>CM048044.1:2553407-2680907 GCA_026259375.1 Verasper variegatus | reverse complement strand
GCGTGAGCTGATTCTCCGCTCGATGAAAACATCTGTACGTATGTGTGTGCTGCAGAGTGCGTACGGGTCCTGGGAGGATATTTATGCTTCAACAAATGAGGAGTCTGGTTTGACACAGAAAACAATCAGGCACAGTACGGTGTGCTGTTTTTATTTACATCATCCGACTGTGTTCTTAGTCCCACTGGAAATCACCTGAACTCATTCCAGTGGCTGCTCCGTGTCCCGAGCTGCTCCGTCTGAGCTGCCACAGCCACACCACCCTGCCCAGTGACCTGCTGCCGGCCTCCATCTACTTATTTATTTTTGGTTGCAAATTACAGTCTGAGTTCTGCTGTTGTCATGTACTTTTACTTTGTTGTTTTTATGGTCCGTGTCCCGTCCGTTAACACAGAGGCTAGATTTATGGTCTGTACTGCAGCCAGCCACCAGGTGGCAGTCAAGATGCTTTGGCTTCACTTTACAGGAGCAGTGATTTCGTCCACCCTCAGGCTATGGTCTTTACCTGCAGGTGAATGGAAACGTTAAAGCTGAAAAGCAGCTTAGGAAATGTGTTGTTTGCATCTTAAATTAAAGCACTTTCTTTAGTAAGAATCATTTTAAAAGATAAACAACCTCCTGCATGAAACTCCCAGAGGCTGAAGGCACCGCTCTTTCTGCCGCCTGTTACCTGAAGGATGCAGAAACATTAACACTTGAACATCAGTGTGATAAAAAACACTTAAAATGACAACTTTGGTCCATGTCCCGTCCACTAACAGGGAGGAGACAGGGTTAACGTCTGCAGCCAGCGACCTGTTGGCGGTGGAGACGCTTTGGCTTCACTTTTTACGGCGCTGTCGTGTTGTCCATGTTTATTTTTACGGTCTGTGGTCGGCGACACATTCTGGGTTCAGCCTTTGGGATATGAACTGTTCTTAGCGCTCTCCACAAATGGGACATGAACACAACCAGTCTCCTGCATTAGAATACAGTTGTCATGGTTTTCCCGCTGCTCTAATATTCACATCTGTTTCTGCCAGTGTGCATATTCATACATCGCTGCAGCTGCATGTATATTTTATGTGTGTACAGTGCACGCGGCTGTTTGCCTTTTCCTCGACGTGTCCTCGGATATTTAAAGAGCTTTTTTGTTAGTGACTCATTGTCTCAGCTTCAGAAAAAAGACAAGAGCAGAACATTCCTCGGTGTGTGGAGCTCGCGGCTGCGACACCTTGGTTCCTCCGCGGCTCCTCTGGCACCGGAACTGGAGAATCGGACGCTGCAGCTGGATCCTCACAGCTGGACGTGTTGTGGCGGTGCAAAGACGCTGTGGTTGTATTTTGTAGATATGTGTGTTTTAGTTTTTCACTCGTATTGTGGTTCGTGTCCACACACCCTGTTGTTACGTCGTCTCGTGGTTTCAGCCCAGTTACAGTCCCAGTGCACATGTGCTCCTGGAGTCACCTGAGTCAATTTGTTACATGTTCACTTTGGTGGTTAAATGAGAAGCTGGATTACAACTGGGAAACATTTGGCAGCGGCACCGGGTTCAAAGAAATGTTCTGGTCTGAGTAAAACATGGTGAGGAAATTTGTACAATCAAGGAATAAAGGAAGAGTTAGACGGGAAGTTTGATCAATATATGGTTGACTTCAAGACAACGCAAAAACAAACCAACTCCTGCAGCTCCATGTTTAACAGACAGATGTGAGAGTGTGACCTGCATCGTCTCTCATCAACAAGTCTAAACACGTCAAGCAATCACTTTAACGACAGTTAAACAGCTCCTGCTTTATTCTTTTAACTCGTGGACGTGTCGTCAAAGTCGTCGTCGTTTCGTCTCGGGGTTTTCACTGCGTCCGTTTCGTTGCTTCATTGTCAGCACTGTGGGGAGGATCCGGATCAGGGATCAGATTTTGGACATTTTCACCATTTCCCCTGCCGAGAATAATCACGAATGGATCCGGCTCATTTAGAGGACCGATGTCTCCAAGTGTGCAGCTTGATTGATTGTAAGGAGGCTGTTGGGTCTGAGTGAAGACAGAACCCAGGACATTTTATCCGCTGATCTGGATAAAGGGGCAGATCCAGGATTTTCTTGTAAGATACGTATTGTTTTTGACATTTTCGTAACTTTCTCAGAGATATTCATGGATCTTGATGGAAAAAACAAGCAGGTTTACATCACTGATATTTATCCAAGTCAAATTCTGTATCTATAATGAATTTAAATGTGGTTTTATAAGGGGACTCATGTGTCGGTTGAGGTTTGTGCTCTACTGACGTTCTTACCCGACACACTTTGGGTGCAATTACTTTTTTCCAACAAAGGAAAGAGGTAGATTTTTAAGGGAACTTCAGGATAACAGGGAACTGAGAAGCACCAGAAGGTGACACAGAGGCCCAACGACACACATTTACCCAGCATTCCTCTAACTGGTTAACGTGGTCACGATTTAAAAGTCCTGAACAAAGCTGCTGGAACACAGCACATGCTTCTAATCAAACGAGTTTCAGACCCAAGCGGCTGCTTTGTGAGCGAGAACATTATTCAGCGTCTCTTTGCATCAGGAGCGTGTGAACGTCGTCAGTTCAAAGTCGATCTGGATCAACGTGACGCTGAGTGATGTCGTCCTAATGAGCCGTGATCATGTGCGCTGCAGTGCTGCCCTCTAGTGAGGTGATGCGTGGATGATGCAAACCACCGCAATCGAGTAACATCTGCACACATCAGCTGAAACAGAAAGACACACACACACACACACACAGGGGGGATCAAATTTTTAAAATTAATTTATTATATGTCTTTGTCATAGAACTCATTACTTTTTGTTCCTGGTTAACATATACAGCCATTCATATAGAGAACACGGTTTTTTTTTATTCATCATTTTCAATTAACTTAGAAATTTACACTCTTCTTTGTGACTGAACAGGAGAAAAATATCCTTTTTTCAAAAGTATCTTTTCTCATTTATACGTGTTTTTCCCCCTGAGGGAAAAGGCCTTCCTCCTCCTCCTCCTCCTCTTCCTCCTCCTCCTCCTCGTCACTCCCCGCTCTCTCTCTCTTCCATTTGGATGAACAGATGTGGAGGTAAGGGAACACCTGAACACACTGGCACAATGATGAACACGAGCAAAGGGCTGACGTGTATTGGGAGCTGAACAACACACCCCATCGCTTCCTCCTCTCTCACCCACACACACACTCTCTCTCACACTGTTCAACAAGGACCCAACAAAACCATTTCAAAATGACACAAACACAAAATAATCAACAAACCCAGAAAACAGCCCCAAACAATGATATAAAAAATAAAAAAAATTGTGTGGCCATGTACAATCATTATCAGTGCAGGGGGGGCAGAGGGAGGCAGGGCACACAGGTTGTGTTAATGTTTGATGCCACAACATGTCGTGTGTTACGCTCATGTGAAGCCATTGTGTCAATAAGTAAAAGGAGCAAGTGTAACTTCCTTCCTTTGTCCTTCGCTGACAGCTCTTACACACAAAGGCTTCCTTTTTACGGGCTAGGAGTCAGGTAGGAGTGTGTGTGTGTGTGTGTGTGTGTGTGTGTGTGTGTGTGTGTGTGTGTGTGTGTGTGTGTGTGTGTGTTGGGCCTTTGTCTCAACAACAAACGGACCACTTTTTCATAAACTCTCATTTAGGTCAATAAACCTGCTCTTTCAGAAAAAAGGAATCAAAAAGGCCCAAACCCTCGATGTCCTCTCACCTCCTTCCACTCCCCCTCTCTCAGTGTGAAACCCCAATCTACTTCTTTTTGTTTTTAAACACAACAAAGTGTATAGAGAGTAAAGAGAGGGCTTTTACATCTGGCAACCCAGTGGGAGGGTGCAGGGGATTAGATGGCTACGGACCTGGCAACCGGCCCTGCTGCTTAATTGGCTGCAGACAGCACTCCGCCCCGGGGACATGAGGCCGGGTGGCAGCACCATGTCTGCTGCCAGTCATCTGTTGGTGAGTGTGTGTGTGTGAGTGTGTGTGTGTGAGCAACATGGCGTCCTGTGTCTCTTAGTCATTTGTCCTTTTTTCAAAGACTAGACAGACATTAGGTGGAGGAGCTGTTTGCTATGTGTGATATGTGAGAGGATAAGCAGGGCGCCTCCTAGTGGTCGCTGTGTGACGACTGTCCTGTGTGTGTGTGTGTGTGTGTGTGTGTGTGTGTGTGTGTGTGTGTGTGGACCACGCTTCACTAAGCAGCAGCAGTTTGTCAGAGTCAAATCAAGGTTTCAGTAGAGAAACAAGTGAAAGTGAAATGTCTTCGAACATGAATCTTTAACTCTGTTGGTTTTTCTCTAAAAGTTTTATTCCGTTTCATGATCAAGAATCATTCAGATCTTTCATTTTTTGTAGTGTCAGGATCATTCACCAGTCCCTGACGCTGCTTAATGAAGCTGTCCCACCACAACAAACAGTGCCTGAAACAATTATGATGAAACCCGGCGTCAATAAGCATGAAAAAGTATAATTAATCCGAACCCTGTTTAAGAAACATGCATCGTCTGACAAGCAAACACTTCCATCTCCTGTCGAAATCAAAAATACACAAAAACATCATACATCCCCCACGTGTACATATATATAATTATCTACGCTTTAAACTAAAACACAAAGAAAACCACATCCCCCCGATAAGGTGCAATTCATAGTTTTACAGGCAGAAGAACTTTCTGCTTCTCAGCATGCAACTCAAATTTCTTCCCAAAGAAAAAGAATCAGCTTTATCTTTTTGTTGTAATGTTTTTTTTGTTTTTGTTTTGACATCTTTGTCGATTTGGAAGAAAAAAAACTAAACACAGAGGACGTCAGTGAATACAAAATAAAAGCATGAAACCAGCACCGGCTTGTTGTGTGACAGACACACAACATTAAACAAAAGATGAGGACAGAAATGGCATCTCTCTCTCTCTCTCGGATCTCTGGCCCAAACCGGTTCTCAGTGGCCCGAGCGACGACAAAAATGGTTTTTTGGTCACACAATGGCGAGCCTTCATCGCCATCGCATAACAGCGAGGCCACAGACAGAGCAGCTACAGTGTCCGACTGTTTAACACGACCACAATCACACCACAGTTAAAAACACAGAGGCTGTACTGTGTGTGTGGGTGTGGGTGTTGCGTAGTGTGCACCTATGTTTGTGAATGTGTGTGTTTGTAGTTATCTGCCATGTGGAAATTAAAAAAAAGGAGTTTATGTGACGGTGGTAAGGTCACGGGGGGGGACAAACGAGTCACAGAGCGTAAACAAGGCGGACGCACACCGGTCGGGAGTCGCCTTCACCGGCATCGAGGGAGGTAAGAGATCTGTGAGGTGGAGTCTCCTGTGGCAGTGGGCTGAGACAGTGCTTATGAGCTTACACACAATACACACACACAGACACACACACACACGCAGGTCGCCTTAAAAAGACATTAAATATCAAGCTGCCAAGTGGATAAAGTTACAAAATAAAAGTACAAAACAAAGTTAAACAGAAAACCAGAGACGCTCATCGCTCCTCCCTCCGTTCCTCAGACTTCCACCGAACAATATTCAAACTGTGAAAGTCAAACCCCAGAAGAAAAAGACACATCGATGGACTTCACAGAAAAAGCATAAGTGCAAAAAACAAAGGAAAAAAATAGAAGCGGCAGAGAGAAACGTGGGGGAGTCTGTGATTATAAGTAGCAGTCGCTCCCTCGTTCCGTCTCTGTTTCTGATTGCAGGGAATTCGAACCCCCTCTGGAGGCTCGCCCTCCTTCCCTCGCCCTCCTTCGCTCCCTCTTCCTCCTCCTCCTCCTCCTCAGCCCGTCACCCTCCCTTCCTCTGCCTCTGTCTCGTTTCAGGCCTGCTGCCGCTCAGGGGCGTCGAGTTTCTGAGAACTGCAGGTAAAGGCTGAAGTTACAAAGTCACACACGAAGACACGAAAAAGGAATAGAAACACACCAAATGGCAAAGAGCGTGTGCGGCGGCCGGAGCATTAAAACCCGAATGTGACGCTGAACATCTGATTCCAGGAGCTACAGGCGTCGATCTGCTGCGTTAACGGCCTCGTTTGAAACACAGTTAGTGAGGTCGGACACAAGACGCTCTTCCCCGAACTGTGGTCGTCAACAACTATCACCTCCACCAAACAACGTTACGTTCTCACCCCCCCGACCTTTTGTTGGACATTACAAAAAAAACAACTCTGCAGATTTCCACGAGACTGATTGGTTAAAGTCTTATCTTTTGTGTGTTTGCCTGAATTATCTGCATTCGCTCTCTCCCACTCGCCTTGAGGGACGAATAAAGTATTTAGAATTAAATTGTTCTCAGGGAATAAATCATGTGGGTCTATAACTGTGATTAATTTAGTACAGGTCGAATAAAACTGTCTTTAAACTATTTTTGAGCCAGTAAAAAATGGGGTTGTACCATGTGCCATTTCACAGTTCATTTCAAAAGTAGAAAATACCCTAAAATCTTCCTTATTACACATATTTCTACTAGTTTTTACACATTTTATTGCGTGTGTGTAGCTGATCTCTAATATCCAGATCTGCGAGGAGAGTTCACTATGAGTCTAAAATGATCAATTACTGTTTGTTGTAGTGTCACAACACAAAGAAAACTCATTTCTCTTCTGATTCCAAACACGAACATCTGAGTTGTGGTTATTTCACATAAGAGCTTTAGGTTTTTTTTTTCTCCACCAGAGGAAGGTGGCGTCTCGTTCTTCTGTGCAACAATAAAGATTTGGCAGCTGTTGAATCAGAGTTAGTTCACAGTCGGTGGGTTGTGGTGCCGCCCACACACAGTCCCACAGCACAGGAATAAAAGTGTCTGAGCTTTAGAAAGGGGAAAAGTTTGACATTCTGGAAAGTTTATTCTCTCGCTGAGAATTAGATTAGAAGATTCATACGACTCACGGCGCTGCTGCCAAGAACTTAGCTTCGCTCAGACCGGAACAATAAGTCGTCCAAACACAAGAGAATCTACCTCCCAGCTCCTCTGAAGCTGAATAATGAAAAGTGTAGAAACCACTTATTTGTCATTTCTCAGGGACGTGTATATGTCCTGGACTGTTTCCTGATCAGTACCATAGACTGTAGGTAAAGATATGACGACATGACAGCTCCTCAAAAGTGAAGCCACAACATCTCCATTGCCCCCTGGTGGCTGCTTGGAGTAAACGTCATTAACCCTGTCTCCTCCATGTTAGGATATGGGACAGGGACAAAACTAAAAACCTGGTGAGATATTTTGGCTTCATTTTTGGACAGAGGGAGGAAATGGAGATGCGTCGTCCATCTGTATTTAGAGTCATTGATCAGTTCCTTCCTTCTTAAATGCTGAACTGTTCCTTTAAAGTCTTAAAAAGCCTGAGGATATATATGTTATTATGATTGTTGCTTGTTCTGTCATGAATATTTAATGTTACAGAGAAACACTGGCTTCAGATTTTAAATTAAAACGAGGCCTTGCTCAAATCACAACAATCAGATCGACCCCTCCCTCCGGCTCCCGATGGCGTCGGATCTGCAGCCAGGTGTCGTCCTGTCTGCCCGTCCGACTTTTAGCACATGCATGTGTCGCTGTGTCCATCTGTCGCCGCGGCGCAACACCGACTTTCATCTTTTTTGATCTGCGCTGTCGCGACATATGGACGCCTGGACCAGACTCGTCCCACATCCACCCCGGAGCCAACAATCTGTCCTCGAACACAGTCTGACGTGTTGTGACTCCTGATGTACAAACACATACGCTCACACAAACACACACACCTCCTTGATCTGCCGTTAGAAACACACGTTCATCAGACAAAACTGTTCCACGACTTGCTTTCTTTTCGGAGCAGAACTGAACTGCACCCAACTCGTTAAAAAGACCCATAAACAGAAGGAAGGTTTTAATTCTCACTGGAAGAATCCAACATTTCCAGATCTTCAGTTGAGCTTCCAACACTTTTCAATGTTTGAAAAGACTCGGTTCAACCAATGTTAGGGAACAACAGGTGCAAACCACAGGATCGTCAGCATATATAGAGCATGCGGCCGTCACAGAATTGCAGGGATTGAAACTTTACATTACTTTTTAGGGTCTTTCAGGTTCGGAGCTCACCTGGAGTCACCGGGGGAAAATAAAGAATCGCTCTGTCCAAGTTTCCTCCAATGTTTCTGCCTCCATTCCAATAAAATCTACAGAATGTGAGTGGAATTCTGTTTGTTAACTCGAAGCAGCACTAATTACACAACTATAAACTGGTTACAGCCGAGGGAACAGGGAGAATGTTTCTTTTTAGGGTCAACTGAGCCTTTTAATACAATTGGAAAGTATTTAAAAAGGAGGTTAAAGCTCTTGTTTGGGTGAAACTTGTGGTTAGCGACACCAATTTTTTTCCCAATCAGCGGTGACACGTCATTGCAGCTGTCGCAGTTGATGTGATTGTGGAATGTGGATGTTTTTCCGTGAGTTTTTGTCCAGAGTAGTGAAGGCACGTAGCCGAGCAGATGGGGGGGCAACACATTTTCACTTAAAAACACAAAGGCCTTGTCTACATCCACACAACGTTTGTTTAAAAATAATATCTCTGTCCAGACGAGGACACAACAACGACTACAAGCGCTGACACTGGTGCCAGTGGTGATCCTATCCTCCTGTCAACTGGTCTGCAAATGATTTCAATGACAAGAGGCCCAAACAAAGAGGGATACGTTTGTTTCGCAAAACATCCACGTTAGTGTGGACGGGACGATCCCTGCAAGGAGCCTTGAGACCAACACGTGCAGCAGTGACCCTAAACTATAGATACATGTTTTGAACCTGCTGTTGGTATCCAGCAGTGACAAAGGCCTAAAGCAGAAAACCTGCACAGAGAATGAGAATGTAAATATTTATTCAACACAGCTGTACCCGTCCACCTCCTCGACAGTTTAGCATTTTATACTCGCTTTATTTCTGTATTGTATTTTCTGTTCCAGTCAGCTGCAGCCTGCAGACGTGTTTACTGCATTTTATTTGTTTGGCGAAGCGCCTGAGAAAACCTGATGGAATTAAGGAGGCGGCTTTATCTTGGTCACAGGCTTCAGCTCTTTCCTTTCCCATATGTTATTGTCCTATTGATTTTATGAACGATCATGCACCAGTACAGTGCTGCAATTACAGCCCCCCCCCCCCATCGAGCCGGACGTAGCCCCTCCTCCTATCTGGATAAATCCATTACGGGCGCAGCGAGGTGGCACCAGCGCCGCTTCAGTCGGTCGACATCACAACCTCGTTTTCACTTAAACTGTCACCGGTTTATAGATTTTCTCTTTTACAAGGATGATGAGCTGCTCTCTTCATTCGCACAATTCTTGTTTCATCACCAGCAAATGACTTTGCTTCATCAGAGTGAGAAATCAAAGCTGTTAGGTCACACTCAACCCCCCCCCCCCCCCCCCCCCCCGCCCCCCCCTTCCTCTAACCTGTGTCATGACCACATTTCATCCACCGGGGACAGCGGTGGAAAAGATTATTTCTGAAACGGGTTTTGTTTCGGGTTCGAGTCTCCATTCATCAAGCCTTGGCTTCAATTCCATTTCTCTAGTTTTCCAGGCCAAAGAAAGAATCCTTCCCATTCATGTTTCACTCCTGGCTCACGTTGAAAGTGTTTTTCTGCTCCAGCAAATCGTCTGCTCGCTGCGATGAGCCGTTTAAATCGATGAAAACACAAACAAACTGTTAACAAAAGAGAAGTGCGTGCTGGGTAATGGTGTCCGCTGCATGTGTCGCCGCTCCGCGCTGCTGTGACATTGACCGGAGATGATCTTTGTTTGTTGTTTTGTTTTTTTTACCCCGGTCGGGTTGTGTAAGAAGAATTATGTGGAAAAACGGTTTTGATATCTCTGTTCTCCCTCGCTCACTGCGCCTGTTATGTTGGTTGATGACCTCAGGCTGTTACGGATCTCAGGAATTCATCAGGAGAATCGTTGCCATGGCGATAACGGGGCAACAGGCTGAGTGAGGTAACCCTGATTTGTCTTTCAGCGGACACCCTTATCTGGCATGAGTCACTGTCGCGCTCTCTCTCTCTCTCGCTCTCTCACACACACAGACAGACACAGACATGATTTTGAAAGTGCACAGCGTTCATACTGATATGCAAACACACAAATGCTGTGGACCAGATGTGCAGCCCGAGTGCAGCTGGCTGAGAGTTGGGAGTAAACTCTGGTTAAATGCCTCTTGGCAGAGCTTAAACACAAACACACACACGCCCCCACGCCTGATGGGATTGAACCGACACCCCTGCGGTCACGGGGCCACATTTCTGAGATGACGTTTAGCTGCAAAGCACCCAGCTGTTTGTTTTGTTTCTTTCATATGGAAGCATGTAAATGAGTTCTGCATTTGCTGCATCTGCTCTGCTGCGTTCATGTTCCATCAGAGTGACGGACAACGGGCGTGTGTCTGTGGCCCTGAAACACATTTTGTTTGTCTGTTGTTAGTCAAATTGTATACTTTGGTCAGTTTGTGGTAACTACCCTGCAAGATAGCTGGGGTTGGTAATCCTGGAAAAGCAAGAGCAGGCTACACTTACAAAATAATGCGATTGATACAGCCCTCCCCCTCCTATCGTCACAGCCATGCAAGCTAAACACATGAACAAGAACTGCCTGACAACTTTTCCGTGACTTCCGGACAGGTCTGAATGAAATGATTGGCTGGCAGTATCGCCGCCCCTCCTCCACCCCAGCATCCAGCTGCAGGCTCCGACGGGGCAGCTAAAGATATTAGCTCATCACTCATCATTACATCTATGTAATCATATCTGGGGGAGAGATGAAGTTGGAGGCAAGACACCAAACACTATGTTCTGCTTTAAACACGAGTTGTCTGACTGAAAAAAGATTAAAAAGGTCTCAGGAATAACCAACGCAGCCTTTGATGCAAAACCATTGGAATAACTGTCTGAAATGACATCTCTAGAAGATGCTCTTAACCCCAAGACTCAGTACAAAATCTAGTTTAGGAACAAAAAGCGGGATTCATCCGTCACTGTTGTCGCCTCTTCTGTCGTCTCGTGTCAAATCCTATTTAAAGCTTGTTCTTCTGAGCCCCTCTGGGTTTGGATTGAAGTTTGGCTCCCAGCACCAACACCAGACCCCGAACAGCTGCCGCAGCAGACCACGCTGCTGCCCGGGCAAACGGAGCAGCCGTGATGCAACTGTCATCGGCCTGTTGGCTAATCTGATTTTCCTACAGCCCCGACGGACTGAGGGACACAAACACCGACACCAGATTTGCTAAACCTTTGCCGTCAGATTTTCAAAATATTTCCAGTCGCAGCTTTATCAACTATTTCTCCTCTGAACTTGTTATTCCTCTCCAGGATCCGTTCACCTTGAAACGGTGTCTAATCTGAAGCCGAGGTATCTGTGAGGCCCAGACAGGCGTCCAGGAAGCAGACGGAGGATTTCAGTCAATCTGCAATTAAAAGAGAAATCGTTGTGTTTTGCTGTTTTTTCGATCAGAGCTCCATGTTTTAGCTTTTGCTGTGATTTCCTTGCCCTTGACAGGAATGTAACCCGGCTTCCCCACTGGCCCTCAGCCCACAGGACCCACGCTCACAGAGGGAAAGTATGCTAACCCCATCGTGGACAATTCAGGGTGGGGATTCAGGCATCCGGCCACAGCGGCAGTCGTCTGCGACAGGGGGAAGACAAGCGGCAGGAGCGCTCATGCCTACACGTTCAGCAATGTAGTGATCTGTGGGCAGAGGGAAGGCATTGCCATGGTAACGGCTGCCCTGTCCTATAGAGACAGGGCGAGAGAAATGAGGCAGAGCGGAGATAAATACACCCCTATTGTTGAAATGGGGAATTCTTGCGAGGAATTAAGTGGAAATAGATACACACCCAAAATGGATTGTGAGAGCCAGTGCAAATGAGTGTGTGTGTGTGTGTGTGTGTGTGTGAGCGAGGGAAGCCGTTTCTTGAGAGAAAGGGTATGAAAAAGAGAATAATTGAAGACGGAGGATAAAGTACACCTTGTTAATGAGGATTTAGCGAAAACACACACAGAGGACACAAAAATTAACAAACAAAAAAGAAGACAGCAGCACAAAAAAAGAGGGAGAGACGACGGGAGCAAGACAGAAAAAGCTGTGGAAGAGTCAGTTTCAGAGAGTGGGCGATTGGCAGCTGAGGAGGAAGGAATATTTAACTGGGGGACCTGTTCTCGGCATTGACCTCATCTGAACGCTGCAGCTCCTCGCCTGATGTGAACCCTCCCACTCATCTTAACAACACCCATCCCGTCTCCCTTTTTTCACATGCTTCAGTTTCCAAGGAAACAAAGTCATCTCGGCTCCGAGGTTGACAGCGAGATGAAGCTGGAGGGAGATCGTTCCCCAGCTCCTCTCGGATTGTTCTCATCGGACAAACTAACGCTGGAGTTTCATCCGTCTCGCACACGCCATCGACAGGGCCGTGATTTATTCAGAGCTATCTGGGAGCGCCGGGGGAGCGCACACATTCTGCACACTCAACCCTGCAACATCCCTCGTGCGTCAGCAGACGCTGTGGGAAGAGGGAACGTCGAGAGCGTTCTCTGCTTTTCATCACCACTCTCTTCCTCCCTCGTTATCGTCCTTTCTTTCCCCCGTCCCTTTTTCTCTTTCTCCTTCCCCCGACTGTTTCTCTCTCTCTCTCTCTCTCTCTCCCTTCACACCCCAAAACCTCACAATAATGATACAAAGACACACACACACCCTCACACACACTTTCTTACAAACACTCAAACGGGTCTAAGGTGCATGTGGATGTGTGAAAACATGAACGAGCTGAAACATCTCCACGGAGTCGTTCACTTGGCGATGGGGACTCCAGCTGGGTTCAAATGCGGTTTATAATTTTTTACAAGACAAACATAATATCTGAACGTGATTGTGGAAGGAGGTCACCGAATATGACAGGAAGACATCTGAAGGTGGGGGCGGGGGGGGGGGGGGGGGGGGTGAAAGGGAACATCAGCCTGCTTCGTAAACTTTAGTAAACACAGACAGAAACATAAACCAGTCCTCCACTCGCTACGTTTGTCCTCTCCACAGGTTTCAAACGCCTGCAAATAATCCCTTGTTTTTCTTCTCAGCGTCCGTCTCTCTCAGACGGCAGGCATGTCCAATCAGACCGGGCAAAGAAAGGGAGGACAGGGGTGGGGGTGGCGAAAAGAGAGATAGCTTGACCCCTCCCCCAAAAAGGGAGGAATGAGGAAATCTATGGTTTTGTTTATCCAGTGGTTGTATCCTCTATATGCTCTCATCGTAAATCCATGGTGGATGTGATTCAGTGTTCCCTTTTTTAACCCCCCAAAGAATTTTTTTTTTTTTCGAGATTTCTAATCTCTGCAACATCAGTGATGCCTGGTGGAGATACATTTAGTATCCCTCCAAGGAGAGATGTAGTTCATCAGTACCGTTCCGTCCAACTCAGTGCCGAGGCCCCACCTGGGACCTACTAGTTATTTCACGTGGATTCACCCAGCTGACCTCCTAGCCCTCGCTCGGACTGGACACTTTGCTGTAAGGGTTCTCAAGGAGGTAGCGGTACCTGTCAAAGTGCTCCAGCATGTACTTGGGGGCGTACATGTGCTCTTTGGGGTCCACCGGAGGATATTCTTGCAGGGAGCCGTCGAACCAACCCCCCGTCCGGATCAGATCCTGGATGTAGCTGAGATCTCGCTTGTCCTCATAGTCACCCCACCGCGGGAAGTCTCCGTTCTGCGCTGACACCAGCTTGAAGTAGATACCCTCCGGCGTGAAGCACCAGGAGCAGTGCCACCCGGCGAAGTGGAAGGGGCTGCCCACCGACCACTGCACCAGGATGTGGCCTGTGTCGTTCTCGTACTTGCGAAATCCCGGCATGGTGTAGTATTCCCGGCGACGCAGCTTGATACCGTCACCGTCGTAGACTTCACTGAGCATACCCACCGTGCAACCCGATACCACCTCTAAAGAGCCGAACTGCTTCCAGAAGAATCCATACAGTGACTGGATGTGGAGAGAGGAGAGGAAAACAGAGTTAGAAGAAGATGCCATTTGTTCCAGTCACAGTCACCACATTAGGAGACATATTACAAAGACGCTGATATACAGAATTGCCGTTACCTTGCGCATGTGGATCGCAAAAGGTTCTGTCCAGCCATCGAATAGCTTAAGGAAAAGGAGGCCCTCGCGTGCTGGGATCTCATCTGCGTCATTGATGACAAAGACATCGTCCGGCCTGGCCCCCACCACCCGGGACATGCCGTTACGTGTCAGGAAGGTACGCAAGTAGTCATCAACGATCCAGCCGTCCTGCCGACCGCCCTCTGGGAAGTGGTCGAGGAACACGTACAGGATCTTGTGACGCACGTAGTCGTACGTACCGTTGAGGAGGAGCCGCAGGAAACTGGTAAGATTACAGAGCCATTAGTTTGTGCAGCGTTATGCAATGGATTTGCATATTTCAGCCTATTTACTCCAAGTGCATAAACACTCATTGTTGTTTATTGGATGTATTTTACAACTTGATGTGACTTTGATGAAAATGAATGGAGACATTATGTGTATTGATATCGATAATAAAACCTAAACAGGTTTGAAATGTTAATTGATTTCACTAATAATTGCCAAAAAATAGAGAGAGAAAAACATCCAAAATGTATCTGTATGAATTTCATTGATATATAGTGGGAAAAGGCTGAAGTACAATATAAGGAACAACAGGCTTGTTTGACAAATGACGACTTTCAGCTCAGAAACCCTCTGTCCATATGCAAAGTGACGGGAAGAACAACTCAATTAACTTGTTGATATGCATGACGAAAGACAACGTGTTCCCTGACTGGAGCTTCTTTCATGCAGTGTCACATCCTATGATTGAACACACCAATCTCTGCCCTCAGGCCGGCACACTGAGTCAATCGCGTCGCTCTTGTCATAATCAGCTGTAAAATTGCTCCCGAGGCGTTTCGTGTTATCGCCAAAGGAAGTTCATTGTCGTTGTTATTCAGCGCACTGACACCCGAGAGGCGTGAAGGTGGGCTGTAAACAAAATCTGTGAGCTGTAAACACAAATGCATCGGGAAGAGTCAAAATGTGATAAAAAAAAGTTGGGATTTTGCTTTAACCTGCTTTAACTTTGTGCTGATGAATATTTATGAAAACAGATGATACATAAATTTCTCAAGTTCAAGCTAGAGCCTCAAATTAATTCCTTATCTGTATTAAAACATAAGTAAGATGAGACCACCTTTGCCAACTCAAGCTTTGATAGTCATTGCACTACAAGTCTCTCCTCTTTAATCCAGTGTGAGATTTGCTGAGTCTGGATGTCATTTAACAACCAGACTCATCTGCTGACGGCCACAGAGCAGCTCAGCTGAGGATTACACCTCTTTCTGAAATACACCTTGAACTTCGGGGCAGAGCTCGTATAAATTCCACACATACACCAGAAATGTGGGTCTTACCTCAGCGGCCGTCTCTCGCCATAGGCAGTAAAGTTGGATTCACATACGAGGAACAGATCAACGGCTTGGGCGAGCTCGCGAAAGCGCACGTGCAGCAGGTCAAACTCGTGGTTAACATTGATAGCGTTGATCACCCTCCGCGGGGTCTCCCTGGGTGTCAGCCTCTCCTTGGTTGGCAGATTGGAGTGATACACCATAGTGGGAACCCCACAGTAAGGTCCGTGCCAACCCGGCCGACACACACACTTGACCAGCCGCTTCCCGTTGCCCCTGGCCCTCGTCTTGGCTTTAGGCGCTATGGAGGGCTGCTGCTGGACTTCCAGAGGTTTCCGTTGCCCAGCAGCCCCGGCCCGAGCACCTTCCCCAGCTCCGTTGGCCACAGCCCCCCCTGATTTTCCCGAGTACTCCTTCGGTGTAGCCACCTCTGTCCCCTGCCTAAAGCAAAGAGCCCCGGCTTTGGTTCGGACAAAGTAAGGTGTTTTGTCATCTTTAAGCTGGTGTGTGTGTGTGTGGATGTCTCCCAAGGATTCTAAGGGTTCCGGCAATTGATCCCTGAGGGACACCACCCTGTGTTCTTTTCCAGCAAATGGGACATCAGGGAGGTCAGGCTCAGCAGGTTCAACTTGTAGGTTGGGGTTCTGCAGTCGCAAATTGTCCTCAGCCCTCTCCTGGAAGGAGACAGAGAGAGGAAACTGTTAAGGACACTTCAACTTAAAAATGAATATCTACAATCAGAATAGTACATTTCACACCGAGCAACAATTTGATATTTAGGGCTATGAGCTGCACATGTATCATCAGGATGGACTCGTACTTACAGTCCATGAAATTAGAAACTTAAATCCACACTCTACCATCGAGACACTAGTCAAACTTAAATTTTGCAGCAGCTCCTCCTGCAAAGAATTTATTAAATCACGGTCTGAACAAGTCTGTCGTCATAATTAGGTTATTACTCTCTACCCTACCGTGTGCGAGTGTGAATTAATGCAGGATGAACCATGTCATTGGACAGTAAACCAGAAGGTTGTTTGTAGTATTGTAGTTTTCAAAGTGTTTGTCTCACTGTTGAGAATAAGCAGGTGAGAACATAACCTTTGTCAGGTGCATCAAACAAGATCAAAGATAAGTGAACAAACAGGCTGCAGTTCATGTTGAGAAAATAAAAGTCACAGCACGGCGACACCTCATCATCACCTCATGAAATTCACAGTGTCTTGACAAACAGGAACCTTTACTGGCTCCTACAGTAAATCACTACATGACAATGTGACCTCTGACAAGTGACTAGAGACTCGAGCAGTTCACCTTGTTTTAAAGATGTAATGAGATAATAAAAATGTGCATTAAGGCCAATAGTAGCAGGGACAGATAAAAGAAGATACGGGATCAAAGCAATGCTCTTATCTCATGTCATTTTAAAAACAGGAGAAAATATATATGAGGTATAAAAAACATTTTGTTGTTTCTTTGCACCTTCACTTGTCTAAATCAAATGTGTGGAATGTAAAGTTTTCACGACAGTCAAAGATTCCTTAAATAAGACGACAGACAAGGTTACATACTATATTTCTGAAGGAGTATTTTGCAGGTGTCAGCGACAGTAAACGTTAACAATCAGAACGTGATCACAAACAACCAGTTGGCTGGATAAATGCTGCTTTTACAACTGAGATAATGTTTACACTCAATCCACCAGTTTATTTATTCAGGATTTATTCAGGTCAAATGCAGTCTCACTTCCTTCCTCTGCAAGCGTCACGGATTTTGCCTCCACTAAGTCTCAGTATCTTGACGTGAGCACGAAGCGGCACCGTCCCACTCACATTCACGAGATGGAGATAAAAAACAATAAACTGTCCGCACTGCATAAACACTGACTTTTAACACACAGAGCCTGACAGCAGTTTATGATAAATTATTATATTATTAATCCGCCAACTTGTACTATTCTCCATACAGGTTTACAGGAAGAATTTTCATCTGTTTATTTTACTCTTGAACATTTTATTCAAAAGGGGAAAGAAGCTATGTTTCATCTTGTGCTTCTAAAAACTGTTACTTAAGCACGCCTGACCTATCGCGAGTCAGTCTCAGCTGTCAATCATGGCATTTGACTGCGGTTTTACACCATCAAATAACTAATGAAAACCAAACTTATCAGAAACAACAGCTTGGACCAACATCAGTTTGATAGAAACTACCAAAAATCTTTGAGAACATTTATTCAACCTGTACTTTTACTTTTTATTTTGGTCTATGTCCCATCTGCTAACATGGAGGAAGCCGGAAGACACGATCAAGCAGCTTTAGCTTCATGTTTTGGAATCTGTCATGTATCTATCTTTAAATACAGTCAGGGGTTTTACACTACATTTTACAGATTACTCTGTGGTTTGAAAGGTGACAGTGAAGTTTTACCTCATCGGGAGAATCTCCCCGCCGGTTCTCCTCTGGCTTCTCCCAGGGGTAAGGAGCTGCCGGCTCCTCCCTCAGCCTCATCTCCAGCCCTGCGCTGCTAATAATCCCAGCACCTCCACCAATCCCCAGACCCTTCCCTCCTCCTTCCCCGCCTCCTCCTCCTCCTCCCGCAGCACCCGACGCGCCTCTGGCTTTGGTGTCCGACTGACGGATAACTGGTAAGGGTGGGGCCTCTTCGGGGGAGGCGGGGCTGATCGGGGTGGAGGCCACGCCCCTCTCCCTCCAGAAGAAGCCGGAGACCATGATGAAGGACTTGATGTTGGGGTACGGGGCGGAGAGCTCGCGCAGCAGGGAGACATAGTGGAGGGCCTTGTAGTAGTGTAGGAAGGAGATGACGCACAGGCCCACCGTGCAGAGCAAGAACACCCTGTGCCGCCGCATTTTCATCCTGCGAAAAGAGAAAGGAGGGGGCGGGAGGTGACGGAGAGAAATGAAAAACATGAATCTGACTAATAAGATTAAAAAACACAATTTCCGTTTTAGGAGCAATCTCTTCATTCCCATCTGCACCGTTTATAGCTGTGGGTAAACCGTAATTAACCTCATAAGACAGTGGCCTCTGGGATAGTTTAGGATATTAATAATTAAAAACAAATAAATCAATCACCACTTTTGGGATTTGATAAGAGCAGCACTCCGGAGAACAGAAGGAAGATACGGAACGTGAACCTTCAGTGATTTTCTGCTCGGTCTCTTGTTTTCTTTGCTAATTACCAGAAATACTTGTTTAAAGTTAAAGAGAAGTGAAGACTGTGAAGAAATAAAGAACCTCGGGGAAACAGGCTCTTTGTTCAAAGATAAGGAAATAAAAAATATGATTTTATTACCAGATGTTTGACGAGAGACTATTTTTCCACTGTTGGTTTTAATTGAGATGGAACCACTGTAAGTCAGAAGAAATAGTGCCTCTGTCTGTTCCGCCTATAGAACATTAGCTGCTCAGCACCAATCAGCACTCAGAGTTTGTGGCCAATTGGTTAACATTGGGCATCTTTAGCAGTTAAAGAGCCGGTAGATGGTGGAGACCAAACCAGAGCTGAAATAAGAGTAATATTCATAAGGTGGCTGAAAACATGACTCAAAGTAAAAGGTCATCTTTGGTTCATGTTGGAAATAAGTGTTAATAAACTAATATGTCTTCCATGTTGACTTTACAGAGGTCAAAGTAAGGTTTACATTTTGTTGCATCTCTCCTAAATCGCCATGAATCAGTGATAATCAAGTGTAACCAGAAGTAACCATATTTGGAGGGGAGGGGGGGTGGAGCCTGACTGAGATCTTGAGGTCACTACCCGCCCACTTACACCTGTAACCTGCATCCAATGGACTGTATTAGACTGAGATGAGAAAATGTCGTACAATGCACTCGGTATTAAGGAATGATCAAGTGTTGGAAAATATAACATGAGTCAGATTAATTACACATAATCCTAATCCGGTCCTGTTTGCACAAGAACTGCCTGATCCAATTCATCTTAATTTTCTCTAAGATAAAGAGCAGATTGAACTGAATGAGCGTCTCTCCTGGCACCGAGTGGAATTTCCTTTAGAGCACAAGCACGGGCGGTTTACAGTCAGGGAACGAGGAAGCTCGGGGCTTACGCAGCTAGATTTCATATTTGCTCCCTAATCCGTCTTCAAAAATGTTGGACATCTGAACACATTGAGCAAAGAAACGTGCAGGAGAATAAAAACAAAAGCGATGAGGTAAGAAGAGAGAAAAAGAGCCGGTGCTGCCAGTGAGCTCCCAGCGACGCTTGTTCAGCACAGACACCCCAACGACAGCGTCTCCATGACAGAGTATTAAACCAGAGGGGAGAGGATTGTGAAGAGGTGTGGGGGAGGTGAGGAAGAAGACAGGGAGGAAGAAGAGCACAAGGGGGAGACGAAGGAGAAGGATGACTGAGGCGGAGGAAGGAGAGCGAGAATCCACTGTGGAGATGATTTCATGTTCATCTTTAACAGGTTGTTTTGAAACTCGTGTTGAAACTCATGTTAACATCCTGACATATTAAAGAGTAGTTTACAAATCAATCCTTAAGACGACGAAGCTACTGCCAAGTTTACATTTCACAACTTTCTAGGTGGTTGGATTCGCTGTGAAGTTTACATAAGACGACTCAGGAATCTTACAGGGGGTCAAACACCATATGTTTCACCAGCAGAAGCCCCTGGTACCTTTACTTGATAGTCAGTGAAAAGAGAGGCAGGAGAGGGAGGGTTCGAACCCTGACAGCTGTGACCAGGTCTTCGCGGCTTAAGTGACGTAAACTTTCTGGAGTTGAATTTACACGGAAACGTTTATTAGAAGTATCCCGATAACAAACAGAAGCTCAATTTGACAGATGTCAAACCGTCAAACGTAATAACATTGTCATCAGAGGCTCTTGGACTTTGCTGTTAAAGGTTCAGGAGGCTCGGTTTGAAATCCATCACTGCGACACTCTGCTTCATCAACCCCAGAGTAAAGTGCCCTCCCCCCCGAGATCTCATTTTAGAAAAAAGAAAACCGATGATTGAAAAAGTCACAGGATTAAAAAAGGAAGATAGAAGCAATTCATGATGAGGTGGTTTTCAGGCCTCACTCAAACTAATCCTCACTCACACAGGCCCTAACGCTGCAGTTATGGCAGAAGTATATATGGATATGATACATTATGCAGTGATACTTCATCTCCCTGCTGAGATGCTGCTGAACACAATCATACATGGAAGAAGGGTCAGAGGAAAAACTGGGGATGAGGTGGAAGCTGCAGCTCCCGCTGTCACATCCGCTCTGCAGCTCTCAGCTCACTGATCTGTCATCTCTAACTCCGCTTCATGTTCACTCCTTCACTCCTCTTCTCACACAGCGCGGAACAGAGGACAAAGAGGAAGAAACGAGGGCCGAGTAAAAGACTCTCTCTCTCTGTCCTAATACACAGAGGGATGGAAAGAAAATGAGAAAGTAGAAGAAGAAGAGATTTCCTTTCTTCTTCTTCACCAGAAATCTTTTAATGAGAAGCATCGGAGGGGAGAGGATAGAAACCCCAATCCTAAGAATAAACTGTGGATTAAATAAACTCTCTCATCTAGTGGCTTATGCCGATATTGGGGAATAAAACATGTCCAAACACTATATCAGCTGTTATATGTGGTTTCCAGAATATGTGGACAGCTGAGACTGACTCACTATTGGTGGTGTGTGTCAACAGGAAGTTGAAACAGCAGCTTCACCCCTGATACCAGCTGCATTTCTGGACAGTGGGAGGAAGTGGAAATGTTGAACTTTATTAACAGTCTATAATTAAAGACATAAAGTTCTGAGAGGCCGATCCACGTGATAAATGAGAGAGAGAGCGAGAGCGAGAGCGAGAGAGCGAGAGAGAGAGAGAGAGAGAGAGCGAGAGAGAGAGCGGTTGATACCTTTCTGAGCAGAAACACTGACTAGTAACCTGGTCAAAGGTCAAAGGTCGTCCATTATTGTGCCTCCTACAAATTGGGAGATTTGAAAGAGACAAAGAATCATCGAATGCAGCAGAGGCCCAGAAACTTGAAGTCCCTCGTGTGGGTCAAGTGTTAAAGAAAATCCTGTGTTTCCCATAATGAAACTCAAAGGGACCTTTTGTTTGAGGGTTTGTTCTGGTAAACATCGACTCATTTACAACCTGTGGCCCCTTTTTTAACAAAGTCTTTCTGTTGTTTGAGGCCGAGCTGACGACACTGTGACATAATCAGGGTGAGGCAGAATGTACAAAGCCCCTCCGGAGCCGCAGAAGACATTTATACCACTGTTTTTACAGGCTGCTTTTACAGGCTGTTCACTGGGCAGCAGCAAAAACCCAATGAATGTCCAAACAGAAAGTTCTGTCCACAGTCAGATTCCCAAGAAGCAGAATATGAGTTTGTAGAATGAATCTGCAGCTCATCAAAATGTCTAACGTATGGCTGGTGTGAACAAAAAGACATTTTTTCCCTCTGCTCAGAAAAGTCAAAAAACACTGAAATTCCTTATAAACATCTGACGACAAGTGACGTGTAGAAGTTGAGAAGAAAGACGTGAAACGAATGAAACTTAAAGATAACAACTTCATTAATTAATTAGACAATTAAGGACTTCCTTCTAACGATGCATATGCCCCTTGGCTGCCACGCCTGGCTTTGCACGGCCTAAAGGCTGAGTAGGGGCCGTGTGTGACCTCCAAAGACCTGCTCCCCTGCTCCATCAGCGACTCTGACTCAGACGTCTCACTTCACATCGTTTTTCTGTTAAAATTGTCCCTGCGTCTGTTTTCTGCCTCTTGGTCCGAACGCAACTGTTCTTAATAATGAAGTCACAGAAGTGTCGTACGCCCGGCCGAGCCCCGGCCTCGACCATTCCAATCTTCATTTTCATCTAAATTCACATCCCTCTCTGCTGTAAAAAAAACACTTTGAGACAAATCTGTGAAGTAAAAAAACTCTTTCAAATCTGTCCAGACACGGGAGAGGGCAACACCCGCGTCTCTGGTGACGGGCCAGCCAATCAAACCCGGGCATGCACTGGAATGCATTGAATTACGGGAGGAGGACGTTTTCTGAAATCTGCTTTTTGTGTGTTTTTGATTCAGGCCGACTTGAGTTCCTGTGTTTATACAAGAGAAAGCTTTTATTTGTGGGCCGTCTCATGTCAGAGGAGGTGGAGAGCTCCCCCCCCCCACCACCCCCGACGGCACAGTTTATTTATTTTATCAAACTGGTGTTACGTGTGGATTTCACTCCTCCAAAATATCACTCTCTCTCTGTCGCTCTACACCCACTAACTCTGTCTCTGTGGGAAATTTTTTGAAGTTTATTGGTGCCCCCCCGGAGAGTTTAGAGAAGCCCGGGCCAATGGTGGACAAACACGGCCCAAACATTTGGTTTGGAGACGCTGAGGCCAATTCCAAGTGATAAACAACCGCAGAGAGAGAGACAGACTCCACGCCAGGAGTTCTCCCACCTAACTGCTATTAATTTCATCTGTCTGTGTGTGTGTGTGTGTGTGTGTGTGTGTGTGTGTGTGTGTGTGTGTGTGTGTGCACTGCCACTGCTGACCTATTGAACCAGTTTTACATCGAACACGAGTCTTGTCTAAGAATTTAAGAATTTGGGTCTGGGATGTGGGGGCGTCTGGCAACAGTAGGAGGTCACGCCACAGTATCACTGCTGTAAATAAATGATTTGCTTTTTTAAACAATTCAAATGCATTTTAATACATACATGCATATATTATATGTCCTTCGACTGTTGTTGTCAGCCATGTATCACTGCTTTAAAGTAATCAACAGGGGATTTGAGGGGGGACTGCATAGAGAGAACCTTGTTAACTGAAGGCGAATGTGCAGTGAACAGTCGACTCTTGCAACAGGAAACCTTTGGTTGTGTGTGGGTGCGATTTCTGGTTGGATATCATCTAGGACTGAAACGAGAGGTCGGAGGGGCGGAGTAACCTGCAGAAGCTAAAGACTGTTCAATTTAACCAAAGAGCTGCTGGTAAAACACGTGTGGGCAAAATCTGTAAAAACAGGAAAACAAATGTAGATCTAATCAACACACGAGTTTAGTGTTCACTAGAGTACATATTTACACTCAGAGAGATCTGAAGTATATTACATTTATAACTGTAACTGTATAAATATGAGTTTCATACCAATAAAGTGAGGTCAGAGGGTATAGCTAGCCTGATTATTACCGTTTACGATTTCATATTATGTGACCGAATGTAATATGAGATACATCCCTCATAGAAAGTCAAATGCCAACATGTTCCCACAGAGGAGATATTGAGTGAGCCACTCACCTTAACACACACAGACACACACACACACACACACACACACACACACACACACACACACACACACACACAGTACAGATTATACCAATAACACAGGTAAAAACATGTCAGTACTCAAACAGAGGCGAGGTTCAATATTTGCCAGTTGACGAAAAAAAGTGCACAAACCCCATCATTCAGCAGATACGTAAAAATTTGCACGCACAAACATGGGCAGACACACTGCAGCACGCACAATCGCACACTTGGTGGTTTGTGGCCAGATTTGTTTTGCTATATCAGCGAAAACAGTTTCATAGGTGGAATGATAAATGATGCGCTGCCTGTCCACAGTGCTTAAAGAGCCTTTATTTCATAAGGACTTTAAGGCAGTACAGCTTTGCACCGTGTGTGTGTGTGTGTGTGTGTGTGTGTGTGTGTGTGATGATGCACTGAGAAAGGCGAGCCACCTCATCTAAATCCCCTTTTCTTCTTTCATCGCACAGAAAAACTCAGACACATCTTTTCACACGGGATCAGCCTTTGCTATCGTCTCATCTGGACTACAAAGCGTCTCTCGGCTCTTTCGCGACGCCACCCTCAGTCTCCGACCAGCCTGTTGGTCTCACCTAACAAGCACCCGGAGGGGATATCCAAACAAAACAAAGCGCTCGGGGTGCAGCAGTTACCGAGGCCGACTTCCAACCACAAGATCACAAGCTGCGGCCCAATCAAAATGTCCACTAGTTACGGCTCCAAAGTTGTGTCTCGCTCGTGGAGAAAAAAGAAAAACTCTTAATTGCAATTTGTGCGAGAGAGAAACTGAAATCTGAAAACTTTAAATCAGCCACAAACTCCTAAACTGAGACATTTCACCTCCCTGGACTGTCCTTACCGACGAAGCCTTTGTTTGTGAGCAACAGAGCAAGACATGACTCAGCTCTCAAACACAGGAAGGTGGAAATCCAGAGAAATAATTCAAATCTATATCCCATGGTTGAATCAGACATTTCCAGAATGAGGTCATAATATAACAAGAATAAAGTATTTTGAGGGTAAAGTCGTAATATGCAACGACCAAAAAAGGCATAATGTTGTTTTGTTGCTTCCATTCTTTTTGTTGTTGTAATTGCTTTTGTTCTATGTTGTCTTCGTTTTATTGTTCCTATTGTTTTCATTTGTGCTTTTTAATATCATGACTTTACATTAGGACCTTGATTTTGGAATCTCAGATTTTCACTATGGCCCTAATACGCTGCTGTGATGGTGTTAGTGAGTCAAAAAACAATAAAATGCCAAGTATTAACATGATGTGGAGGATCATGACTCATGAGTCAACATGGAGACAAAGGGAGAGAATACAGTCCCACCCACAGCCTGTAATCTAATACCCCCCCCCCCCCCCCCCCCCACACACACACACACACTAAGGTCAGACAGAGCAGCAGGCTGTGTAATCAAAACCCAACAGGAGCTTATACACAGAGCGCGGGCGATGCCACAGTTCAACACGCTTCAATCTAGTGTCACATGATCTCAGATAAATATGTTATTTTTAAATATAAATAGAGCTATAAAACAAGTGGAAACATGCAGAGAAGCTTCTACTTTGGCAGTTGCTCTAAAATTAATACTTTTCTTTGTGGTCAAACTTTTGTTTTATTAATATGGAAGTAAGTCATTAATATGAAGACATGTGTCTCTTTATTTTTAAGGTAAAATAACAGTTCTGTTTTTGGGTTAATCTTTAATCTAAATAATCTGAAGCTGCCGCCACCAACATTTCATTAAAACGGGCTGAAACCTTAAAAATCTGAATTATCTTGAAGGGTTTGTTCAAAGTGCATTTCAAAAACTCCTGATCTCATTAACAGTCCCTGGCGTGAAACTGAAAGTTAATGAATATGAAAAAAATACCTTACTCTTTGAGGCTGCAACTTCTTCTCAAGGTGGATGAGTTTCAGGAATTAAATGCTTCTGCCATAGAGTTTTATTAGGTCTGATTCTACCACTGCCAGAGCTGGAGAGTGAATCTAAATCCCCCCCCTCTGCCTCCGTTCCTACAAGACTCATTTCACTGGAGGATTGTGACATGAGACGGGTCAGTAAACAGCACTTCACCATCAACTCTCGCAGACTTCACTGCACTTCCTCATTCTCATCTGCTTTCTATTTCCTTAAATACAACTGTAGGGACACTTCGCTGGACCGCACCTGTTTATTAACTGTTTACTTCCACCTTTGTTCTTTTTGCTATCAGAACCTTCCTCTTGTTTTTGAGAAAAAACTGGTTTGAGTGACATTGGTTTGATTCTCAGAAGGATTAAACAAACTGGGTGATGAACATGGGCCAAAAAGAGACCATTCAATTTTGGTCAGGATTGTCTTTTTCACTTTGTTTAGAAAATTGCAGGATAGGGTATGTTTTTTATATCTGGCATTTCAACCAATTAAGATTCAAGATTCACATTATTGTCCTTACTTAGAACAAAGTAGAACAAAGTGACATTGCATCCTGCTCCTTCGTACTTAAAAAAGACATCTAACGTGCACAATAAAGAAATAAATAGATAAGTATGGTACAAGCAAGCACATATTAATAAATAAATAAATAGAAACGGAAATGGTGTCTTGTATTGTACTATCTTTTTTAAAGATGATTATAATAATGCATGGATCAGACATATATAGAGGGCTGATATATATGAGTGTGTGCAATTTGGGACCAGCTCCCCTGGATATGGCATCAAGTCTTGGCTGCCCATTCATGCTAGTTAAAGGTGCTCAGCCTGTGCATACGATGGAAAGTATGAGAGCGGTGTCCAGAGTCCACTTGGCCGACCGCCGTGCTTGATCGGTGGCTTTTGAGCAATGTTGGAGCCACGGTATTGGCTCAAATCAGGGTAAGCTGTTTTTCAATATAAGCGATGCTCTGAGCTGCTGCTTTTGGACGGATGCCACATAACCTCTCTGGGTCTGAGTGCATCATACGTCCGGAAGCTCACACTCTGGCTACAGCACCAACCAGAGGCTTGATGGCTGCTGTTTGTGTTGTTGAGATTGATTTGTGGGATAAAAGCATCCAGAAAGTATCACACTCGAACGTGTTGACACCTTTAGTGTTTTATCATGAAGCTGTGACTAGCTCCTGTGGGCGTGTTTAACACAGGAAAGGAAATCAAAATGTGGCAGCTCATTCAAGCCATCGATTAAAATACAGGTTTGTTTCGTGTGTTAGTGTCTTTCTGTTGATGCACTTGGCTTTTAAATCATATTGCTCCGGCTTTTTCAGTTTGAATTGTTATGAGCTGTTTTTAAATGTGCATGATGCTTTCGGATTAATGCCACAAAACCTTATTGGCTTTAAATTTTCCTTTGGGGACATTTTGGTGCATTTGCTGCATCGTGGGAAAAGACATGTTTTTGGGGACCTTCAGCAAACTTTATGTTGCTTCTTTTAAAGGCGACTGCTGATATTCAGGTTCATAATTTGTATTAGTGTTATTACTTAGTAAGGTTCACTTGCTCTTATGTCCAGAAAACACGTCCCTCTCCTCAAACTGTCCGTTGCTGCAGCTCCTCGTTTCAGCCTCTGACTGAAACACTTGGTTTTATTGTCTCTTTAAGGCCCCCCTCCTGATAAAGCCCAGTCAGCTCTGATTGGCCGGCTGCCCCACTCTGTTGTAAGTGGTCAACCACTTCAGCTCCAGCTCTCACTTTACCTGGCTTTGTTTTGGAACGTGCCAGATGAGCCGCTAAACGGGAAGTATGCAAATGTCAGTGACGTAAATAACCCAATAGGGGAAGGAAAAAGGATTAAAGCTTCTACATTTGGACACTTCCTCTCTCAGTTCCACAGAAACAGCAGCTCTTCCCAGACTCCTCTCCTCTGCTAGAATATCAGAATGCAGCACTTCCTCTCGTGTCTCTTTTGTGCCACAATCCGGGAATTTGGCTCTTCTTCTCTGGGCTCATGGGTCACTGCTTCTGTGAGTCAGATGTCAGCAGAAAGCCAGTGTGCTAAGTGGGTTTCAATAATGCAGACCCGGTGGGGGCCCCAGCAAGAGTGTATGTGTGCCTGTGTGAAACTGTATGTTACGACGGAACCAGGGTTTCGGGTGTACACGAACACTGGGAGGTGGGAAGCTGGAGGTGAGAGCGTGTGTATGTCTCTGAGAGGCTCGGAGCGTGTGAGGAATATTGTTTGGGTGTAGAAGTCGTGATTTGTGTGTGTGTGTGTTTATGTCTGTGTGTGAGGGAGCATGGATTGAGGTGGGAGAATGGGAAAAAGCCGGAGGAGTGCTTCCATTCGTCGGACCTGATCTATAATTCAGCTCTGTGGTGGCGGGTGAGGTCTTTCTCTCGTTCCCCCTGTTCGCTCTCTGCACTGACGTTAGGAGACAAGTGTTCCACGGTACATTTCACTGTCTCTCTGCATCCATCCATCCCAGTCCACTGCTCCCTCTCTGGAAGCAGAGCGTCTGTGAGCAGCAGCTCCGTGAAATCCACTGGATGAAGATGTGAACCAGTTTAAAAGAGTAACAGAGTTTAAAACCAGGTTAAATGCATTAATGTTGCTTCACTTCTATTAAAATAAATATTACAAATTTTATGATTTTGTATCTATGCTATCTTTTTTTACTCTTCTGCGAGATGTCTAATGTTAGATAGCGATGGAAAACTACTTGTTCAAACAAAATTCTTTGCCATGTGTGGCTTGTAAAGACAACAGCTTGGCAGTGACCTCTCAAACAAAACATGACTAATCGTTTGGTATTTGTCATGTTTGTTGTTTTATCTCAGCTCAGAGAGACAACCTAGAAATTTCTGGCAATGTCCTTCAGTGTTTTTTCAACATCTTGTATCCGGTCTCTGATCCGCTCTGCGACAAACTGACATTTTGGGACAATTTGACTCTTCAGTTCTTCCAAAGCAGCAACAAGGCCCCTTCAGATTCAGGCAGGAAGAGAGATAACCGACAAACTTGACTGGTTCATTGTTCTATTCTTTGAAGAGCACTGGTATTGGAATCGGTATCAGGAAAGCAAAAAGTTATCAGAATCTCTAGCCAAGACACAATGACTTTGAGGGAATCAAGCTCAACCAACACAGAATCCTACCTTATGATGGAACTCTAAACCCATCTCGTCACTTGAGACTTGACAAAGCTCCTCCAGAGAAACAAAATACTTCATACAAGTGTTTTTAGGCTGAGTAAGTCTCTTGTGACTAATAAACTGCGTATTAAGCTAGAACCAAGGTTTAGGTGCAAATCAGTATGAAGTATGAGTATGAACAGTTGACTGTAATTGTTTACTGAAGTACACACAGTATTTCAGGAGGAGTAGAAGTATTGGCGTGTGTTTTGATTTTATGCACTTGTATATTTTTGTTGGTAAAAGCGGCCAGAGGGACTTGAAAGTCTTGCTCAGCTCAACTCTATCTTTTCCTCTATGGAGGCTGATTCAGCTGTTCTCTCCATTCACTTCCTTCCTTCTTTTCATTCCTACTTTCTCCTGCTGAAACCTTCTGACATCAGCAGTTCACACAAGGACATGTTCGGATCCTGATCCCGTCTGCGGGATCGTTTCCTCTCCGTCTCTATCTTTCTTTCTCTCTGCTTCCATTTCAATGTGTTTCTGTAGATTATTTCACATTGTGGGCCCGAGACACGGAC
Organism: Verasper variegatus; assembly: GCA_026259375.1. Classification (NCBI taxonomy): domain Eukaryota; kingdom Metazoa; phylum Chordata; class Actinopteri; order Pleuronectiformes; family Pleuronectidae; genus Verasper; species Verasper variegatus. The sequence goes on along the minus strand of CM048044.1, from coordinate 2,651,514 downwards.
CAATGCAACGACCTTAACTTCTAATAACTGAAACCTTTAACTGTAACGACACTGAACTTTTTATGGCATCAAATAACTTATTCAAACCAAACTTATCAGAAACATGGACTTCAGTTGAACTTTGATTTTTTAGTTTACTATTTGTCCCGCCCACTAACATGGAGGAGGCTGGATTTATGACCAATACAGTAGTCAGCCCCTAAGGGGTGACTGGGACACATTGGCTTCACTTTTGGGGAGCTGTCATTTCGTCCATCTTTATTTAGTCCACCATACAATGAAATTCCCACAGTTTCATCATCATCTACACTTTCCAGACTGTTTCCTTTGTTTCCCCTTAAAACATTAACCCTAACAATGATAATCACTGCAGCCCCCCCGACCTATGTTCAGCTGCCACACTCTCCATCCATGTTGACTGAAAACCAAATTAAAATGAAGTCAATTATACGCAAGGGGCCTTCGGGGAAAACTCCACTACAAAGCCCTTAACGTCGATCTTCTTAATTTCCTACAATTGGCACCGTCGTTCATCACCGCGCTGCTCTCCGCTAATGACCACAGCTCTCTTTAAAAAAATAAAAAGTTATCGCTGCAGCGATTCACTTCTTTAGTCATTTGCAGCATCTGTCCTCCTCTTCTGTTTGCCACGCCCACTCGCTTCTACTCTATCGTAGGCTAAAAGGCCAGTGGCGGTGTGTTAGCTCGTTGCCGCTCTGCCGTGTGATTGTGAGGCGGACTGCGCTGACTCTCGCTCGTGTTTACCATTAGCGGTAATGACAGGGCTCCGCACATCATTCTGACAGCAAACAAAGACGCAGTGTCCTCCCCAGGTGTGTCATTATTTTCTAGACAGGATGAAAACACAAATTCTCTCTCCGTTCTTCTCCTCTCTGTCCTCCCTCTCTTCTTCTCAGACGCCTGCAGAATTGTTCGCTGCGAGGTGCACCTCCTCTACTCGCACCTGAAGTACTGAAGTCATTAGATTTTGTGTGTGTGAGAGTTGGAGGAGTGACGGGGGTCCCTGCAGTGGATCTGTGGGAGTATGTGCTTCAGTATCGAACGTACATGCCTCGCTGCGTCTATATGTGTGTGTGGAAGAAACAGCAGCAGGTTTACTGCTGATTCTCTGTATCTATTTGTTTACCCATGTGAGCACACACACCGCGGCTCCAGCCAGCCTTCGTGCAAAGCCCACCTGCTCACACTCGCCGTATCCACTCATCTATTTTTGCTGCACCCTTCAATCCACTGCGTCCTCTCAAGGTAAAAGCAGCAAGCGTTGCATTTCACAAAATCAGCCGGCGGGCTAACGATCTGGTCGATCAGCAAGGTCAGGCCACGAGTCAACTCCACGCCGTCGACGCTCCACGTCACAAAAGATCACTTGTAAATTGTGCAACACACAGAACACAGACATACACAGGGTTGTATTAGGCAAACACGCGAAAAACACTTAGGGATTCGCTGATGCACTCCTACTGTCTGTGTGGCTGCCATTTTTATTACGGAAACTGGAAGACGGAAGCCATTAGAAAGGTTCCATTTTGGCTCTGGTTGAGCCGTATGGTCTTTGCATTAGTCTTCACTCCCGGCAGGAATTGCTGAACGTGTAGAATCCGGCCTGATGGACCAGGAGAATGGCGTCATTGTGTCCAGAATTGTTGCTGTGTTATGCATAACAGGATATTCAAGGCTGAGACGCGGCCGATGCTCAAATCAACTCCCCACTCTCATGCGACAAGGCAAATAGGTATTTTAATGCTGTTAGTGAGTTTTCTGCAGCAGCAGCAACTCGTCTCAGCGCCGAGGAACAGGAAGACGACAGGAGTCAGGTGTGCGTCCTGAATGCAGCTCGTTCAGCCTCTGCAACTGTTTTTAATTACAGTTCGACGGAGGCACTCGAGAAGAAAGTGTGATTAGACAAAGAGAAGAGTGTGGATAGACGGAGGAATGTGGAGAGGGAAAATGAAACAGCTAGGGGGAGAAAGGGGGGGCGAGACGAGCAGTTTTAAAGGGGGGAGGACGAGTGAGAGGGAGGAAGAGGATTGTTAGCAGGAATAGTGGTGCAGCAGAAGGATGTGTGACTGACAAAGGAGGGAGGAAGAGAAGGAAACTGAAATAGAGAGCGAGCAGGAGATATGTGTTGGAGAGATGCAGTGGAAGTGCTAAATAAAGAAAGAGCCAGAAGCTGTGTGTGTGTGTGTGTGTGTGTGTGTGTGTGTGTGTGTGTGTGTGTGTGTGTGTGTGTGTGTGTGTGTGTGTGTGTGTGTGTGTGTGTGAGAGAGAGAGAGAGATCAAGACTGCAGACGAGATCACAGGGAGGAGGAGAGCTGGATGGGAGAGGATGTACGACAGCGAGTTGAACAGGAAGAGATGAAACATCCTGCACAAACACCTTCGGCCGTGAAGACGATAATTGTTTGATTAAGAAAACTGCAGGATTCACAGTAACCCGGCGTTCTTGGTAACGCTCGGTAAATAAAGATGATACCAGTGAGTATTTACATTCAAGTCCCAATCTCACACCTGAATCCCAGTGACAGTAAGCGTGCACACACAAATCTAGTCTGAACCTAGTGTGGCAGTATTTCTCTCTTAGTTGAAGTTATCCTGACAGTAATATTTATGCACAGGCAGGTGCACCTACACTCTATATAATACTGGCGCATTCCAATAACATGCTGTGTTTCATAATCAGGTTACTGCTGGTTTCATGTGTGGAAGAAAACTGTCTCTGAGGTCATGAAAGTGACACCTAGTGAGGAAGGTGTTTTCCCTGTTGTCACCCGCCCAAAAAACTGCAAGCTGCAAGAAATAAAAAAATGTTTCTTCAAGGGAGGGAAATCACTAAGCTGTGTAGGTGCCAAGAGGAATTTCAGTAATCCAGCTGGGTTAATCGAGTTCTGCTTCTGCGATTACAACCTTAATGCGAGTAAGATAACTCTAAAGGGGTTTATGCGACAGTTGCAATATTACCCTGTTGGCTCTAATCAAATTATTGGAGGGCACGTAAACACCGAGAGTAGCGGAGGAAAAAATTAAAAGGGAGCGATGCTGAGGGAGGAGTGGAGGCAGAGCAGCAACAGAGAAGTGAGGTTGAACAGAGATGCAGACACAGATTCCCACAGAGTGAGATGAAAGCAGGAGTCAGGTGATTCCTGTCAGCTCTGCCTGGCTCTGCCGGCGTCGTCTCTTCCCCGACCGGCGGCACAACCGCTGAAAAGCCTGAAAGCACTCGGCTTTTCTCAAGCATCGTATTATGCTCGCCGTTCCCGTCCTTCTGCGTGGTAGCACCCGCCAGAAATAATTTCTGTTGGTGCACATCTTCATTTCCACTGGTTCCGCGCCTTCCGCTGCTTTAGGGCAGCTCCCACGTCGTCCATCTTTATATATGAAAACTCAAAGTACTTTGATGAATACAAAGTGGTGAAGCCTCTGATTGGTCCAATGGTCACACTGCTTCATTGTGGATCAGGCAGAGCAACAATCACAGTTAATGGCAAATGAAAATGAAGTAGTTTGTCCTTTCAGCCAAGATAACTCTTTCACGCAGTCTCTCAAGCACAAAGGGGTTTTTGTGGGGTCACATTGAGGTTGACCTTTGACCTTTTGACCACAGAATTCCAATCAGTTCATCTTTGAGTTCAAGGCCATATTTGTACCAGATTTGAGGAAATTCCCTCCAGGCCTTCTTGAGTTATTGTGTTCATGGGCCGGACGGACAACTGAGGCACAAAAAGCCAACACATGCTAATAATTAACATTCATCAACATTCTGGAAATAACTTCAGACCATGAAACTGCCTCTGTGATTATGAGTCGTTTTTCTTCTGAGGATATTATTGGTTGTGAAACAATTTTTGATCGTGAATTATTTAAAAGTGAAATATGAGAAAACACAGTCAGCGACATTTGCATTATATTGTCCAGGGTCAGCTGACTCCCAGACCCGTAACGCTCACACCATAACCTCACCTCACCTCACACACAAACACACACTGGAAGTTCGCTGCCACACGTGTGAGAGAAACAATATCTGATCAGGTTTGGCCCATTCGAGGCCACCGCGCTGTCCAGGCTTGTGACCAGTGTGGTGCCCACTGCGATCACGAGACATCACAGCTCACTTATCTGTTACAGGCACAGTTCAGGAGGCGCCGTGCATGCTGGGAGTTCAGAGCTGTTGGCCCTTGATTGTGTATGCAAGTAGAAAAGTGTGCATGGTTGTGTAGGAGAAGGGTGTGTGTGTGTGTGTTTTGCAGCACCAGTGAATACATGTTTGTTAAGACACTGTGGTGCTTTGTGTGTGTGTGTTTCACTGATATCCACAAAACAAGCAAGCCTGCACACCACACCCAGTCTCATGTTCAGGCTTGACATTATGAGGTTAATTTAAGCAACAGTAGAGAATATAACAGGGGAGGAAAGCAGATGGAAAACAAATAAAGTTGCACAGCCCCAGAATGAAAATGCCAGGAAATACAACTTCATAAAAAACAAACTTCACTCCCTGTGGCTTAAAACCCTCCCGTCACCTCCCTGTGACCCGGCTGAGGATAAAAATGGATGTGTCATTACAAAGACATTTGCTTGGGAACGAGCTGGAGGCCGTTTAATTTGAGTCACTTCCAAGAGCAACACAAAGACACCGTTAGGTTTCTGGAAATGCATCTACCACCGTCCTATTTTCAGTCGACTAAAATATTATGAATAGTTTCAATCAGGCATCGTTCAACGCAGGACTTCAGCTAGAGGGTGTCGAATAATTAGAGGTGGAGGAAATGCTGTAAATCCACCAACAACTGGCACTCAGGGGAGTTTATACCTCTACCAAAGCCAAACACCTTTAATTCCACAGATTGAACACATCTGTCCCCAAACTACGCCAGGAAATCCGTGAAAATGTTGGAAAATATCATCTCACCACGTTAAAGAAAGTGATACAAAATAAACTTTCAGGATTTGGCTCCTGATCGGCACCAAAATGTAAAAATCTGTCGAGTAGTTTTTACATAATGCATACTTCCATGCCCAGTGCAAAGCCATCAGGGACAATGTGGGGTAAAGACACTTTAGTCTGTAGGAGTCGAACCCCCAACCTCCTAAACATGACATTAGTTTGTGCAGATTTGTGATTTATAACTTTCTCTCCATGCCACCAGGAAGTCTCTGTGCAGAGCTGCCTGGCTCTGACTAACCTGACCGCAGTTCAGGGACTACTTTAGGTGAAGAGCTATTAAATTGCAGAACTGTGCTGAAAAAAAGAATTAATACTGCTGTCCTTGACCTCAGTGCTGTTACATAATAACCCAATAGGCAGCATTTGGAGGCGGGGTGGCAGAGAGCGGGGAAGATAATTACTGTAACCGAATAGTGCACGAATCATTTCAGAGTAAATTATCATCCGCGCTCAAACCATTTTTCTTCCAGTACATTTTGTGCATTGTTTGGGTAGAAGGACATGATGAATGGACAAAAGACAAAAACAGAGAATGCATATGTTACAAAATGTGGAGTGACACAAAAAGAGTACGGCGATGAAAAGATAAAACGGTGCAGGCGGAGTACAAGACACCTTAAGACAGGAGGCACTCTATTATCCTCCTGGCTGACAGAGGACGCGGTGGCTGCAGTCTGTCTCACCAGTCGCTGTCACAATCAGAGTTTATTCGGGCTGAGATAGAGGCATTACCGCGATAAGAGCGCTGAAGCAGAGTGGAGGCGACATACAGACTGATACACGTGGTCAAGGTTTTCAGCTGCCACATCAGAGGCCGCAGTCCGGGAACGCTTCACTTATCAGGGAGGCGTCTCTTCTTCCTAACACTGCAACGTTTTCTCATCTGAAAGAGTTACTTCTCTGAAGTCACTAAATATGCTTCTCTCACTTCGTCATCGTCGTTTCCCACCGTGCAAATATTTAACTCTTTTGGTTTCATTAAGCCGACAGCTCTATCTGAGGTGTATCTGTGTGTCGGCTCAAGCGAGAGTGAGAGTGGGAGAGAGGGAGAAAGAGAAAGAGAAAAAGAAAGAGAAAGAGAGAGAGAGAGAGAGAGAGAGAGAGAGAGAGAGAGAGAGAGAGAGAGAGAGAGAGAGAGAGCAAGCAGAGAGCAAGTACCTTATAAAGTTGTTATGGTACTATTCATACATCACATAAACATATAGAAATACTTATTGCGTGTATTTCAAAAGGTATTTCTGTCTGACCGCCTCAGGCTGCAGACTGATGATCCACTACGTTCTTCAGCTTGTAGCCAGCTCTGTCTGTCTGCAGCTCTGTGCCGGGCAGGGAAGTGTAAAGTGGGTGTATCACAGATTCCAGCTGCTGGAAACAAGGTTTGATAAGAGCAGCGAGAGTGTGTGTGACAACTCTGAACTTTCCCCCCCTTTAGCTTTAACTTTGTCGTCAATATAAAAACATCCACTGGAGCAGCTTTAAAAAGAAAAATTTAAAAGCAACACGCTTTTCCGGGAAACAACCCCCCCCCCCCTAAAATCTGGATAATCCACCACCCTGACTGTGAACACTTTTTATTTGAAGTAGTTTCCGATAAATAAATAAAAATTTCCTATGAAAAAAATGTTCAAAGCCTGCGATGGTATTATGTGAGATCCACAAATGTGCTTATATTCACCAGTTTTATTCTCCCCTCCTTTGTGTTGGACTGGAGGCAGAACTCTGAGAGATTCTGCAAAACCCGTGCAAGTAAAACCAAACTTCAATGAATAGATACCAGCAATGAAAGAAAATATGTTTTTTTGTAATATGAAAGCCTTTAACCCTTTGACCTCTGCAATGGAAATCGTTTGCCAGGGACTAAATTATTAGTTTTGCGTCTAGTGATGTTATTTCTTTTAGTATCTTAGAATAATTCATATCCCTAAACTCTGCACAACCTGAGCTGAAAGGTTATGCAAGTCAAGTAGCAAAATACTGAAATTACATATTAAACACATAAAACATAAGTTATTTGAAGTATGTCGTTTTTATCTTTGGGTATATATATATATATATATATATTTCTCTCTGCTGACTATTATGGTTTCTATTGTAAATGCGGGGGGGCCCGTTGCATTGTACGTTTTCATAGGGTTAAAAGTCAAATTTGGTACAATACACAGTAAATGTGTGATCGGATAATTCAAGCTGTTGATTGGATAATTTAGCAGCTGCTGCTCACGCGCCCCTAACGTTCATTCAGCCACTGCACCTGCACGTGAAGCTCATGTGGCGTCCACCTTGACCGTTCGCCGGCCCGGTCTACTAACAGACCAGCACCCCCCCCCCCCCCCCCTCCGTCGACAGCACAGGCCCCACCTGCGCCCTGAGAGCTAACTGGAAAGGTCAGGAATGTAGAGGCAAAAGAAAACTTGAAAAGGAAAATGTCAGGCACCCTGAGCTACTTGTCAGCAGGACGTGTGCCGGAGAGGGGAGGTGGCGTGCTAGCATGTCCGGTCCCTCCGAGAGCTGGGTAAATAACCCTGGGCTGTTTGCTGTGCTCCCTCTCCTGCTGACACTCTTGCTAATCCTCGCACAGCCGTGCACACTCCGATTGCACACGCACACACACACACACACGCCGCACCTACTGTCACCATTCTCCATCTTCCTCTCGCTGACACCTCATTGTCATTCTGTTTTTCTCCTGCTGTCGCTTCTTGACACTTTTTTCCCTCTCTCCATCATCAGGCCTTTAAACACAATAAGAGTCCCCCATTTCTCCATCGTCTACAATGAAAGAGAGGGAGGAACTCTGCTGACATTTTAAAGCTCCCAGTGCTGCATTGTTCTCAGACTACGACTCGCTCTGTGCAAAGCATTACAGCGTAACAACATGATGCATTATTCATTGTCATTATTATTACGACAAATCGCTGGAGATGGCGAGAAACTACAAATGGCCTCAGACAGAAGAAGTGAGACGGACGTTAATTCAGGCCGGTTGGAGAAGCTCAAAGGCAAAGCTGCGACTGGAGCACAGCGTATCGGCGCGGTGACGTAAAATAATGATTAAACGAGGGAAGTAAATTAGATTCGTAGGTTTCAGTAATGAATCACACCAAGCAAGGGTCATTAATCAGTCCCTGCACGGAACCATGTGTCACTAATGCAGCCACATGCATTTAGAGAGAGGAACAACTCAACAGAGGCTTCAGATCAATGAACAAACTCGGGTCAAGCCACAATGTGAACCACTGCACGTAGACGTCATTAACTGGTAACAGAGCACGTGTGCAAACAAGAGTTTCCGGCCCTGGTTTGAGTTTACACTGCAGGAAAACATCCGGCAGTGACTTTGTCATCAACTTGTCCACACAAGTGGTTTCTTGTGTACTCACACCTGAGTCCTGTTTTACTGGTGTAGTGAGTATGTTGAGAAATCAAGTTGCAGAGGTTCAGAGGGAGAAGAAATAACAAATTTAGCAGAGGAGCACCTGCTCCATCAGGCCACACTCCGGCTGTCTCTGGAGGGAAATGTGAGAGGAGGGAGCGACGACTGGCAGCTCATTAAACCCTGCAAGACGACCCGTTAATGATGCGAGCGGAGCGGTGGGTGAGAGCAACACTCAGCTAGCACCTTACCCCCGCTATTAAGACGGTATGGGACAACAGAAAGGCAAACACCGAGATAAACAAGCGAGGAAAATATACACAAACAGGCAGAGGATCCGGAGTCACACAAGGACGTGCACACAATGCTGTTTAATTCCCATCAAGCAGTGACGTCTAATTGATTTCCTGGCAATTCAGAAACATCTGTCCGCTGCTCCTCATCGCGACTCTTCAGAATTCAATCTGCGTCACACACACACACACACAGACACACACACACACTCTGTTTGTGCTATTAAGACTTCCTGCTCGCGGTGGCAGGAATAGAGCGTTTATGACTAATGGCTGCTTGCATGTGGAGTCCTCCCTCTGTTTTGTATTCGGGCCTTTAGCTGGAACTGGACCATGAAGAATAGCGTTGTGTTCAGTGAGCTAAGAACTGCTGCAAGAAAAATATTTTATCGTGTATGATTAAAAAAGGTAAACCTGACATTTTATTTCTCTGCCATGCATCAAGTTAAAAGAGTAAACCGGCAATTTAAGAGATTCAAATCCTAAAAACTATTATGTTCAGCTGCTTTCAGAGTCACAGTCAGTTACTCCCGACATTTCAAAAAACAAGAGATAAAATAAAAGATGTTAAGTTTGTAAAAAAAAATCATTCAAATTAAATAACGTGAGAGAGCGGGACATGTCTGCTGCTCTCAGCTCAGTGACTCTAGAGGAGCCACAAACCAAAAAGCTCTTTGTGAACCGTGTCTCTGAACCGCAGGGACTCGCCGTCCCCGACACCGAGCTCGCTAAGACGTTTCACCCCTGACAGGCTCCAGCAGCCCTTCACTCCGCTGCTCATTCAATTTCCTGCTCTTTGCGTTACTTACATTTTGACTCTTCCTGGATCACTTCTGTTTAAATCAGCCAACTGTATGAAGACGAGCGGGTGGGGGGTGGGGGTGGGGGAGAGCTTCTGCTCGCCAGCAACTGACAGCAAAAGAGGGAAACAGGACAAATTTCCTGCGACCTTAAAAGGACGGCGTCAGAGCGGAGTTGGAATCCAGTGAGGAGAGAGGAGGACGGTGAATTCCTTTAATGAGAGTAATTAGTGCCAGCAGAGGAGGACAGGCTGCGGTTCAGTGAGGTGACATCAAGTTGTTCTTAACGTGTGCAACTTCTCACACTCGGGGGGGGGGGGGGGGGGGGGGGGGGGGTGAGAAGGTCGCTGCATCACCATTGTTGACTCTTTAATGTTTCCCATTCGTGTTTGCGTTGTCGTCTCCTGACGGCAGCAGAACGAGTTTCCCATGTCGGACAATAAGAGTCTTGAACCGACGGAGAACAACACATTTCTGAATTAATCTGACAATGGTGAAGGAGGCCATCTGTTTAAACTGTGGTGGAATTCGAATACATCCACCCACACACACACAGACACACAGCTGTATGCTCACATAGATAAAGTGGATCATTTAGACGCACAAACAGCCTCTTGTCTGGTAAACTGCTGCATTATGGGACTAAAACAGTGAGGGGTATACTGAACAGTCGGGGGGCTTTTCTCCAGCTTTGTGCAGTGTCAGAGTCTTTAAGAGCGAATTATGGACGTTCGGATGCGCGCACACACACATATACAAACACACACACACTCTTCCTGCCTCACACCAAGACTTGTTTACAAAATGATAATGAAAAGCTCTGTTGAGAAAAAAAGCCGAATACATGTCTCTGTTGATAGTTTTACTAACATATCAGTTTTTAAATAAATACCCTGTCAAAAGCTATAGCGTGAAACCTTCGCCGAGGTCAAACCGTCCCCTTAAATTCAAGCTCCACCAAAATACACACACTCATCAATACACCAGATTTTACTGCATCAAGATTTAGTTACGTGATGCGATAACAATTGGGTGAAAAGACGGCTCGCGATTGGTGGAGCGCGTGAAGCAGCTTTACATCACGACCCCATATTTACCCCCAGATTTAGCTTTTTCAGTGTCGGAGCCATGACCTCAAATGCATCATCGCCTTTTGTTTTTAATCAAGTGCAAAGGGACAAGCAGTGAGCTATTGATCATGGTGCTGGAGATAAGGCAAGAAAAACCATGTGCATTTATCAATTGTTTGCTTCACACAAACACAAAAGCGTGACAAAGTGATTCACTTACACCTTCTAAAGCCTCTTGTTTGTCACTTAGCCTGCAACAGCTACTTGAGTCACTGGAAGCCACCAAATTCATATGAAAGCGAAAAACGGTTATATATAAATAGATCTTTCTTTCAACAGCCTTTTCACCGGAGCCCGGCAGTGATGAAAGACGCAGTGATGGTAGATTGGCAGTAATGGCAGGAGACCTGCAGAGAGGCAGCGTGACAAAGAACAAGAGTGTGTCTGAGAGAGAGAGGGAGACAAAAATAGGTAGAGGGACGGAGGGGGGACATGAAATGAGAAAATGGGAGGAAGCTGTGCGACTCTGTGTGTGTGTGAGTCACATTATGGGGACAAAAGAGGGACAAGTCACCATAATGTCAATAAATACATTTTACGGTGAAAGCATGTTTAAGGTCACGTTAAGGTCAAGGGTTAGCGTTAGGCAAGGAGGAACTGGTAACTATGGTTGGACTAGAGGACAAGCTAGTGGACTCTCCCTTGGTAAATGCAGTCAGTCTGCCCTTGAGCAAGGGTCTTAAGTTGGATAATAAATGTCAGGTTTTTGCACATTAGCTGATCTTTCTCTGAGGTGACACCCTCCATGCTAAGTGCTGGTTTCTGTGGTTTTTGCCATTTACAGGAAGTGCCTGTCAATCATACTGTGTGGACAATGTTGGGAAAACATCCTTCAGTCTTTCTGCTCATTGGCCCAAACTGGATCGAGATTAAATATCTTTCGTCACTTAAATCCACAGTTGGGAATTGTGAAACAGTTTTTATATGACAATAATGCAAATTGACTGGAATGAGTGCCAATTATGCAAAGCCAATAAAATGTTCAAATACACTTTGCCATCCTGGGGACCAAGGAGTAAAACAGTGTTTGTTTAATTTTAAATTTCCAATTAGTTCCTCCCCGCGAGGAGAGGATCCCCCCCCCCCCCGGTGTCTGTGACCTGAGAGGAAATTCAATTTGGGAAACTATGAGAAAATCTCTATATTTCACTGCAGCTCATGTGCAAGTGTGCACACGCAGAACAGTCCTGCTTGTCCAAGCTGATGTAAGTGGAGTGTGCAAAGGTGGCTTGATAAGGACACGATAGAAACACACACCGTGACTGAAGAGGAACTTACTGCACACACAGAGATTTTGATTTCGAAAGAAATGTTTCTGTGAAGCATCCGTGTAACACAACACCATGCAGACGTTTCCCATGTGAACTCTGTGCAGGATGATTATGTGTCATGCATGTGTGTAGACGCAGGGAGCAGGATCCCTCCTACCTGTCAGCAGGCTGATCACCTGCTGGCTGATTCATAATCAAGTCGTGTGTGTGTGTGTGTGTGTGTGTGTGTGTGTGTGTGTGTGTGTGTACTGACTCGCCAGTCTGTCTCCAAGACAGTGCAGTTAGAACACAATGAAGCCCATTCAACTCTGCACCACCTCCTGTCTCTAGAATAGTGCTGTATCACAGCTCCTGATGAGGTGGGGAACAAGTGCGTGTGTGTGTGCGTGCTTGTGTGTGTGTGTGTGTCTGCCTCACATAATCCTCAATGAAGCCATCTTTGAATTGTCACTACGTGGATATAATACATCATACAATGCACTAGACTGTTGTTTATCTCTAAGAGCTTATCAGTGTTTTGACAAAAACAGATAAGTACCAATTTGATAAAAACACAATAAAGATATGGCCACACGTCTCTGCGGAGAGTTAGAGCTGTAATCGGCTGTGACAACATGATATATGGTCACATTATATCACATAAACAGTATAATGTGACACATGTCATAAGTCCTGTAAGTTCAATGGAATAGACGGACAATTCGTAGAGAACAGGTGAATGAGGAAAAGGTTTGAATCAACTCACAGCTCGAAACTCGATGAGTATGAGAACAGACGTTTACCAAAGGCTGCGACCTGAAATCTATTTCAACACATTTCTTTGAACTGCACACATTATTTGAGTGGAAACTAGTATTGCCGGTTTACAGGCAAGAAACAGAAGACGTGTAAGACTGACTGTTATCTCAGAGAGCCGATACAAGTGAGCTGCCTTGTGTTTGCAGAGTGTGACCTAGATGCTACAAAAAGTCCCAAACACACCTGATCTCTTACAGAACCTTTCTTTGGAAGTTGCCCTCGCTTGGCTCCTGCCAGATAATAGCTGCAGCCCGGTCACACCTGCTACTATCCACGAGGTCTCTTAGGTCTCACAGAGGGAAACTGCCAGTGGAACTGGTGTCTCTTCTTACACAACCTTTACAACAATGCACCACCAGGTTGGTGGGGCGTCAGCGGCAGGGAGGACAGGGAGGTGTGCCGCTCTTATTAAGCTGGCCACACAGAGGGATGCGTTCAAATCCAGATCAAACATATGAGGCGACGACAATCACATGTTAACTATTAATAGGATCAAATCCAAATTCAATGGGAAATGTTTGGGATCTAATTAAAATCAGACTTTTGGACCCACATGTACTGAATTTACTGTGAAGTGGTTCTGCAAGAGTCACGAGTTCTATTAGTAAACAATCCACCAATAAAAAATGTATTGTGTTATGAAGAGATAAATGATTTAAGTGATTTAGGAATAAAGTTTAAGCTTCTTGTGTCTTGTCATATTGATTCCAAAACTTTGTACCGTATTGTTCTTCCCCAAAACTTTAAAATCTAAAACAAACTCGGACAAAATCAATTTCACCTTTAACAATTTAGAGTTTGTCCAAAACAAAGAAACACAGTCATTTTATTAAAGCGGGGACAAGAAATGCTGCGGAAAGATTTGACAAAAATAAATATTTTTTCGATTATACATGTCTCTATAAGGAGCCACATTAAAAAACATCTTCATCAAGATTCAATTATTGCCAAAACGTCAAAAATACAAATAGGACGTCAAGTGGACCCACAGCTGGATTATTATAGATCATCTGCAGAAAAGATATGCAGCGGACACACACGTTAAGGAAGAAGGTAACAGAAGCATCTGCAGCTAAAAATACTTGAAACTGGTTTTTGGGTGTTTCTTCTCAAGACAGTGGCTCGACAGGTCCATCCAGAGTTGTACTGTTTCTCAATTACTTTAACATTGCTCAACATGGTGTTTTTCTACTTCCTCTGAGAAGTATTTGCAGATCTTGATGGAATGAAAAACACGCATGTAAGCATGTTTAGGGACCTGATATTTTCACAAAAAATAAGAACATAATGAACCCTGATCGCGATTGAATCTACTTGTGTCAGATCAGAATCAGAACATCAGTATGTAACTTTCTATGCACGTCTTCCTGAGGCCTGATGATAACGACAGGTTTGCAGCATGGATTACGTATGAAGACGGGTGGTGTGGATCTGAAGAATGCAATAACTAAGCAATGAAGATAAACCTTTCCTGTGTGGGGGTGCTTTTGAATCTGATGCAGACCTGTTTGGTGTTTTGTTCTTTCAAACAACTGATTGATGGTGTGTAGCTGTTAGAAAATGGGGCGTCGTCGCAGCGTGTGGGATGAAGACGCTGTCTGGCTGAGGGCGGCACTTCCCATTTTCTGTCAGCTCTCGACTCTACACGTTCCACAAAATAAAGCCGACAATGTCCCTGAACAAATACTAAAAATGTCAGACAACAATGAATCAAAATCTTATAATGTCCCAGTGCCCACGGAGACATCGGCAAAACACTGGTTGGATCTGAACAGCCCATGGGAACAGCCCATCACTCGCTCAAGTCTTCATTTTCCCCACTTTGTTGTCTGATCAAATATCTGAGGAGTCGACCAAACGTTCAGCCACTGCATAATCACCACCTTCGTTCATACACATCATTTTATCCCCCCCCCAGCTGCTGCATGCCTGCTGGTGGGTGGGCAGGAGTTTGGGGACACACAGTGAATAAACAGTGTAATCAAGTGGGAGGAAATCCACTGAGATTCAACAAGGAGAACAAACAAATACAAACACACATTCCCGGCATTAAATGTTAGGATCCAGCAGCAGGGTCTGTGGCTGACCAGGGGGCAGCCGCCTGAACGAGGGGCTTTTCTGGGCAAACTGAGGTGAAGCTCAGCTCTTCCTGGTTTTTTTGTTTTTTGCAGCCTCCTGCGGCAGTGTGTATTTGTGTGTGTGCGCGCTCAGTCGGCACTCGGCCACTTTCCCAGATGAGATTCTCTGCTGCAGGATAATCCTGATGAAAATGTCTTTCCTCTCCCTCTCCCTCTCTCCATCTGTCCGTCCGTGCGTCCACACAGAAACCGCAGGCCGGCCGGCCGGCCGGCCTCCCTCGCGCTTCCTCTCCCACCTTTGTTCACGTCTCACCTCCCTCGCACTACAGACCCCTCATTGACGCACGTATCGCTCTCCACGGCTGAAGAGAAAAGTAATGCGAAACCCGTGCGTCACTGTCATTCTTATAAAAGATGCCGGACAGCGAGGCTGCTTTTGTTGTGTCAAATGAATCATATTCACGTCCTTGCTCTCCTCCTCCTCCTCCTCCTCCTCCTCCTCCTCCTCCTCCTCTCTTCCGTCTGCAGCTTTTACCTTAGCCTCCACTGATAATTCCATTTCATTATTTATTTCTGCACACCCTCGTCCTCCGTCACTTACCTGGGTGCTTGTTATAGAGCTCGCCTGCGCGGTTCTGGAAGTAAAAATCCAATCTCTGAAAAGATTGTCAGCTATAAAATTGTAACTATCAGCGTAGCATCGCCACAAGCTACGAGATAATTAAACAATGTTCTATTCTCCTGCGGAAGCCACAAGTCCATATGATATCCACTCTCTGATTGGCAGAGCTAGTTACTATGGAAATGTTGTCCATGTTGTCTATGATCGACGATAGGTTACTGTTCTAAACACAATATGAAACTCTAGAAACAAACATTCAAGAAATAGACTACATTACATTGGAAAACTATAACAACAATGTTAAATGCAAGGGGATGGGATGCTGAGTTCCTTTACTCTTAAAATAATCACGTACATTTGCCTTTTTTCTGGTTTACCATATTTGTTTTTGCTCCAAATCAAATGTTTTATGTTCATCTAATGCTCTTCAACCTGGCTCCAGGATTTCCTGAAACGTCGATGGAGGAAATAGTTGGGAAATCTACTTCCTTCTAAAAGCAGACGTTCACTGTTACACTCTACTTAAGACTTTAAGTTGGTGAAATGCCGTCTCTCCCTCTCACACAGATCCACTCGCTCTGTCCAGCACCGACACCACATGCTGGTGCGATCCAAGAAACAAGCTTTATTGCTCTTCACACACAGTTGGATTTGACAAGCTCAAGTTCGACAGTACGTCTTCGGGTTTGTTCTCAATAAAACAACGTGAGCATCGCCTGCTGCTACGAGGCAGTTTGTCAGTGTCATTTTTCGAGAGTCGTGGGAGACAATAAAGCACAAGTGAGTGAAAAGTTAGAGTTGCATGCTGCATGGAGACAACCTTCAAGCACTTTAAAGCGCACACACACACACACACACACAGAGGAATAGAACCTGCTTGGTGTGAGTATCCTCTGCAATGTCACACTGACCTTTCTCCCCCTTCTCCCTCCTTAGTTTTGACCATATATTTACTTTAAGTGTCATCACATCTAGGCGTGAACAGCATCTGCAGATAACGCCATTTGTTGAAGCCACAGGCGGAGATTATGTTTGCTGAAGGACATTTATGTCCACTGTTGCAAAAGAGTATTCACCAGAAGAATGTTGATGGTGGTGACACCACATTCTGGTTAAGGTGTGTTCAGACTGCAAAGCACATGAAACCACACTTAAAGTCACTGGATCCAGATTTTTATTTGGATCTGCATCAAATTGCAAAAATATCAGTTCCTTAAACATTGTTGAAAATGCTCGATCACTCAATGTTAATCCCTCCATCAAGTTTCATGGAAATCCATTAGGTAACAGGTTGAGAAACAAACACAGATAATATATACTTAATGTACTTTCTAAATCTAAAACCCAGATTATTAAATTTGGGACTTTTTAAGAACCAGAGATTTAAGAGCCAGAAAGTGGACGTTTATAAACCAACTTTTCATACAGGTTAAAAATGTATACGATTTTGCTGAATTCATCTTCTGACCTAAAAAAAAAAACAGCAAAACTGCATCTCAAAGATGCTCAATATGAATTAAATCCTCTGCTCTACATAGATTTAAAAACCACCAGGTTCCCCCTACAGACGAAACATGTGCATGTTCATCTCTGACCAAGGTATGTGGTCCATTTCCAACTGACACCAAACGCCCCCTATAAATGGGGCAGCAGTAGTATGTCCCAAAACTCTGGTCAGGCACAGGTCAGCAGTCTTTTCTCCTCCTGCACGGTACAGGGTCTCCTGAGGTCTCCACAGAGAGACATGGCTGTAAGCTGATCCTGGGGGGGGGAGAGAGAGAGAGAGAGGGAGCAGGGTACACAGAGAACAGAGAGAGAGAGACATCCTCAAAGACAGACAACTTCTATTTTGGCCCGGTGGTGAACTCGGCTTGGCCGTCTGACAAGAGCACGACACAGAGCCTTATTTAGGAAAGGGGAGCACCCTCCAAACAGCAAAGGGGGGGGAGGGACGGAAAGGAGAGACGAAAACAGAGGGAGAGAACAAGCCAGGGAAGGATTGCGATGTGGGGGCCTTCGAACGGTCGGCCCTCGGCGTGTCAAGCAGCAGCGGAGCGTGGAGTGCTCTTTATCCACCCCCACATAAAAGCCCAGCCCCACTCGGTTTGACCTGCCAGTGCAGAAATCCATACTTCATCATCACAGCGGCTGCCCTCCCAACACCCAGCCGGAGAGAGCCACTGTGTTCGTACATGCGATGTGTCTGACAGACTGTGTGATTGCTATTGAGTGGAAGCAACGCTGCATTGCAAGTTTAATGCGTAATGTGGACTATCTCACGGGCACACGACTGACGGCTGCAGTTTTTGTCATGCATGTGAACCAGATCAGCAGATGTGGTCACCTGTGGGTTTGTGTTGTATGAGATCCTGGTCTCTGAAAGTCGTCTTCACAGGCCGGGAGGTGGCACTTACGCAAGGTCACAGTTAACACACAGAATGACAAAATCCTGCTGAGTGACCAGCTCACGCTGGAACGAGGGTCGACAGCGAGCACAGTAAACAACTTCTAACACACACACGGCAGACAACCCCAGAGGATATGTCACTTACTAATAATGAAGGCCTTGTTATTATTATAATTAAAGGGTACAAGGACAAAGGATGGATACTGTATAGATTGGAGAACCCTCAGGGGAACACTCTGTCATTTGCTGGTAATAAATTTGACTGGAAAAGACAAATTTAAATTCTGCACAAAACTCCTCCAGTTTGAATTTCAACAGTGGCACCCCTGCGCTCTGAAACCCATTCATTTGAATGGAACGCTCCACGCAAGGATGGTGTCCACAGCTCAAAGTCACCGAAGCCTGGTGCAGTTAATGCAAGATGCACCGGGCTTGTGTTTCCTTGTCCCACATGCATGGTTAGAGCTCATTTTCCTGTGCAGTGTGAGCAAATGTGACACATCCAGGAGATCCAGGAGACTCTCCAGAGGTGTCACAGCAAGCGAGCGGGCGCATCGAAGCTAATAACGCACGACGGTTGCAAAATGGAAGCCAAACACGTAGAAGACGAAGATGTCAATTTGGAAAGACAAGGAGATTCGAGAGCTTTTGCAGATAAGAGTGTAGATGTGCTGTAAACACAAACATGTGATCCACACAACGGAATTCATACATCACATCCTGCCTCCTGTAAACTACTGTAACCTCCTGCATGTGAAAAGCAAACTCCAGAGAAAGTTCAGATTGTCAGGAAACTCTCCGGGGAAATCGGCTGATGGCACATACACATTCTGAGTCAAGTTGGCATGTACAGTGTCAGGTAGCTTGTCGTAGGTAGAGAAAATGTGTTGAAAGGTCCTGCTCCTGCAAGCGAGACCTTGAGTTAAGGTTCAATAACTCATAAGAATAAATGTTGTACTTTCCTACTAATCTTTTAATCTAATAATTAAATTGCATTGGTGGATGGATAGATGACAGACTAAAAATATCGGGAGTCGGGGTGGAACCCAGCTGCAGAGGCCGCCTGTGTCATCAGGCATCAACACGTGTTTCATCAGCCTGTCGTCAATCAGACAGAAGTTTCCAGATTCTCATTCCAGTTTGCATAAATAAGCATCGCTGTCCAACCGCCTGTCGTGATAAGTGACTGTCGACAGACACCTCTGACAACGGGTACATTATCTGTGCATTAAATCCCTCGCAGAGAACTGGGTTATGTTCTGTGCTCCTGCAACACAAATCCCAGCTTTGCAGTCGGAAACACGTGAGTTTCAAAGTCAAAGTAGAACAGCCGAGTGCCACCTTTCATGCATTGAGCTCGGGGACATTTTTGTCTCCGCAGCTTGTCGGGCAACAGCAGGTTAGTGACGGGGAAAACTTTGAGCTGTTGGTGTACAGAGCCGGCATCAAACGCCTCCGACCGACTAATGAGGGCTCTGAACACTGGACCCCGAGGCAAGAGGGGGGCGACAAATGAGAGGATGTGCGTTTTCTGAGACCTCTTTCCTTCTTTCTTCCTCTACCTCCATCCTCCTCTGCGCCGTCTTCAGAACGCAACACAGCATCTGCACCATGTGTGGGCGGAGGGGCGTTCTTATCGCAGGTATATATAGCGCGCTGACTTGAGATGTCTAGGCAGAGGAAAAGAAATTGAGAACTTCACCGGAAGACCGATAAGTCAAGTGAAATGATATATACACGCTGCATAGAATAGATGTCATAAAAATGAAAAGGATGCATGGGTGTGTCTGACTCCCTCTCTTTCCAGGAACAGCGTGAGCACAGCCAGAAGCCCGGCAGTCCATGAGTGTGTGTGTGTGTGTGTGTGTGTGTGTGTGTGTGTGTGTGTGTGTGTGTGTGTGTCTACAGATGCCAGATCAGAGGTGGAACACAGCTTAATTCCCCCAGCAGCGGCAGGCTGTACTCAGCCATAGGTAACCCGTTGGTGGGGTTAGCACACCGCTGTTTGGACACCCTGGAGACTGGGGCGACCCCGCCTGCACTGCAGAGATTACACACAGCAGTGATGATGCACGTGGAGATTGGCTGTTCAGTATGATCCAGGTCAGCGGAGGGAAAACAAGCATTGAGGCGTAGAAAGAGAAGAGAAACTGAATTTCTTTCCCAGTGTCTCATGAAGCTGCACATTTTTCCTTCTTCTCCTTTCACTCTCCGCTGAGCTATGTCTAGTAATTACTTTCGCGCTCACCAGGGTTTTTGCCTCCTTGTCTCAGCAGTGAAAACATCCCTTTGTCCCGCCGCCTTGCAACGGAATAGAGAGCATATTAATACCAAAGACCTCCCGAGGCAGGAAGTAACCCAAGCTGCTGGGACAAACATGGCCTCCCACATCGTTCAGCTTCACTCAACCTTTGCTCCACTTTCTGTGCAGAGACACAGGTGATCTACAGTCCCTGTAACTGTGAGCCGTCCAACCTTTACAATCACTGAAAGCTTATTGTGCTGCTGCTCCATTTTGAGTCCGACAACAGCTTTGCAGCTAAACAAGTAAATGTAACCGGGATCTGTTTCTACAGCTGCTGCAGCTTGAGACCAGAACCTTTCAGAAACCGCATGAAAAGAAATGATGAAAGACGTTATGAGCTAAATGTGCATCCTGAGAACAAACCAGCTTCATAAACCATGTGTTTTCTGACCTATTTTTGAAGGAAATGTTTACTTTGTTGTGATTTTAATGGTTTTGACTTGTAACATAAAGTCTGCTCAATTTCCACACACACACACACACACACACACACACACACACACACACACACACACACACACACACAAACAACAGGACATCAGTTGTCTGCATCCATCTGCTTATCACAACAAGCTTGGTTTGTGGGTATTTCCTGCAGACGTTCGTACATTCTCACTTCTTACGAAACACAAAATGTTTGACTAAGAAAAGCCAAAGGCCTCCATTTGTGAATGCACTGTTTCCACCTACTGACACCAGAGTTGAAAGAAAGGATTCCCTTCTCCTGATTTCCTCAGAAAACACGTTGTAGAGGGGAAAGTCAGAGGAAGAGCCAGCTGATCTCTGTGTATTCATATCACCTCTGGAAATATGAACCAACAGCCTCTTGGCCGTTTGATTTAGCTTTTGCAACTTGAGTCGCAGGCAGTGAAAAGAGGGAGCGGCAGAATGAAAGAGCTGAGTGAGAGGTAGAGAGGAAGAAAGAATCGATGAGTGGAAAAGGCATCAATGAAACACCTAGATATAGATAGATTCATTAATGAGGTATAGTTCATCAGTTTTTCCACATTAGTTCTTACAACAATAAAACTGAAACCACTGCTAACAGACGTTCAATTTAAAAACTACAAAAATATTGGAACAAAATAAGATTCAAGCTTTTAAAAAGCTCCTTTTTCTCTTATTAGAGAAAGACAAACAAGCTGAGTTTCAATCTACTGGTAAAGAACAAAAACAGACAAATCTGAACTGATGTTGCTCTAAAGGAATAGTTTGGCATTTTGGAAGATCTACTTGTTTACATTCTTGTCATGACTTCGATGAAGAGATTGACTTCCTTACCCACTCAGTAAACACAAAAGCTGTGGTGGAAAAATTTGCTGAATTCAAGATTTAACAGTTGATTAGTTCTTAGCTGAGACTCCAGGAAGTTACTGGTCCAAAACAAGAATAATGAAAAACACAACGCTAGATAAAATGGTGGGTTATACTGTTAAACTACTTTCAACACATTAAACAAACAAAATATAATGTGTTAATTATTGAGATTTAAATGTGATGTGAAATCTGTTACTTTAAGTGTCCCCCTTGTTTAGGTCTTTCTGATAAAGTAAAATAACTACAGCTACTTATTTATCTTTTCTTCTATGGTCATACTCTGCATCTCCTCTTGTTTTTGTCGTCCTTTGCAACACATGTGTTTTTGTGTCATGTCAATAAAGCAAATTGACAGTGAAACTGAGAGTGTCTGTGAGAGGGGAGAGGACATCACAGGAGTGTGTTCCTAATCAAATCTGGCAAAAGAAGTGAGCGTCAGCTGTGGGGCTCAGGTGGATCTCTGGAATCTGCACAAACACCCTTTCAGACAGATGACAGGATAACACCTCGCTATCACTCCATCCTCTCCTCCGCTATCCTCCCTTTTCCTTTGTTTAACGTTCAGACTCGGCTTCCATCCAGCCTCCATCTTTACATTTCAATCTGCAGCTACACATTCACTTCACTTACTCCTCTTTTACTCAGGTATATATCTTTATACATCCTTTCCCACTGCCAATAGAAGAGTTTGCCTTTCTGTGACGACCATGCAGGAAACTCAGGGGCTCTCTCACCTTGCCGTCTTGTCAGTGTCGCACCTTGAACGATATGAAGGGCTACTGCTATTTCCCTGTCAATACCTGGAAGTGCAATCGTGTATCATAACGTTGTGTCGATAAAAGGTCAAAATAAAGAAGAAGCAGATAAAATGATTGCGTTCACTTGGATGTTATGTTCACATACAGCTGATAAAGACCTGCGACTACTGCAGTCATTTGACCCCGGAGCGAATACCGATTGAATCTATGCCATTCCAGACTAAAGATGTTTGGCTAGAGGTTTTCTTAGCATACGGTTTTATAAAGCTTGACAAATATACGTACCTTGTGACTGGACAGACACAATAAGCAAGTTGTTGTGAGTGTCTACATCCTTTGTTTCGGTTTATGCCCGTGCAGACTGAAATGTAGCACCAGAGTTTTTAAACCAAAACGAGCCAGCAGCGTTTCCTAACTTCTCCAAAGTAGCTTCTCTAAAACTCAAACACCAGGTGTGTCCTTAACAGAGTTGGCTATATGGTCGTTCTGTTGCTCTCTGATTAGGACAAATGTGCAAGTAAAGGTGTTAAGAGTCCCCATGTGACATTCGATCCCTTGGACCCATGCTCTCGTCCGTGTTCTACTAAACTTCCCTTGGAAAAACCTGAGACGATTCAATAATCAAACCATCTTTGAAAAGCTGGATTCGTCATGAGGGAGCAGACTGAGGATGGTGATTCCCAGACCCATCTGGGGTCCTGGATCAATACCTGACCCCCTTGCATTGGGCCCAACAGGCCCGCTCTCGTGGGAAATTAGAAATGGATTCAGTAGGCAATGGTGTTGGGTTTTGGTTTGACTAGATGGGAGATGAAAATGGGTTTTGTCAGCGAGGCTTGCAGTCGCTGCATACCGAAGACAACTGCCTGGGGCATGGTGATTCAGACGCAGTGAGGTGACAGGAAGCTGCATGGGCTTTCCTCTGGATCGCAAGATGTAGCCGGGACGAGGCTGAACGTTCAGTTCAGGTATAGAGGGTGAGGTGGAGACGAACATGGCAGCACCTGCATGAATCAAGGCCACAATCCCGGGAACTCAAGAGCAACATTGAAACCGATAAAAACCGCCCACGATACGGGAAACTTCAACACCAAACAGTTTTTGAAAGTGGGGGAACGAGCTTGACCTGAAGTCGTGGAAGGTCCAGGTCAAATCTTACAGGGCCCCCGAAAACACAACAGAGCAGAAGTGAGTCGCCTGAGAAGACATGAGCTTCACTCCTTAGTATATCTGTGCCTGGAGACAAATACTGTATCTGTTCATATCAACCCATTTGCTTTGAACACCTTGAACTGCAGTACGTGCAATGACAAGGGTCCTCACGTCACAAGCCTCCCTGCTCCCCTTCACCCCCCCCCCCCTAACCTTCATATCCCGGAATTGCAAAAACAGAAACACACACACACACACACACACAGCATCTCCTCTTACCCATCTGTGCCCGTGTCAGATATTTCAGAGGTCCATGGTGGATGAGAGCCCTGCTGATCTCTAGTCGGGTAGTTTCGGGTAGTTTTGGTGCAGGAGCCGCTAAGCCATCGCATCGGTGATGCTGGCGCCGCGGTGATAACAACAAGGGGCCGGGGTCCCTCTCCGTGTGTCTCCCACCAGCACGGTTACTCCACGGTCATCTCGTAGTGCTCTCCAACCCCCCCCCCGCCCCCCCACCCCCCTGTCCTCCGGTGTTATCCGCCGGATCAGACGCGTCCCGACCCGGAGCTATCCGGTGGATCCTCTCGGTGGTGGCGGTGGTGGTGGTGGTGGTGGTGCCTCAGCCTCCCTCTCTCCCCCTCCCTCTCTCTCCTCTCCGGTGTTTATTCTACGAAAACACCGAGCAGCGGTTTGTCCAGAGGCAGAAAAACACATCCAGTGAGCGCGGAGCCGCGGTGGTGCGCAGGGAGGGGAACGGCGCAGAAGAGGATGGAGATGGAGAGATGAGGAGGGACACGGGGGTGGCGCTGTGTGTGAGGGGGGTGATCGCCACTGTCTTCCGTCCTATTCGCCGTTTTTCTGTCGTGTTTACGAGCCGCTGTCGCCTCCTCCTCCTCCTCCTTCCTCGGTCTTCTCTATCTCTCTCCCCCCGTGGTGCGTCCCCTGCTCGTCCGCGCCCCGTGCGACGCCTCCTCGGTGCGTAAAGACACTACGATCTCCCCCCGGGTCTCTCCTCTGCTTTGCTGCTTTCTCATCACCTCCTTCCCTCTCGATCAGGCAGAAGGAGGCGGTGGATACGAGTGTGTGTGCGTGCGTGTGTGTGTGGGGGGGGGGCAAGTGAAGGGAAACCAAGGGGTTGGGAGGCGGAGCCCCGCGACCAGAGAGCTCCTCCCCCCGTTATGTTGCTTATCAGCGGCGGACGAGGGGGGCGCTCATCACAGGAGGGAAATATGAGAGATATGGGGGAGGAGCTGTGAGGGGGGGGGGGGGGGGGGGGGGTGCATGCAGAGAAGATTGATTTTATTATTACTGCTGCTTCACTGATATCCTCCTCCTTTGAGTCTCAACTCAACCCCCCCCCCCCCTCCCCAAAACAACACACGAGTCATGCAGAGGGGAGGGGGAGTGGGGGGGGGTACTCCTCTGTGAGCCCCCCCCTGAGGCCGTGATGCTCACTGCAGGCCAGGACACACAAAAGTTGCATGGATGAAATGTTAAAAGAGACAAGTGCTACTTGGATGAACTTGAGCGAACAGGAACATTTGGCCTGAAGGTGGCGCCAGAGAGAGCACTGTACGTGGGATGGTGACTGTGCATTTACGAGCTCCGGAGAACCGATCAGAGGTCACACAGGGGCCCCTTTATATGACCAACATCTATGCACCTGTCCAGTTCAGGGGCACGTCAGTAAGATAAGACATTGCAATAGATAAGAAAGTTGCAATATTACAGCAGCAAGAGTCAGTCAGTCATAATAAGTGACAAGTGTGAGGAAATATACAAAATATAAATGGAATAAAAACTAGTTTGGCTCCATAGGTTTGAGCAAAGTCGCACATCACTGAATATATTTTGAAAGTAGTTTCATGTTCAAGCAAGTTCTTCAAAACATCTTGGAAAACAGAAATCATATTATTAATTCACTTATTATGATTATTATTGTTGTTGCTGTTATATTTATTGTTCGTAAGTGACTACTTTTATAAAAAACAGGGGCACTTCAAGAGCCAATCAGAGTTCAGCTCGGGCCTGCTCCCCTCCTGGCTCCGCCCCTGGATACACCCCTTCATGTGTGCTGCTCATGTGGAAAAAACATGGACGCTAAAAACAAAACGTTTTCTATCTGTGTGTTTAAGAAGTCACGCCTCCTTCGGGGGCCACACAGATCAGGTTCTCCGAAGGACACGGCCCCTGAATTGGGACAAAGCTATACGGTCACCATCTTAGTCCAGAATGTTAACGTGCTAACATTTTTCTAATTAATACTAAACACAAAGTACAGATAGTTTTTCAGGTATAAACCGAAATGATTCATCATGTGTTTTTTAGAATAATTAAGAGGAAGGAACGGTGCGTTCGCCGTGTGACTAAATACTGAACTAAAACTTTACATCAGGCACTGAAAAGCAACACATCTATTTAAATAAGTTCAGTTTCAGGCTGAATCATTTCACAAGGCCTCTGTGACTCTTTGAGATCTCCAGCTTTTGCAGACACAGTTGTGTTGTAATGTCTGTGGTAATTTGTACCGCGCTGATGCTGCAGCCACTGATGTGTGTTGCAATGAAGCCGTTGTGAGGCTCCGTCCCGCTGTAAACTCTCGGCCTTTATAAATAGATCTGACCTTGTCTGTTTTTTGGTGGAATAATACAGCAGGTGATGAATACTGATCGGCTCGACCTGTTGACCTTTGATACGACACAGTTAGGACGTCTGATAGACTAATTTATGTCTGATGAAACAAGCTTTAAACTAATTATTACAGGATTGTGGTTTTTGACACAACTTGCTGGGACTCTTTCAGGCTTCAGGTTAGGGTTGGGTTACTCTCTCAGATTCGGGTCAGGAGGGAGCTGCTCATTCACGAGAAGGGAACTCAAAGTCCAGACGCTCATAATACAGATGATACTGATACTATTTGCAAGGACAATGGCCTGTGACCGAGTTAGTCAGTGTAAGTCAGTGAAATGGAACACCTCAGCTTGTTACGGGTTTACACTAAAATCCCGCTGAACGGTCGGCCTCCATGGAGCGTTACATCCTTCATATCTCATGTCAGCCTGAGATGTTCAACCTCACACCCTCCCTGTGTTCTCCCCCCGTGAGGTCAGCAGCCATCGGTGGGAGGCGCCGAGACCCACATCCCACGCTGCGTCTGCCTTTTATCAAATATTGATATCAGCCTGTCAGCATCATCAAATGGGGCAGAGGTGGGTTTTTTAAAACCCCGGCAGCAGGAGACTCGTGAAGCCGGGGTATGAAGTTGGTTTTAGTAATACCTGGAGTCCCATCAAACCCGGGAACATGGTTTGAAGTAAAAGACTCCCCCAGGTTTTGCCCTCTCCCTCCCTAGGTTTATATTTCCTGTAGGTTTGACAGTTACACCTCTGGTCAGCCACAAAAATAAAAAAAAAGTTTGACAAGAAACAACCTCCAACAATAGTGACGCAGAACGACACATCAGTTTTTACCATCAGGCCAAAACTGTTTAGCTTGTTTTTAAAAATCATATTTGATATCAGCCAATCATACAGGGATGTTATTAGTCGGGAAATAATAATACATTTAGGATTCATGTCCATCTGCATTTTGAAGTGAAACTGGCTGACACTTGGAATTTAGAGAAAGAGAAACCGGGTCATACTGGGACAAATCATCTTACTTCTATTTCACACTGTCACAGCTCTTAATGAAACTTTTCACGCTGATTTGGTCGCACGAGAAACATGTGGAGTTATGCACCTTTTCACTTTTTTGAGACTTTATTTTTCCCCGAAGATAAAACTTTGGTTCAACATGAATTTTTTTCCACCTCATGTTTAGTTTAAATTACAGACACATCACAGTCTGTGTCCCGGTATCAACTCTCTCTGTCTTTTGTCTCAAAGGCAAGAACAAAACCACAGCTATGCCCTTAATCCTCACACCAGTTCTGGTCCCTGTAACCTTGACTTCAGTCTGGTGATCAAGTCTCCAGCTCCAAATTTCTGTCTGTCAGTGTGGAATTTTATCCGAGAGGAAGCTCGTTGGTCGCGGAGGTGAAATCTGGAGCCAACAGTTCAGTTCGTCTGGACTCGGATCAAAGTCTCAGAATAAGCCTCATATCTCCAGCGTCATCTGAGAAGGCTCCTTTCCTGAATATTTGACTCTGTGCATTTGGAGGTGTGTGTGTGTGTGTGTGTGTGTGTGTGTGTGTGTGTGTGTGTGTGTGTGTGTGTGTGTGTGTGTGTGTGTGTGTGTGTGTGTGTGTTCCTCTATGAAAATGAGATCCATGTTAAATGCCTGCAGAATTTCCATTTCCTCTAACTATATGGCTTTATGGATTGTTAAATGTCGAAGTTAGCTGGAGTTGGACTTTGGAGAAAGTGAAAAGGATTCCTGGATCAAACCCTTTGTCATAATTGACCTAAATGTTATGAGTTCTTTCTTGGCTCATGTCCCAGCCTTTCACGAGGTTTCAATAAAATCACTTTCTAGACCCCTTGTTCCCATACAGCACGTTTACATACAGCAGATCCAGATTTGTTCTCGGGATGTTAACGAACGGGAAAAAAAGCAGGCGAAAACATAATCTCCATAGCAGAGGTAAAAAAAGACGAAAATACACCAAACAGCTTGTCAAGACTGCGATGTTAGGTGGATTTCTTGACAGAGCCAGTATATGACAAGCAGCACAGTCATCATATCGATCCTCTCAACTCCAAGCACGAAAGCTACAACGCCTGAAGAATGGTGAACTGTTCTGTGAACAAAATGTCAATAAAAGCTTCAACACATTGTTTGATTTAAGATTCTTGCCGGTTTGCACCTAAAACTTCTTGCTTTTTTGCAAACTGAAACATCAGAATTTCTTGTGCAAATCTCTGCTTGTACAGAAAATTATTGACAATGATAACTAACTTGTATTTTTCAAGTTTTTTCCTACTTTTAAGACAGAATTCGATACATTCCTGCCTTTAAAATAAATCACAAATTCCAAAATAAAAGCTAATTTGACATAAAAATAAAGAAGATAATTACTTTCGGACTGAAGATCCCAGCATTGCTCCTTCATGAACAGAGTATCAGACATGCAGTCACGTATCTGTTTTACAACACACACACACACACACTGAGCTCTCCTCCTCCTCCTCCTCCTCCTCATTTTGCAGGTTCAACTGTTATTAAAGAGTCTTTTGTATTTACCTCCAACATGCCCTCATGCCCATGGTTCTCCTCAGCGGCCAGATTCAACCAGCTCCCTGTCCTGCTGTGCTCCTGCTCCCGGGTGACGCTAACAAGCTCTGCCATTAAAGGTGAGAAGACTCAGGTGACTGTGGGCTGCACAAACATGACAGTCCACACTCTCCTGGGCGCCAAACTGAAGCAGAGATGCTGCCTCATCACTTGTGTTTACACCCGAAACACACCCAGAGCTGCAGGTCAACCCTGTGGATGAAAACCCTTTATCACCAGTCCAGGAAACAGTATCAAAGACAAAGTATGAAGTGCAGTGTGTATCTTGCCTGACTTGTGTTAATGAGATAAAACCTTCAGCTTCAGGTTACAGGTCTGGATATCTAGCTCCACGCTGACCCCTGATGGACAGGCTAAAACAACCAGCTGAGCAGGAAGTGGCAGTGACTGGAGGCCCCACTAAGAATTCAGCTTCACAGCCGCCAAGGAGGTTATGTTGTCAAGAAAATACACCTGTTAACCTTTGGTGTCAATCTGGATGAAGGGGCCAATCCACAAGTGTGTTTTCTGGACATTTTTACCAAATGTTGGAGTAATACGATTACTTTTACTTGAAGTTATAAAATAAAATGTTGCAAAGTGCTGCTAATAGATGCACTGTATGAATGTGTGTGTGAATGGGTGAATGTAAAACTGTACTGCAAAGAGCATTGAGTGGTCATCAAGACTAGAAAAGTGCTATATAAATACAAAACCATCTACACTGGTGCATCAGTGAGAATAAAAACCAACAGGGACCAGTCTGTTGACCACTGAGTATGTCTGATCATTTAAAGTAAACAGAGATGTGGATGTTTCCACCACCACTGACTTCACGTCCTGAACCTCTGGCTGGTCACATGCTTTCAGTGACTGAAGCCTCCTGCAGTGAAACAGACACAGGACAAAGGCTCTTCTGTTTGGACACTTATGGAAAGTAGACTCTTAAAGTGTGAGCTGATAAAGATCACACAGCATGTTTGCATGTCACAGAACAGTTAAGAACAACACTGGTTAATACCTCATGTAAATATTGTCAAATGAAATATACACTGGTGACACACACACACACACACAGGAGGTTGAGAAACATGTTTCAACTCGACTTTGGCTGGTCTCCCAGCTCACTGCAGATCCTCATCATACAGCATAATAATCAAAACATGAGAAAACAGGAAGCGAGGGGATGGTAGCAGCTCGGTTCAGCCTCTCATCCTTCACCTTGGACTATTCAGTTCCTTTCATTTTCCAAGAGGAGCAATGAAGTTAATTGAACCCACTCTTCAAGAATGAGGTCGTGGCCTAAGCTGGAGGAAAACACCAATTATCCCTGAAACGAGCAATTAGCAACGCGCCTTGCGTCTGCTTTGATACTAAACATCTCTCTGCTACAATTCAGCTCCAACTGGTCATTTGAGGGTTTCATGTAAATGGGTTTTTCTTCCATTTACAAATGTTTCTTCTTCTAATAACTTCACTGCTTAAAGCCAATTAAGGTTTATTAACAGTGTGTAACTTAGAGAAGGAAATTAACTCCTGGATTTGCTGGATGAAATTACCGCCCTGTGGTTGTGTGCCTCTGCCGACTAGTTGAGTTTCAATCTACATATGAGGTCTACGTGACCTTTGATCACTAAAATCTATTCTGTTCATCTTTGATAGATATTCCCTAAAGGCAGACTTGAGATATCTCACAGCTGGATTTTCTCAGCTACTTCTGTCACAGAGGAGATAAAGTTAACATACAGAGTCCCAGGCAGACACAGACTGCAGATCTATACATCTAGAATTGGTGGGGTGAAAACATGAGAAAGTCCCTTTTCCCTCTTGAAAGTAATTCTGGAAAACAGATTCCTTTGAGTGGGATAAATGAATGAGGCAGGAAGAAGAAAACACTGGTATAATGTCCTGAAATACATCGGAAAATCATTTTCAAAATAGAAATTATAGTTTAAAATGTCATCTCAGCCAGCGAGTACAAGCGTCTGATTCTTGCTTCGGTGCTCCGGAGATCATGGCGGCGGCGGCGACAGAAAACCCAAGTCTCAGTCTGACTTTGATGGATGGCTTCATTTGCTCCAACAATCTCTCCCCGCTCCTCCTGCTGCTCCTCCTCCTCCCCGCCCTCACCCACCACATGATGTGCGATTATATTTTTACTTGACTGCGTTATGAACACAATCTGCCCGTGCTCAAGTCTCCATTCTCCCCATCCATCAACGCTACGGCGCTGTCGTGTCAGAGAAGTCCTCCTCCACTGCTCCTGCTTGTCATGTTGAAAGAGCAGACCATGCCTCACAACCAAGGACACTTACAGCCTTGCTACGATTCAACCCTTGTGTCAGCGTTAACGCTTGTTGTTACACAGTCGCTCGTCTTTCATTGGGTCGACACTGAATCTCTTCATTTCGATCGCTGAAAACCACCACAGTCAGCGATTTGGTTGTCCGGGCTCACGAAGATTATTATTTTATAGCTTTTTTTTTTAACCATTGAAATTTACCGAAGCATTCAAATGCGTGATCATCGTTGACTTCACTCCAGGAAGGGAAGGTCTCCAGATCTTCCCTTCTGGTCCTCCTGTAAATAACAGTTTGCATTTTCAACAAATTAAACTTTGCACACAGCAAAGTTTACATGTCGGATGCAAGTGCCCACTGCAACGTCACCCATTAGCTTGTAAGCTGCTGGTGTGAAGCCTTGAGTTTGGCGTTTTGTCCAGCGCCATCTTGTTTTTTTAGCTTTATTGTCTATTGTCTATACCGTAATATAGAGAATGAACATCCTGCTGCATTGAAGAAGACTTGAAACTAGTTCATATATAGTAAACACAGTAGTAGTTATTTTCTCATAGACTTCTACAAAACCAGTGGCGTCGCTCTCTATTGGTCATTTGAGAGAATACATGGTTTTGGCACTTTCACATTAGAGTCAACGTCCAGTTTCATATAAAGTCTATTGTTAGATGTAGAGAAGGTGAGTGGATTGTCATTTAATTTGTTTGCACTTCTTCATCTACTAAATAAAACATTTTAATTATTCTCTAGTTTGTCCGAGAGTGAAGCTGTACAGTGGATTTCCTCTTGTCCTGACTAATGAAGGGCCCGGTGCCATGTAGCTGCTCCCCAATCGACTACCTGTGTCCGTTTGAATGAAGCTTGACTGCTTAAGTATTATTTAAAATCGTATGTGACCACCTGTCACCACAGGTAATGTCGAAGTCTTGTTTCAAGACATCAAGCGAAAATAATACAGGTGAGAGTGTAACCACGAAGAGACGCCAAGAGAGTCCGTTGATTCATTTGAGTGATATATTTCAGTACATATAAAAAAAATACTTTCAAACGCATTATTTCATCCCATTTTAAGGCCTGAGAGTTTGTAATTACTCTCAGCTCTACAAATTCTTAGGTCTGTGAGATTCCGACACGTTGTTTTTTACACCTGACAAAAATGGCTACAATCTGGATTACATATATTCACAATCACTCATCACCAGCATCTGTTACGGAAGAGCAAAGATCATTTTGTGGCATGTCGTGAAACTATTTTTCTCACTTGGCTTCACAGTTGTTTGATAGCAAGGCCGTGAAAACCTCTGTCCGTCCTCCATGTGTCCTCATGCACCTTTAGGTCACTTATTTTTAGTTATGATACATTAATAGCCCAAACACCTCTTACAGTCTCCGTCCCGTCAAAATCCACGTGCCTCCTCGCTGCACCCTCCTCATCACTGGGGCCCCAGTCCTCCCTGGGTGCTCTGGCCGTCACAGTGGTCACTTCCCCACAGGCTGTAAAACTGACTGAAGTCCACGTAGGGCGGAACTCTGCCCGTCTCGTCGGGCTGCGCTGCCTGACTGCCTCTCTGGCGGAACAGGCTCCCGTCTCCCGAGCTGGAGCTGGAGCTCTGCGTCTGGGTGTTGGTGGACTGGAGGGTCGCCGTTGGGCTCTGACTGCTGGGGAGAGCGGAGGAGTAGAAGGAGGAGGAGTAAGGTGGGTGGTTGGGGAGGGTGGAGGACAGGGAGGAGGCAGGTATGAGAGTTGGAATCGAGGACGAAGAGGTGGGGGCATCGGAGGAGAGGACGGGGTCCATATCATGGGAGGACAGGCAAAGGAGAGAGGTGGAGACGGGGAGAGGACGGGGAGGAGGTGGGGTGGTAGAAAGAGAGAAGAGGGAAGTGGAGAGGGTGAGAGGAGGAAGGGGAGAGATGGGGAAAAGAGGGAGTTCAATAATGGGCTGCAGGACATCGACACAGGTTTGGGAGGAAGTTGGGTGAAACATGCTGAAGGAGCGCCAAAAGGAAAAGCGAGTAGGACACGGGACGGATAAAGGCGAGTCAGGGACCATGAGGAAGAGAAATGAAGATGTGAGTCTGA
This sequence comes from Verasper variegatus, assembly GCA_026259375.1. Lineage (NCBI taxonomy): Eukaryota > Metazoa > Chordata > Actinopteri > Pleuronectiformes > Pleuronectidae > Verasper > Verasper variegatus. The sequence continues at coordinate 2,618,656 of CM048044.1, read as the reverse complement.
CAGTGAGTGACAGACACAAACACAAACAGAGCAGAGGTCCTAAAGGAAGAAGAGATAGTGAAAGTAATCCTGGCAGACGACTGAGCAAAGGGGGGAAATAAGGAGAGAGGAAGTTTGCACATGCAGCAAAACCAAAGCTGCAGGTTAAGGCACGTTCCTCAACTATTCAATTCAAAAGGGATATTGATCATTTAAATAAGAACAGATATAGATTATTAATTCAATATAGCCAGTTCAGACCTGGTATTAACACCCATCCTGAGAGATTCAATCCCAAGTGGACAGCGTTTAGTTTGTCTGTTCACACCTGACCTCAAATAAACATCATTTCTGTTCACGAAAAGCAAAATGTGTTGTCCGTGTGAGAGAGCAAAGTGAGGGACTCAGATGACCAATGAACTGCAGATCTACTAAGAAGAAAGATTTGACCAATTTGAAATTAGTGTCACTATTATCATCGTTATAACTGTGAAGATGCTCAGTCATCCAGGTCTTGGTATCTTCAGTAGGTTTGCTTGTGTTTCTTGAAGACGTTTCACCTCCCATCTAAGAGAACTGAAGACGCCTCTTGGATGAGAGCTGAAACGTCCTGTGATCACACCCAGCCGGGCGGCTGCGGCTCGGCAGGTAGAGCGGATTGTCAACTAACCCCTCAATCCCCTGCTTCCCTTGTCCACACGCCAGAGTGTCACTGATAGAAAAGATGTATAGAAGTGCTGTGTGGATGTGACTTGTATTTTAAGTGCTTCAAGGAGCCACCTAGAAATACGCTAAACAAACACAGGCCATTACCATTTTACCAGCTGTGATGCAGGTGATGGAAAAAGCATGTGGTCGACACCAGCTGGCAGTACAGGCAGGACTGGGGCCAGTTACTCACAGCAATTTGTAAAATTATTTTTTTCTTGGGAAAGCATGAATAACGTCCTGTGTCATTTGTTTCTGCCAAACACAGTAAATCAATTGTAAAGATGAAGCCCGAGAGCTTATCTGCTGTAATTACATCTACATACTTGTAGCAGATGCTATACACCGTATCCTTATGAGGAAATGACAATTACTAAATATTGATTCAGCTGTAAAAGATCAATCTGCCCTTTGGACACGAATGAATCTAGGCCTCACACACATGGGAACAATGGGGAAGTAAAAATTACACTCACACGTAAATAGGCTAAGCAGACGAGCGACACAGGGAAGTGAATATCAAGCTTACTCTATACAAATAGCACAAGGGAGGGAGGACAGGGTTATTTAAAACTACACAAACAAACTTACCAGCAGGGAGGGAGGTGTTGAGTCAGAATAACTCAGAGTAAAGAGCGGCACGTGGGAGTTCAAACAAGCTTAACTAAAACAGGTACAGTAGGCGGCAGGACACGAAGTGGAAATCAAGTTTATGATATGAAGGCGCAACAGATACGAGACAAAAAGCACAAACCAGGGTCTGAACAGCAGGGAAAAAACATGCAAATGAATACAAATCAAGCGTACCCAGACCAAACATGAAGAGTGGGAGGGAACCAGGGGCGGAAAAACATGTTTACTCACAGAGCAAGCGGAAAGAGGAGGAAAAACCAAGCTTACCCTGGCGTGGGGGTGCCTTCCTCTAAGGTGGACGCAGTGTTGGTTCCATTGGTGAGGGTGTTTTGGGAGGGCATGACCAGTGAGAGGGTGACGCTCGTTTTACTGGTGCTCTGGCTGTTGGAGTAGGGCACAGACACAGGGTAGATACGGCCCCCTGAAAGAAGAGGGAATAAAAAAAGAGCCGATATTGTTATTTACTTTTCATAAGTGCTTTTATTAAGAAAAACAAGAGTGGGAAAAGCTCAGCATCAAAAGGATATCTCGGAGACCTGGAGTAAATTTAATTTCTTTTTTTTTTTTGCCTGGGCCTTGTTATTTTGGTTTGCTGTGATATTTTTGGCCACACTTCATAAAATCTTTGCCTTAAAAATAAAAAAATAAAAGCCGGCTGCTCAGACAAGGATAGACGCAGTGTTATTTCAAGGTTTCGAGGTGATCTCCGTCCAGATCAACCTGAACCATGGTTTCAGTACGGTTGCCGCTTGGTAACACTTTTCTGAATAGTTAGGACCTTTGGACCAGTTGCAGGAAGTAAACACAACATTAAACAATAGAAGAAGGAAAAGAAGCAGAAGAACTGCTTGTAGTATTTTCAGGAGTGAAAACACTCTTCACATACTTTCACATACTTTCTACAAGATGTTAGATATTTGGAGGTCATGATTCAGAACTAGAAAACTGATATTTAAGATCAGCTTAGGACATAACTTCTTCTAATGGTTCTTAAACCCTTTATTTCAGAAACGTTCCTTTACCAGATTTTAATAAAAAATTGAAAAAGTAATCAGAAGTAGGAGATTCTTCTCTGTTAATATCTTAAAAAATACTGTGAAGCTTCATCTCTTCAGGCCTGATTAAATAAACGGAGAAGTTAAAAATAGATTTGTGCTACAAGTGGTAACAGGTCAAGAAGATTGTGTCCAGAGGTCCTACCCTGAGTGGGCGTGAGCGCTCCATCAGCCAGCGGGTAGTTGAGCGTACGGATGAGCAGAGTCATGTCCTCGTGCTGAGAACAGTAGGTTGCCCTCTGACGGCCGGACACGTAGACGTCGTGGTGCAGCCGCTTGACGCGCTCCACCACCGACTGAGCCACAGCCTCCAGACTGGTCTGGAGGGCCAGCTCTGCTGCTACCATGGCAACAATTTCCTAGAGGAGACAGGGAGTCGGAGAAAGATATATCGATGTTAGAGTTAGAGGAGTGGAAAAGAAAAATTTGAAAATGAGAAGAGAAGAAGAGGAAAAGAAGACGATAATGGACTTTCAGACTAAGTGGTCACGTAGATGTGATTACAAGAAGAGGACAAAGAAAAATAACACAACGATTACATTAGTAAAAAAGGAGAAAGGAAGTCTGGGTAGAATGACAAAAGAAGGTTGAAGGTTAGAGACAGAGTAGGAAGTAGAGACATATTACCACTGATTAAAGAAATAAATGAAGTGAAGGTAAATTGGCTGAGGTGGAAAGAAACTGTCAGGATGAAGGCACGAACCTGATTGGCCTGTTCGGTGCCATGGGCCGACTCAAGAGCATTGATTAGTCCTTCTGACATGAGCAACAAGAAGCCTGTCACATTGTCCAAAGATTGGCTGACGGGAATCTCAGGCTCTGCAATGATTGGTTTGGTCTTTGCCGCACTGACGGTAGAGGAAGACAAAAGATAGATATGTAGATAAATGAACAACACAAAGAGATAAAGAAGGAAACAAGCACAAACTGTTTTCTGAAATGAAAGCGTCCATAAAATTAAGTCTTAGAGTTAGTTAGAGTTTCACAGACTCTAGAAAATGTCTATGTTTGTTTAGTTTGATGTCCACCACGTGTTAGAAATGTTATCAACACACCCACTTGCTGTGAATTTTCCGCACATTTTCCTGCACATTCACATGCAGCCTCTATTTCACTAAAACGTCTGACTGTAAGAGCATCTGAAATTAATACAATAAATCCAGCTACTCCCATCGACCCAAAGATCGATCGCTTATACTTTGAACACATCAAATTTCTGCACTCTCTCCGACGGCACCAAGGAGGAAATCCTGTAAGGATTCTTTTGTGCGTCTCATTGAGGATCATTCTTGGCATGACTCATAGATATCTGAGCTGCACTTGCTTGGCCTGAGCAACAGACAAGAACAGGAAATGAGACATGTGAGAGAAGGGGGGGGGGGGGGGGGGGCTGGATTACAGAACTTCAGGAGGTTCAGGTGTCGTAAAAGTAAGCACTGGAACAGAGTCAGCTCTGATAATGAAGCCAGAACTGTCCGGGTTTGGGAGTCTTATAAAGTGCGTTATGAACAGACAGCGTGTTTGTGGCTTCACCTGAGCAGGTCGATTTCATTGTAGTTAAATTTGACCCGGTAGTCTCCCAGTCTCCTGGTGCTGCTCTGTCCCGCTATCTGGCCCGCCTGCCTCACACGAGCAGAATCCACACCTAGAGGAGACGAGAGGCGTTATGGAGGAGCATAAAGCAGATGAGTCTTAGGAAGGTGGATAGCGAGCAGGAGATTTTTGTATTGGGGGGGGGGGAGAAGAGGACAAAGCAATTAGACAAGAGCAATAAGAGGAGGCAGGGAGCGGGAGGGTGGGATGAAAATATGAGGGGAGAGGTCACCTTCAGCTGGGTTAATGGAATGACTGCCATTTCATTTAAATCATTCAGAGAAGGGCCTGAAAAGCAGAGCAATTACGTGACTCCCGACTGGCAGAGACAAAGAGAAGGAGCAACAGAACAAAGAGGCGGAGCTCTGCCTCCTCCTCTAATGGCGCCCCGTGAAACGCTGGGGATCAATGCAGCCAATTCCACATAATATTTATTACAGGTGCCAGGCCACACCTAACGCTTCTTCTGCAAAGCTTTTCACATTGTACGTATTTTCTGCTACACACACAACCTTCATTACGGACCATTAGCTTGGCTGTCCACCATGGATAGATGACACAGTGCAAGCTAGTCTACACTAATGGCTGAGTCTCTGTCCTGCACAGTAACATCATGGCAGATGTGTCTGAACGGACTTAGTCTGCTGTAGTAAAATCACTCTTTATCCCAATATAACCAGGATATATTTCTGTCTATTAATCTGTAAGAACCACGGATATTTAAGTTGATAAAAACTAAATAAAAGATTAAGGACAATCAAATGCAAAAAGCTTTTCTTCAAAGTTAAGACCGACTAGCTGATCATTTGAAATATCCTTACAGCCCTTTTGCAAAAAGATCAAAATGCAAAGTCAGAAACAGAAACGAAACAAAACCTACACACAAATAAGAATCATCTTTCTCTGTCTATCGGTGTCTCACCCAGAGCAGTGAGTCGCTGCAGCTCGTCCTCATTGTCGGTGTTGTGTGGTCGGCCGATCTGGAGAACCTGATTCTGGCCATCGCTGCTGGACTTACACAGCAGCACCCTGTTGGTACCTGGAGCCGCAGAACACAACAACAAGCACAAGCGTATTTACAAAAAGAGCATTTATATTTGTCGTTTTCTACCAGGGAGGATACGAAAGTGGTAACTACCAAATGTATGCTGAATCCTGCCTGTCTGCATAGGATGGTAAAAACTAAACAAATGTTTTAACAGCCTCCCGGTGCCGCTGATAAAATAAAATAAGGAGGTAAAAGATAATCAGCAAATTCTCTGCCGTTCTTATACTGTACATCTAAATGGAATGCAACCATTAATGTTACCACTTAAAGCTGTTTAATAAGTCAGTCTGCTGTTGAAACTGTCCCTGATACTCTCAGCTGTGTAGATCTAACCTGGCAGTGTTGACATTGTAGTGATTAATATTAACGTTTCAGTAAAGAACAGCCAACCATGCTTTTTGTATGTTCATATATCCTTGTTTAACACACACACACACACACACACACACACACACACACACACACACACACACACACACACACACACACACACACACACACACACACACACACACACACACACACACACACACACACTCCCAGCATATCAAATTATGGGTCATACGACCTTAACTGTCAAATATATTTCACATCAACAGACAGCTGGGAGTGCTTTTTAGAGTCCACTTCCTACGCTTATGTTGAAACCTCTGTGGGATTCATGTTCTGTCAACTTTGAACTCCTGACCCTCACACAACCGACCAGCAGGAAGAACAGTCCTCCTTTCTACCCACGTCTAATTGCTACCCCCCTGACCTTCGCCAGGTTATGATATCGCCCCTCAAATATATTCAAACTCTCTGGTCACTAGTGAGGTCTGACTTGAAAGAGAGAGATTACTGCAAACCCAAATCTATTTGAAGACTGCCATCTACTGGCGTAAAGCAGATACTGAATTGACTTCTATTTTGGTGGAGAACACAGTGTTGATTACTATAAATCAGATGATGTAGTATCAATGTGCTTTGGTCGTGTATATTGAATTGGTGGTAGCATCATTTAAATCCCACTCAGGACTATCCTGTCAGACTTTGGGTGTTCTGTGAACGTGTGTGTCCGTACCAACATTAGCGATGTAGAGCTTGTTGTTCAGGATCAGCGCCACCACAGCTGTAGCTCCTCCTGACACCTCCTGCTCGAGCTCCTTCAGACGCTCCTGCACCTTCTGACTCTGAGGAGAAAGCTGGTGGAAGGACACATTCTGAGCAGCCAGGAAATGAAGAAGAGGAAGGAGGGGAGGAGAGAGGAAGGGGGTGGTAGTGGGCAAGGTGAGCAAATACAATATAGTAGGTAGAAGAAGGAGGAAGGAAGGGGAACAAGGAAATGGGAAAACAAAATCAGTAGGAGTGAGCAGATTGAAGGTGAGACAGGAAATGAGAGAAAAGATAAAAGAGGAGATGGGAATTAAAAGAGCGTTGAGACGAGATGAAGTGCAGGTGAAAACGAGAGGAAAGGGAGGAGCGGTGGGGGGGGGGGAAACAGGCAGGAGGTGATGTGAAAAAAGATAAGAGATGAGTGAGAACACAGGAGATAGTGAGCATGAAAGAAACAGATAAGAGAACAAGAAAAAGTGAGAGAACAGAGAAGGGGATAATATAACTAGATGCTCTTAATTAAACTAGTGTTTGCCATGTAATGTTTTATTTTTTGGCGGCCCGCCACAATATCAACCAGAACACTGAAGAGGGAAATAAGGAAGAGCTCGATCCCAAGAAGGGAAAACAGAGAGACGCTTATCTAATGAAACAGGCTGATGAGACCAATTAGAACATAACAGGCTCTGTCTCCGATGGCTCAGGCTAATGCCCAAATCTGGGGTTGCTATGGAAACCGACAGAGAAGTTCCCAAGTAAATTTTCAGCTTAATCTGTGGATGTGCTCTGCAGAGTGCGAGTGTGGTGCATGTCTACCTCGTTGTGCGGTAGGACGTAGTTGGAGAGGTTAGCCTTCTCCGCCAGAGCATCGTCTATAGTCTCGAAGTAGCTCTTCTCCACCACATCGAACGCCTGCAAAAGCAACGACAGATGTCTACATGTAACATGTGGACCATACGCACATCGATGCCAAGTTCACACTCGTAATATTGTAGAAATGTTTGTGAGAATCCTGCAGACCTGAGTGAGGATCCTGCGGACGTCGCTGTCCGTGTGGTTGGATTTGAGTTGTCCCAGAAGCAGCTCAGCTGTCAGACACTGGGAGGCGAAGCTGGCCACTCTGCTGCCATCGTAACCGTTAAACACCCCGTACAGGAAGCAGCCATCCTCGCCTCTGATTGGTGGAGAAAACACAACGAACATGAGGCTCCTGTTTCACTGCCGAGGAGGAAGGACTGTGAGACTATGGAGAACAAAACATCCTTCACATCTGGCAGGTTGAGAGAGACGTGGTGGCCAAGCGCTTTTATGTTTTGAGAAAAACTAAATGAGTCATTGTAGAAATTGACAGTTTTTCAAATCCTAAATTACCTTAAAAATAACGCAACTCATTTTTGCAAATTTGAGAAGTTGTCAGAGATATACTGCTGTGACTTTGACTTTTAACATTTGAATAAACTTCAATTGGTATCTGAGATGCAGATGTTGAACATAAGTCAGCTGCTTCCTCCTCAGCAGTTAGTTGTACAGTTTGTATTCTGACTGAAGTCTCACCTGAACCGGAGGTGTCCGTCCTCATTGGGGTGGCTCTGGGTTCCTTTATCGTCAGGACTGTACACAGAGTTGGTGGCTGTGCCGACTCCACACATCTGACACAGCGGCAGGTCGTCTGTCCAGCTCTGATGCTGTCAGGGGCAAAAGAGAAATATGGGGAAAAGACATCAGCAGTAATCTGTGGAGCTTATCTGATGAAGGTCGACTGCAAGAAAACTCTATTCTTTTTAAGAGTTCCACCAAATTATTGTGACGACATTTTCTAAATGACAAAATCTTTACTTTAGACAGTCAGGGACGTTAACAGTTTTCCCCCCATTGAACACACCAATTAACCCAACTGCAAAAATGCTACTAGAAAGTGTTAACAAATGTTATTTAACTTTTATCCGGAACAAGAATAATGTCCAATAACAAAGCATAATCTTTTATTAAACACTATAGTATCATAAATTATGTGTTGACATCTGTAAATAGAGAAATAGACATGCTTTATTCTAAGAAACTGGAGCAATGGATGTTCATAAATACTCTATAAAAACATGTATTCACTGTAAACTATAGATTATAACACAACTATTCTGATTTGAATTTCATTTAGCAGGATGCAAAGTGACAAATAAACACGTATATAAGTTAAATGAATAAATACAGAGCTGTGTCACATGAAAACTTGAACACATGAAAACCGAACAGACAGCAGCAACTATCACAGACGTTAAAGTTTCTGAGGAATCACACAAGTGAAAGTCACTAAATCGAACCATCACTTCCCACAAACGGACATTTTTAAACTTGAATTAAAAGCCAATTCTTCCTTTAGCCTGTTTGTTTACAAAGTAGCTAGTGAGCTAATCGCGATTCTGAGCTAATTCCAACGTGGAGGTGTTGAAAAACCAAACGAGGCTAAAGTGACTCGAGGTTCAAATCCAGCTCGTGGTTCCGCCAACATCCACTCACTTGTCACACGTAAAGAACAATGTTCGGAGGGTTCGAGATCAGGAAGCTGTTAGCTAAACTACAGCAGCTAGCAGCAGCTGGAGCGTCGCTGGGAGACACGACGCGACGCTCCAGCTGCGACGAGACGGAGACGGACACCGAGGGAGGCAGAGGACGTGTCCAACACCGTGTCGGTGGAGAGACAGGAGCGAGAGGAAGAGACGAGAAGCTGAGTTTGAACTTACGCTTTGCATCAAAGTCCTGCGCTGCGCCGCCATGTTGGACGGGTGCTGCTGCATTCACGGACCCGCGGCTCATTTCCCTTACAAGTTTCACCGTTACTAACAAAAAAAGCACATCTGCCACAAATACACGTGTTTATTTATCGATCGTTGATTTATTTTCCTGACGCCACTTGCTGATGAAGAGTTCACACTGATTTCAAAGTGTTTTGTCTCAGGACGTCTTGTTTTCGTTAGCATCAAAAGTGCTTTGCTAAATTCCGATAGCACTTGAAGGCAGCATCTGTACATTTTTGTAGAGCACTTAAATTTTATTTTATTTTTCTGCACGTTTATGAAAAAAATATTGTTTAAGAATTTCTTTATTGTATTTATTTATAAATTATCAATTGATTATGTTTATAAATACATATAATGAATAATATTTATATTTGAAATAATGTATATTATGATTTGGTTATACAAATAAAATGGAATTGAATGGAATTAATTGTTTTTCTTTAATTGTCCAAACAGTAAATAACAAGAGTGACATAAAAATCAAATGAATATTACACTGGGTAACCTTGACAACACCTCCATCCTCTGGCTTCACTGTTAACTACAACTGCAATCAGGACATTTTGTGATTGATCATAACTTATTTTAATTAACACGTTCTGGTGTGATCATAATAAATGTATCTGAGAAACTAAGGGTGACACATTTATCCCTGGAGGAAAGTGTATATATTGATGGTGCATGTCAATAAACATAAGTCACAGTAAGAGGTCTGTGTTTAAAGTTTAGAACATCATGGGAATTATCAAATATATCTTAAACTATCAGTTAAATCACGTCGTTGAACAGCTTCACTCTGATAAACATCAATGTAAGTTGTGTGTCATAAACATCAATGATAAAGACTTAAACCTACGAATCTAATATTCTTATTTCTATGAATGTCTATGTACGATACAACAGAACGCCCAGGCCAATCAATTCAACCTTTATCAGCATTTTCTTTATTTTTATTGGTTAAAATCAAACACATCAAAAACATTTGTACACAATCTTTTTCTTTACATCTTACCTTCACTTTTTAACATATTTCACAGAACACACGTGTCTACAAGTCTACACTGTTGTACAGTATAAAGTATATATATATGTGCATATATACTTTTTTTTAATAATTTGGTCACATTTTTTGTTGCTGTATTTTCTTTTTGATAGTAGATATTATTATTCCAAAATAAAAGCATCTCCTTACCCTGAAAGCAACATAAAGGATGAGGCATGGACGACCTCACTGAACCGTATATATCTTATCACAATAACACTTGACAGACCACAGATTTTCTTTCTTTTGTCTTTTCCTTTTTTTTTATACAGAACTAGCATAATGCCCTAAAATAAACACTATAATATACTGAATTATAGATTTACACATATTTATAGAGAGATAGTTATACTTTATTCTTTAAGAAAAAAGGAGCAATGCGTGTTCATAAATACTCAGGGTGTTCATGGTTGTTTGCAGACGTAATTTTGGAAATGATAGATAAATAAACTGATGTTCTTCTGGGTGGTTCGTTGACTGACCGGCTCTGGAATGATGTCAAACGATTGGTCTTTGTTCGAGGGGGTTTTAGGGACCAAAACCAGATTAAAATTCAGTTTCACCGTAGAGATGTCATAACAGAACTGTGATGCGGTGCATGATGGGTAAATGTACGTTGCCCTGTGTTTGTTGGATTTTGCTTGGCAGTCAGCACGAAGGCATTTATCGAGGAGAGAGAGAGGGAAACAGGAAAACATCCACACATCAACTTAAAAAAAACTAACAACAGAGGACTTCTTTTCAACACACACACACACACACACACACACACACACACACACACACACACACACACACACACACACACACACACACACACACACACACACACACACACACACACACACACACACACACACACACACACACACACACACACACACACACACTCCTGTTTCACGGTCCAGGGGATTAGTTGCCAGTTACACCACGATGCTGATATCCTGTTCGTCAGCAGAACCTTGTAACTGTTTAAAATCGATATGCCTGTGGACCTGTGCTTGCACGTGTTTGTTTGAGGGGTTTTTCAACTAACGCTGATCATTTTGCTGACTGACTGTGGACCTCTGAAGACGAAGGCAGTGAGGTCACGAGCATTGATCTGCTACAGTGTGACCGTTTCTTTCTAAATCCCTCAACCGTCCCGAAGGCCTCCGATCGAACTCCGGCGTCTCTGCCATCACACAAACGCCTTCACAGACACATCACCCAGCTTTTATCCCACCGCCAGTTTCTACCCGGAAATCTGAGAGGTTGCCCAAGATTTCTGACCTGGAGACAGATTCTGTCGTTTGTCGCACAGAAACTGATGTTTGATAACTGATCTGACACTGGTATGAAACTGTCCAGTCACACCGGCTAAAGAGAACTAATGTGGCCAGAACTGGGTTCAGGTGTTAATGCACCTTTTAAATTGAATGAGCCGTCTTAAATTTCCTTTGGTGATATTTAAATCTTGATTATCTGATGTTTTTCATGACTTTTGTCATTGAGTTAAATCCATGTTGTGTTGTATTTATTTGCAGATTGTGGATAAGAATTAATTAATTCTTTGCATGTGCTCAATAATATCACCGGGTCAGAACTAAAACTAAGCTACATAGTTCTGAGTATTCTTTTGAACCCATAATAAAATATAATTATTTTCCTTTTTAAAATGACATGTCACTGTTTATTACTATTTGTTGGTGTTTCCTTTGCCTATGCCATATTTGAATGACAATTTTTCTGAGTTAAATTTGTGTCTAATACTGGATCAAAACAACCCACTGGTACCAGGATAAGTTAACCAGGTGTTTTGCCTGTTCTACATTTACGCATAGAAACAATACAAACTGCTCTAAATTAGAAACTTTGGGCAACGTCATCCAGATCCTCCACTAACATCTCAGTAGTCCTGACGCTGGTAGCCTCCAGTGCCATCAAATGCACTGTCGCTGTTGGCCTGGGTCCCTCCTCCGCCTCCCGGGCTCTCCACGTCGTCTCCACCGAAGGAGGTGTAGGGGGCTCCGGCTGCGTCCTGGCTGGGGTCCATGTATTCCTGGGAGAAAAGGGCAGAGTCGGCGCCCAGCTTGTACCTCTGGAAGCCCAGGAAGGACTGGACCGCCTTGGAGAGGCGGAGGAGGATGGAGGCAACAGAAAAGGTGATTGAAAGGTGTGGAGATAGATGAAGAAGCAGAGATGAGAGCGGTGGTGTTAGAGCAGGGGGAGGAGAGAGAGAAGAGAAAGACAGAAGGAAACATTGATTAGTTGCCGGGGAAGCTCGTGAAGCGGAGGTATTTAGTCAGAGCAGGTTAGTTCTTCAGAGAGCAAAGCAAAACAGGCTCCATCCTTGAGCTGCAACAGAGACTTTGTGCATTATTGAATATCTGAGGCCCGTCACTGTCAAACACCACAGATCTCACTCTCTCAATATGCACAACAGATATTATGAGGAGACAGAACCACAGAGCGAGAGAGTAGAGTTGATTTAAAGCTCAGAGTTCTGGGAAGTTTCCGACGAGACGCTGCAGAAACACCGACTCTGCTCAAAGAGTCTGAATCAACCTTTATTTCTCTCGGCTCCATCACAACACAAAACATTTCACAGACTCAACCCTGAACTTTTCCGGTTGTAGAGAGAAGATGTCAGTGTTGTTATGTTGTAAAACAAATTTATGGCTCAATATCAAGCACAGTTTCAAGCCATAGAAATCCAGTGAATATGCAATAAAATGGTGTAATACTGCAAAGGTCAATCTCAAAAAGCAAAGAATAAACTAAACATCCAATCTACCGACTAAACTTCATAATATAATATATTATTTTTAAAGAAGGAAAAGCATAGACGGACATGGACATTTTAGGAATTACTTTTTTTTCTTCCGCTCAAATATCTCAGGATGAAAAAGATGAGCCCTATCAACATAGAAGACAAAGACGTGAAGTAAATTTTTCACAAACCCGACGTCCTCACCAACCAGCTGCTGAGCTGCTGAGCTGCTGAGCTTTGAATAAGAAGCAAAACACCTAAACAGAAAAACCACATAAAAGACGGAGAACACAAAAACCAAACATTAAAACATTCAGCTTGAATGCTTTGTTTGAATCCTTTGGTTTATTTTTCCAGGTTTACCTTTCCATCAAAATCCAAAAGACATGAATAACTGATATTAGGCTTTGCTTTAGATTTCCAGCAGGCAGGCAGCTCTCCTTCCAAAACGTTGGTTCTGCAGGAATTTAAATAGGTGTTTAAGTCGAATCTCAGCGTTCTGTGACGTAACCGTTGAATCATCTGTATCAACTCAGCGCAGGATCAACCCACCTGCACATAAATGATCATAATAATGTGCTGCAGTCGGGAAAAAACCTGGAGCAGCTGATCTTCTTACTTCTGGTTTACAAATACACTCACTTCCAGCAGTATTGTGTCGTTGCTGGGGGGGGGGGCGCTTTTAACAACACAGTAAAGGAGTGTGTGCGACCAGCTGCTGAGAGGTTAAAGCAGCAGAAGACAGAGCAGAGTCACACAAAAGGTTGATGTAGCTGAGGAGGGAAGAGCTTGATGTATTCCTCTTCAAATGACACATTCTTTAACTTCTCCACAGAGAAGAGAGTCTGGGCGGCCTGTTGGAACAACATCCACACACTTAATGATCTCACATGCCCGCAAATCACAATGTTCACACCCTAGGTTGTGATTAAAGATGGACGACACATTCTCCCGTTTTACAAAAATGAGCATTTGATGTGCGTTTAGATTTGTGTCCGTCCCATGTCCTGTATGCTAACATGGAGGACACAGGGTCTATGAGGAAATCGGGTCAGCTAAGTCAGAGATCTCCTTTAAATCCCTTGTTAAAACATACTTTTATCACCTTTCCTGATTTTACCAGAATTTTATTATTCTATTTTATTGAATTTCATTAAAAAAAATTGACCTATTGTAAAATCGGACCTATACTGCAGCCAGCCACCAGGTGGTACTCAAGATGATTTGGCTTTTATTTGAGGGGCTTTTGTGTCGTCCATCTTTATTTATAGTCTATGGTTCACACGCATCCACACACAAACCAAAAAGAAGACAGAGGAACATTAATGAATTCAAACACCTTCACACAGCTTGATGGCTATTTGGGCAAGTAAAGGAAAACACAAGTCACAAGTTTAGGTTGTCATGTCACCAACAGCACTGCTGCAAAGTTTAAATAATGGCAGGTGTGATGTCAGGCTGTGTTATGAGGAGGGGAGGGGACTTACCCAGGTGAAGATGGAGAAGAAGGAGAAGGTGATGGCTGCCCGGGCAGCGTCACCTCCCTCCCTCAGCGGGTTGTCATCGTGGTTTGTCACCTGCCACTGGTTGGCCAGGAAGCAGAAACCCACAAACCACATGAAGGACCAGAAAGCTGGAGACAGAAATAGACAGAAATACAGAAGCAGTGTTAAAATAAGGATAGAAACATAACAAGACATCACCTGGAGAGTATTTTCACTTAGAACAACCAGATTGTAATAGTGCGTTAAAGAGATTTTGTGTAGTTTTTTCCTCATATGAATCAAAGGTGAAGTGACAGCAGGTGCTGATCTTAAGATATCACGTTCAAGAAAAACATAAACATACTTCATGAGGCCACCGTGACCTTGACCTTTAACCTCTGGCTACCAAAATCAAGTGACTTAACCTTTGAGTCACAAACTGTGCATTGTGAGGTCACCGTGCCCTTTAGCTTTTGACCTTTGACCACCAAAATCTAATCATTTCATCCTTGAGTCCAACTGAATATTTGCACCAGATTTGAAGAAATTCCCTCCAGGCATTCTTGAGATATCACATCCACGGGAATGGGACAGATGGACCACCCAAAAACATTATGCCTCCGGCCACTGGCTGTCGCCTCTGAGACATGAGTTTGGGCTACAAGGAAAATAATGTATTAATGATACCACTCACATAATAAAAGGTGATGGTCAAGACAGCTAAATTACTACAGATTTGGAGTGAGTGAAATTGAAACAACAAGGGGCCGAGGACTGACCCCTGTTGAACACCATATGTGAAATCAGCTCAATTAGAAGCGTCCAGGTCTGATCGGGACGCATGTACCAGTCATTGCTAAGCTTCAGTAAAGCACAGAGCCTCCAATAACGTGGACATGGTTGGAGACAGAGAGAAGAAGTGAGAGTGATTAAAACAGGGTGGGAGTTTGGAGCGGCCTCATTAACCGGCTCAACACTTGACTGTCTTTACTTCATTAAAACTTCAGTTCACTGCAGCAGCAGAGGAGAAGAGGAAGCCACTGTCACAGAAAACAAAGCCGAGTGTCTCAGAGCCTTGTTAGAAGAGTCCTCCTCTCCTCATTATCCCTCATACGCCTCCTCTCCCTTTGTTGGGGTAACCTCAGTATGTATGTCATTTTATTGTAACCTGAAAGGAGCGCTCACATTCTCACAGAGTTATTTGGGCCTTTTGATTAGCTGGAAACCTGGGGAATAAAAAAAATCTCCATTGTATTCACAAGCAAAGAGAAGCAAGAGCTCGACCACAGGGTTTTCTAGTAACACAAAAATGTTATTACTGGTGTGAAAGAGTAGAAATATGAGTGTGGAAGAAGATGTACTGCAGCATTACAACAGCAGGGTCCCCCGACTGTTTAACACTAGAATCTGATGAACTGTTTAATGAATCAGAACATAAGAATCTCTGATTTCAGAGTGTTTTAAATGCTGTGCTGCTTTATTTACAAAATACACTTTTCCATGTGTTTTAATATTTAACTAATTTATGAGGAATAATTCTTTCTAAAACATTGTCCATTCATTTGGGGTCAAATGTAACACGAGTGAGTTTTAAAACTCCGGAGCAGTATAGCGTGTTCTGCCCCGTTAGTAAGAAACTCAGATCTAGTCCAGGCCCTTGATTAGGTACTACTACATTGTGTGTACTGTGACACGCTGGTGACCAACGGTGAACCCTGCATCTCGCCCAGTGTCTGCTGGGATTGGCTCCAGCTCCCAGTGACCCTCAGACAATAAGCAGTACAGATAATAGATGGACGGATCAATGTTTTAACTGTTTTGACAAACTGCTTCGTGTCACTTCTTCATCTCTGTGACTGATACAAAAGTGATTGCTCATCTCCGACCATTTATATCTCAGACTGTGTCAGTGACAGTGAAGCCGATTCTATAATCTGATATAACCTCTAAAAACTGGTTTATTGTATAAAATGTGTTTCCTGGAAAATGTTGAATCGTCTTGTTTTTTGGAGTCTAAAAAGTCAATGTCATAGTTGAAATGAATCGTTCTAATGTGATAATGTCTTTAATACATCCATGTGGGGTTTTATGTGAATGAGGGTTATTCATTTGGACTCTGTAGAACAAAACTAGTTCTGTATAACTGCTCTGTACAACTTCATTCAGGTTCAAGTTCATGAAGGTTTCATTTGTGTCGATCTACTGAATCTCTATCTCATGTTCTGCCAGCACTGTCTCATCATGTGTCCTATCATCAATCAGTAAATTAGAGGTTGTTTGCTGTGTGACCATGAATCCTACAGTTTTGATAAATAAGCTGCACAAAGATTGGATGTTAATACAGATGTGTGTTAATCTTCTGACTATGGTCAAAGAGTCAATGCATTTATTTCTGTAGCGTTACGTCTTTAAAGCTGGAAAACTGTGCTGATGTGACCTCTGATATTTAAAATTGTTTGTATATACAGGATGATTTTTATGTTAGAATATACAAATTTCAATGATCTATGTTCAGTGTGACAGTGAAAACCAAAGCAGTTGCAGATCATGTAATCACCCGACACCCCGATGTCAGCCAGCACGGCCCTCTTCCGGTCTTTGACGCTGCTGATCTGGGGGAAGTACACGTCCAGAGCCAGGAAGGCCATGCAGCACAGGAAGGCCATGGAGCCCATGAAGACGCCGTAGTTGCAGGCGTTCTGGTTGCGGTTGAAGATGCAGTACTCCTCTACCTCATTGGGGCGGTTGATGTAGCCCTCGTTGGCGATGCAGCCGAAGATCACGATGGAGAAGAGCTGCAGGGAAGAAGAAGAGGAGGAGGGACCGTGAGAGAAGAAGTAATGGACTAAATAACTGGTGGTAGTGCCAGGACTGGTGGAATTAGAACCATACCTGCAATTTTTAAGCATATTGGGATGCATCTCTCGAAAGATTCTCTAGAAAGGAGCATGTGAGCGTTTTAATAATGTCAAGACTAGATTTTTCAGTTGGTTAAAGAAATCTGTGTATAAAACTGTATTTGACAGAATAAACAATACAGAAAAAAAAATTGTATTTCTGAAAGAAATATTTATTTTAAATTGAACTCAATTCTTTTCTACCATCAATCAAACTTTAGCTATTGCATCTCTGTCGCCCCCTGGTGGCTGGCTGCAGTAAAGGTCATAAAATGTGCCTCCTCCATGTTAGTAGATGGGATACGGACCAAACTAAAGAGTTCTTATCACACTGATGTTTGTTCATGTTTCTGATAAGTTTGGTTCTAAATACTTAATGTAACACAGTACAAGATGGCGAGGCGCTCGTATTCTTAATTTCTGAGAAAGTGGGAGGAAGTGGAGACGTGTCATCCGTCTTTACAGACAGAGCTTCACCTCCCACGCTCCATCCTGAATTAGTCAGATTTTCTTCTGAATGCGTCTCTTTAGTCACAAAATGAGCAAACGTTTTTAATGCATTGATCTGAACCGACACTGCTCTCACTTCTTCTCTTGGACGTTTTGCAATAAACATCATAAAAGCCCCTTTCAGCCCCAAAACAACCACCTGCTGTAGTCAGCTGGTATATTTAGACTGACTGGAAATTTATGAATAAGAAAACACTTCAGCGTGACGCTCTCAGCCCGTAATGTCACGACAGCCCTGCAGGGGAGTTCCATGAATAATCCCTCATGTCTTTGTCAAACAGTTTTTACCCAGCATGCCTCTGGGGTTTCTCTGTAAATGTGGAGTTTGACTGTGGAGGATTCAGCCTCTGCAATCCAGTGTGACAGCTACTGGGGACACGGTGTTATGAATAAAACATAAATAAAGTTTAGATTAAGATAAGAGTCAGGAATTTATGTTATTCAAATCAAGACAAGCTGGTAAAGGTTATATACACTGAAGGAGAATGTTATTAGCACATGAACATTCACTAGATCCAGGTTTTTATTTGACAAACTCAGAGATATCAGTTCTCTTTAATCAAGATCCATGGATTATTCTCTGGGAAATCAATGACAATTTGGAAAAACCCAATCTTGTGATGAACATTTTTATGCATTCGCCTCAAGATCCAGATCTTAACGGAAATCCCCCCCCCCCCACAACAGTTAACAGAAATCTGTGACTAGTTTTGGCGAAATCTTGCTCAAGCTCAAACAAACAAAGTAGAGTGGCAATCAGTCGAGCACATGTCTGCTCCAAGGCCCAATATTCCCCTCAGATTCAATCAAACTGCACCAGATCTGACTCAGTTTCCTAAACGTACCACGTTTTTATTTAATCAACATTCATGAGTTATTCCCTCAGAAAATGTTTAAAAATATCCCACAATGTTCAGATCCGCACCCAAATTGAACGTGTTCTTCCCTGACCCGCACCGCATCCTTCCACCGGGGTCCAGGTGATGTCTCCAGCCGTTGTTTTGCGTAGTCTTGTTCACAAACGAACAATGAACAGGTGTGAAATCAGAACCATTTCGACGGAGGTAATTACAAGTGTTGGATTCAAACGAACGCATCGTGGTTTGGTGAAGATTTTATCCTCACAGTGAGGTTCTGTCTGAGGTGGAGGATGGACGGCAACAACATGGAGTCAATGAAGGGAGGAGGTTACTATGATCTGTCACTCCTTTATGCTCCTCTTTCTCTCCTCTCATCCCTCTCTCCTCTGCCCCTCCTTCTCTCCTGTCTGCCCTGGAGGAGTGGAGACACAAGGGGCTGCAAAATGGAGTCAATTACAGGAGGAGCAGGATCCTAAGGTATACCATCTAATCCTCCTCTCCTCTCCTCTCCTCTCCGAGGTCACATCCAAACAGCAGCAGTTTCCCAGCCTGCAGTGCGGCGTCGGCTTTGTACTTTTCTATTGACAGCGGCGGATGAGACGACTCCCTCCACCTGACGAAGCCTCAGACCGAACCTCGGGGGAGCTGCTTGTGTCTGGATGAGGCCGAGGCTGAGTGTGTTTACGTTTGTCTGCAGTCGGTGCGTGGATGCTGCTGTGGTGACTGATGGATTCTGAATGTGTGTGTGTGTGTGTGTGTGTTGGTGGATAGTTTATCCAGCTGCCGTCTTTATTTGCGTGACAACTGACAGCGAGACAAAGGGAGGACACACAAGTACTGTGGGTTGTACTTCCACTCGCAGCCCACAGACGACAACAGGGCCGGGCGGAGGAGGGGGTGTCAGTCAGGATGTGGATTACATTTCATTTTTTCACTCATTTCCTTTAGTCACCTGCGAGCCCTTCACTTTCTTTCCACTGTCGGAAGTGTGAGATTTTTTAACATTAATCTATTTGACTCTATCACGTCAACTTGCTTTGTTATCGTGCTACTCTTCGCATTTAGAGCCAGAGTCTGCGCAGTAATGCAATATCCTCAAATAGTTGATAAAAACTGAACTTATCAGAGACATCAGTGTGATAAGAACTACCTAAAATGACAGCAAAAAATATTTGGAGAAGGTGGGGTCAATGACCTATGCTGCAGCCAGCCAGCAGGGGGCAACCACAATGTTTTAGCTTCACTTTTAGGAAGCTATCACACCCTCCATCTTTATACAGTCTGTGGTGTGAAAACAACGTTATACTTGTGTTCACTTTTTAAAACCATTCAGAGTTTGTACTTGTGGGTGTTTTTAGATTATAGGAGTATTGTTAAAGCACATTTAAAAATGAACTTAAATCATTGTGCTGGAAACAATGTCATGAAAAGACAAATCAAATGTTCTGTCAATATTGTCTGAAAGAAGAACTGAGCAAAGACAAGTGGATTAAGTCATCACATGAGTGCAGCTCTACACTAAAGTCATGTGACAGCAATTAGGCTATCTCCATGACAACTGACAGACTGGACAGAATCACAAGATTGTGTAGGGGGCGGAGCTCATGAGGTAATCCAGAATAAATGGGGTCCTAACGTAATGTTTAAAGGGTTAAACAACTAATTTCTCTATGTATTTAATATACGAGGTAGAAACAATAGATATGGTTCAACTTCAACTTTTCAACTTCATGCACTTTCCTTGAATTGTCACAATAAGTCGTAAATCCTCAACTGACCAATCGGCGTGCATTCGTAGAACTTCGCTAACATGACATCGAAAGCAAAATCCCGCCCCCTGTTAGAGTAACGAGGGGACACTTGTATCTAGAATTGATATTATTATATTTGCTAAGTATTTGTTGACTGACATGGATCTTTAACAAAAACTTACAACGTGTAAACAAACAGTATTCAAGTTGGACTGATGACCGTTTGAGATTGTATACAATAAGGCTAAATGTTCCAATGAGCTGTTAGAGACTCTTGGCTTCCAGAAGCGCTATAAAAGAAATATTTAACCTTTGTATGCGAAAGACATAAGTTCAGTACTTTGTGCCGGTTCAGACCAGAAATATCTTTCCAAGCGTCATCAGTTGAATCAACGCTTCTCTGTCAAAGTGAATTCTGGTGATGAAGTAATTACTGAGTCATTTTGAATTAATCAGTACAAACACAAATGAGTCTGTGTTGTAATGTAAAGATGAACACACACATCCCCCTGTAAAGACAGTGTGAGTCTTCAGCCTTATACAACGTGAGGAGGAACCATGAGTTGACATTTAGAGTCTGTGTGTCGGTGATAAACTGGAACGAGCGAGCACAACCTTTGTTTCCTTCGCCCCCCCCCCCACCCCCTCCATCCCCTCCCTGCCTCTCTGCTCCCTCCATCGCTCCTCTCTCCGCGGAGCGAAGGATGGAGGAGGAGGAGGAGGATAGTAACACCTCCTTCATCTGTACCTGCGCTGCGTTTCATTAAAGAGGGGGCAAGATGAAGATGGGGGGGGGGGGGGGGGGGTTTGAGCGGAGCAAAGTGCTGGGGGCAGAGGGGGTTTGGAGGCGGTGCTATTTATAGAGCGGCTACATCATCGCTCCTCCCTCCCTCCCTCGTCTTCTCCCATCTCCCCTCGTTACTGGCCCTGCGTCTGCCCACGAGTGTTCTTGAGAAAAATGAGACACTAACGACACAAACACACACTTAGCCATACACAGCTCACACGCACAGTTGCCTCCCAAGCCCGACTTACTTTAGGATTCAGGTCAGAGAGCACGAAGTCACACACACACACACACACACACACACACACACACACACACACACACACACACACACACACACACACACACACACACACACAGTCAATCACATGACGCTGGTGGGACGTTAAAACTCTGTCGGATCAGAATAGTCATTATAAAGAAACCTACACACAAACAGTAACTAATTCTCTTTATTTACTTTCATATATTTCTTTTCTTTCCACAGATCCGTGTCTCTGTTATGTACCTGTAACAGGGGAACGTCTAAATATGGAGTTTACGAACCTCTTTTTGTTGAGAAACTATTTATTTTCCCACAAAATCTAAATTGAGACTTTTTTCTCAATGTACTTTAAAACAAAGAGGCCACAGTTATCGTGAAAGTTTGAAATACAGTCTCATGACCGACAGAGTGAAGCCGACGACTCACACTGTCGATCTCCTGCAGCTAAAACACCGGGAAACACTTGTTCACTGTCCAGCACTTGCTTGTTTGCATATTAAGTATTTTTTATATTCCATTTATAATCCGTATAATTTAACGGATCTTCACATTAAGTCATTTTTAAACTAACTCGGTTCAACAGATTCACTTAAATTGCTGCCAGTCATCACAGACGTCACTGTTATGGACATATTACATTAAACGATAGCAACAGGATCTTGTTCTTTATCCTTAGTTATTTGTTTATTTTGGCTGCAATACAGGATTTACTTGTTGTTCAAAAGCTGATGTTCTGTTTCTAGAGACGTCAGAAATGTGTGATTTGTTAGTTTGCTTTAGAGCTACAAAAATCAGAGGAAATTTAAGTTAATTTAAGTCTGTATGAAAACTACAAAAAAGGTATATTTGTGATCTGTAGACATAGCAACTGTTGAGCGTGTAGATGTGTGACCCTGGTTTTGATTTGGAGTGAGGCCGAGTGAAGTATAATCATTTAACCAGCCCACATGTTTAAATGTCCCTCAGGATCAATTTCAAACATTCAGTCTGTCCGTCCATCCATCCATCCATCCGTCCATCCGATGGACAGATTTACAGTTCTGCTCAGTTTATCTACATTGAACATGTGCTGCTATTGACTCATTAATCAATGTGTGTTGTTTCCTTCTTTACGGTGGATCAACGAGGTGGACCCGCTGTGAATCCTCTGACTCAGCAAACTGCTGAGTCAACAATCAATCAATCAATCAATCAATCAATCAATACACACAAATACTGTGTGTGTGTACTAATATATATCAAATCTGTGCAATAGTTCACCATCTTTACAGCAACTAGTCACACAACACCTCATCACAGCCATTGAACAGGCGCAGATGAAAACTGTGAAAGGGAGGTTACATGGGTGCTCGAGCCCCCACGGAGTCTGTGTCTCTGGTTCCCTGTGAGCAGAGTGGATCT
The DNA here is from genome assembly GCA_026259375.1 of Verasper variegatus. Taxonomy (NCBI): domain Eukaryota; kingdom Metazoa; phylum Chordata; class Actinopteri; order Pleuronectiformes; family Pleuronectidae; genus Verasper; species Verasper variegatus. Next base: position 2,596,001 of record CM048044.1, on the reverse strand, counting down.
GGGTGCAGCTTCTCTAACAAGGACATCGGGACCTGCAGGGCGTCTGTAGTTTTTTAGTGATGTGACACAGTTTGGTTTTCAGTTGCTCCCCTGAGAAATAAACCAGCCTTTTTTCCTCTGCTCGCTCCGGTCACACAAACACCCTGGCTTGAAATAAGGATTGGTTTTGGCATGACATAGTTCACCGGGTACGAAAACACACACGCCGTCTTCAGGGTCACCATGATTGCTGTCACAAGGCGGGGGGGGGGGGGGGAAATGTGGTGAACACTCGAACTCGCTCGCTCCTCAACATTCCTCACTCGCTTAGGGGCCATGAGAAGTGGAGCATGTGAGACGTTTCACACCCTGCCCCCTCTTTTCCTCTTAAACTCTTTAGATATATGACTTATTTTGGTGTGTGTGTGTGTGTGTGTGTGTGTGTGTGTGTGTGTGTGTGTTTGTTCTTGAACCCTCGCCTCTCTGATCCGCAGACAGATCACAAGGTTCCTGGAGGTGATGAAAGCCGGCACTGTGAGAAGCACCACGTGGGTTTCTGATCTTGTGACCATCAGAGGCTCACATACAAATTGCACATTAAGAAAGGCCAATTGGCAGAACTTTGCACATATGTGTGTGTGTGTGTGTGTGTGTGTGTGTGTGTGTGTGTACGTGCTTGTGAAACTGTGCTCGTGCATTTGTTTCCTCCAGAATCTCCCTTTGGCTAATTTATTCGTTTTCGCTGTATTTACCCTTCCTGTGTTTCTCTACATTTAAAATCTGAAATTCTTCTTTCGGTCGGTTGCTATATATACATTCAACACACATGCACAGCAAACAGCCGTGTCAGCCACTCACTACGGGCCCAAATCATATCAGTCCAGTCTGGCTCATTGTGAATGATTCAGAGCTGCTGTTGTGTTTGCCTGAAAAGCCTTTTGGGTCCATTGTAGAGAGCAGACAATTGAGCCGGGCCTCATATCACCCTGGTATTCACACTGTACCTCACACAAAACCCTGCATTAGAAACAGTCACGCACGTTCAGGGACGCAGCAGAACTGTGGCAAAGCACCGAGGTTCATCTGTGACTTTTAGAAACGATTTTCTAGCCACGATATATATAAAAAAAAAAACCCTGAAAAAGTAAGTTGGTCCAAGTCTTTACTGCAAAATGCAAAAGTTTTCAGGTAAGTGGTGTCCGAACTTTTTTGTATTCCCCATATATAGATAGAGCACTCATCGTTTCCCATAATGCGTATTAATTAATATAAGTGTAAAATAAACATTTCAAATGTATTGTGGGCCATGTGTTGTAATGTTAAATAAAGTGATAAAACTAAATTCCTGGATGCGTCCAGTTGTTCTAACCAAGTTCCACCTCTCACCCGAATGTCCTGGACATTTTCCTGTTATCGTTGATATGTCTCCTGCTGCTTTCTTCATATATAAAAAGGGAAAACTCTGGAACTGTGCTGGAGACCTGTGCAGGGTGTGGCCTGCCTCCCGCCCCACGTAAAACAAAAAGATTGGTGGAGCGAACTAAAATAACGATATCAGAAAAACATGTGAAAGCCGAGAGAGTCAACAGTGAGTCGACTAGACTGCTGAATAATGCAGGACGGAGGGTATTATATACTGTGTGTGTGTGGGGGGGCCTATTGTCTGCTGCAGCGCGTCGGCCTGGACTGGGGATACCTGATTGCTTCAGTCGCCATGGCAGCAGCTGCTCATGTAATGGGAGAGAGAGAGAGAGAGAGAGAGAGAGAGTGAGAGTGATGGAGCGAGCAGATCTGGTCGAAGTACAAATCAAGGAGAGACACTGCAGCAGCGAGGGGACACACACGCAGACACACTGACACACAGTCACACGTCCAGGACATGAGGACACTCGAATCCTCACATCCACACTCTCCTCTGCCCACACACACACACACACACACACACACGCACACAGACACACACACACACGCCGCTCCCGTCAATATGCCTCGTTGTAACTTATCACCCTTTTGCAATTGGGGTTTAGGAGGCAGTGAGAACAGGATCAGATGAGTCCAGAAGACCAGGCTGCAAGGAAACAGACGCTTTCTCAACCTTGTAAAGTCGAGTCCAACAAAATCACGTGAGGACTGGTGTCGGTACAGTTAGCTATAATCTGTGGACTTTCTCCACCCGGCCCCCTCCAGTCAAATGCCAGGACTTATTCACAACCCTGTTTGCCAGACGACATTTGTGTGTTAATCCGAGCACACTCGCAAGTGTTTAATTCAAAAGGGCAGATAAGGGCATATTTCAAAACCGCAGTTATGTACGCTATGTGTTGACGACATGACTTCTGCAGGCGCACAAAGCTGCATGTACGCATCTCAAAATAGATTTCAAACCGTGTCTGGATTCTGACGTGTAGGCACCAACAAACTTTAACTGTGTGTGTTACTGTCTCACACGGCGACGACAGAATGCACCACACCGAGCAGCCCGAGTGTTTGTGTTGCTCATATCAAATAGTTACCCACCAATTACAAAAACCCTGTCGATGTCTGGAATGTTAATCATCGTGAAATGTTAACCCACGTTCACTTATGTAAGTCGAGCGGAAGAGAAAAAAATATGAGAACAGAGGAGTTTTCTTCAGCAGCGTAAATGTCAAGAATCTGGTGGGAGGAGGGAGAAGCATCAGATGAACGAGAGGCTGCAGGTTAATCTTATTATCACTGTGTACGTGGGGTGTAGAGGTTGTTGAGTCTGATTCTAGTGAGTAAATATGAGCTTGAACACATAAAAGTAAAACTTAGTCCCTGAAGAAAAGCAGAATTTTAGAGAGACTACGCGAAGCAAAAAAGGCAAAGAGTCAAAAGTAAAGCTGTTGTCCATATCGATCAAAAAGGGGGCAGTATGTGAGGATGCAGATGATCAAGTCGGTTGCTCCAGAGAATCTCCAGAACGCAGACAATCTCCTGCTGCATGATTGATGATTCAAAGGTGAAGCCCGGATCACGTCTGCACCCAACTCTCCGGACAATATCTGGAGTTCATGTTTGAAAACGGCAACAGGGAAAGTCTCCAATTAACCTAAACAATTCTGCAAGTCTTTGGAAAATAGGATGAAGCCGGAGAAACAGGGACAAGATGCAAACTCCACACAGAACGACCCAAGTCAAAATGGGATTCAAACAGACGACCGTCTTGCTGTGAGGTGGCTGCACCACTGTGCCGCCCTCAGGTTGATAACCTTTATTCTGATTCAATAAATTAATTAAACTTTTCTTTTCTTCTTTCTTATGCCTTTAGAAAATGATCACACGTGGGGTTCACTCTCTCCATGTTCATGTTACTCTCTCACTTCATGTATCACACATGCACGCACGCACACACACAGACACACACACTCATTATCACCTCGACATACAGCCCTCCTCCAGAGGAAGTGGGAGATAGAGAGTGAGAGAAGGGAGGGTAGAGAGTCCTCAACCACCATTCAAGAACTCTCTCTCTCTCTCTCTCTCTCTCTCTCTCTCTCCCTCTTTCCAAGAATGGTTGTACAAATAATCCATTCCTGACACACACACACACACACACACACACACACACACACACACACACACACACACACACACACACACACACACACACACACACACACACACACACACACACACACACACACACACACTTTTGACATCCCCTCATCACTAACTGTTTTAAGTGCTAATAGTCCCCCCCCCCCCCCCCCCCTCCTCACCCCAGCAGCAGATTGAGTATTAGCACCATCACACAAAACATCACAACTCAGGCTGTGGCTGTTACTATGGAGATGTGTTGTTGCTCTGGTGACACCTAAAGGGGGCGGGGAATCTGACGAGGGGCCGTAAACACTCTGCATACCTGTGTGTGTGTGTGTGTGTGCATTTAATGTGTATACTTTAATGTAGTGTAAATATGTTAAGATGTTAAAAACCACAGGTGAAATATAAGTGCTGAAAAAGTTTGTGGATTGACCAATAATAAACAACAAATAGTTGATGCTTTCAGCTTCTACTTTCATATTTTCTCTGTTAAATAACCTGTTTTAAGAAAATAGTGACGTTATAAATACATTTTCACGATGTCTTGGATATTAAATAGCTTCACTTATAGGTTATCACATATTGTATATAGCAAAGAATATATATTTAGATGTGTGTGTGTTACTCCTAGAAGAAAACACAACTTCAGAACTCTGCCTCCATGACTGTGACGTCTTTCATGGTTCACTGAATCGTCTCATGACATCAGAACAACCACCGAGCTTCACTCCCACCCTCTTACATATAAAGATCATATTTAAGGTTTTAACGTTTTCAGTTAGTAGCAGTTATACTTCGTATTAGTCACAGGGGACAGGGAACGTCATAATGATAAACTAATGATAAGTCTTGATTCCAGCTGGGAAACGAGTCGCTCTGACCTCGTGTTTTCTTCACCCATCGTTCCAGCACGACTCTGCCAGTGTGTTCACATCAGCCTGCATCTTTATCTGCTGTTTAAGGACATGCGGACACACACACACTCCTATAAATAAGAAATAATCAACTGTGTGGTTTTCTGCTGTCAAGCGGGGACACGGTAAAGAGCCTAAAGAGAAACTTCCTTTAATAATGTCACGGTTGTATTTTGCTTGTGAGGAGAAACAGACGTCTGATGTTTTCTGAGTTGATTTCACAAAGACCAGCTAACGCAAAGCTAACTTTACACATACCACGAGCAGATGTGTCAACGAAGTGAACTGTCCCACAGCTGCTGATCACTAATCAGCCCTTTTTTAAAAGAAAGTGCATTTTTAAGACTTTGTCCGACAAGAAAACATCCGTCAACTTGATAAGTGACGTTTTTATTTGCTGCCAGTGAATAAAGTTAAACTGATAAACACATTTGTGCAAATCAAAATGAAAGTGAATTTGATCTGAGTGATGAAGAACTTCTGATTCCATAAACTCACTTTCACGGTGACCACAGACAAATCTGTTTATTTTATATTTTGGCAAAGAATACAATTAGGTGTGGCTGCATTTTACAATTCTCCATTAGTGGCCAACAGTGTCTCTCTGACTTTAAAACATGCGCTGAGTATTTCTTGTCGATGCAAAAATGTAAATCAAAGTTGAGAGAACCACAACAAAACGCTCATTGTGACATAATCTGCTCAAACGCCACTTGGCACTGAAGTGGCTACTTGGAGTTTTGGAGACTTTTGTTTCCTCTGGTTTATTATTCCTGGGTCAATGGTCGCCCACTGTTACTTTTTGTTATTTGGAAATAATGAGATTATTTGTAATTAAGTCCTTTGTGCAGTGATGTCACTGCTAATTAGGAAATGATAGTGGGTAATTAATACATTATCTAAAAAGGCAAAGCAGTGATTTATTATCGGGCCTTTCTAATGAGGCCTACACCAGCTAACTAGCAAAACACGCCATAGGAATATGAGAAAAACAAATATATATATATAACTTGGTATTTTTATATATATATATATATATATATATATATATATATATATTGTGTGGGATAAAGGGAAAAGAAGATAATATAGTAGAAATGTTATGTTTTTGATGACACGTTACCCCTTTCAACCTCTAGAAGAATTAATACTTTCTCACTATATTATATGATATTTCTGGGCCTTTTGCAGCCTTGATAAAGACATTAAAGGACAATTTAAACCTTCATTTCACGCGTTGTTTGCAGAAGCAGTGATGCAATTCACTGTTTCAGGCATAAACTTCATTTTTCTGCACCGGAGCAGCCACTCACCCAAGACACTATGCGGAGAATGGTCTGAGGCTGCTGGAAGAAGGTGACGGGGTCGAAGGCTCCTCCGGCTTTCCCGGCTCCGTAAGCCTGCATCCCCTCCATGGTCCTCCTGGTCCTCCTGCTCCTCCTGCTCCTCTCTGCTCCCCGCTGCTGCTGCAGAGGCTCAGGGTGTGTGAAGCACCGGGAAACCGAGCGACTCTCCCCGGATCCGTCCCCCGCTGCTGCTGCTGCTGCTGCTTCAACAACCACCGGTGCAACCGCGTCTCTCTCTCGGCTCCTGCTCGGCCTCCAGCCCGGTTCCTCTGGATTTAACCTCCAAACCCCCGGTCGTCCTCCTGCTCGGTGTCCGGGCCGAGGAAGCTGTCAGCCGGTGTTGTGATGATGATGCTCGCTCTCTCTCTCCGTTTGTGTGTGTGTGTCTCTCTCTCTCCTCGTCGTGCACACGCTCACACACAAATTACGTGGCGAGTGCGCGCACGCCTTTGTGGAGGGCACATGCTCGTGCACACAGGTTTGCCATCGGGAGTCACGCGCTCTCTCATTTATCAGTTTGTTCTTCTCCTCTGAACTAAAAACAGGAAAACGACTTCATTCAACCTCAATATTAAAAACAACTACGTTCTATAAACGTGATTCATTTGTGCTGAAGAGAGGATTCGTTATTTATGTTGTATTTTTCTTTTTATGTAATTTAATTATGTAATTGTATTACTTGTTGTGCAACAGAACCAACACTAAATAGCAGAGACGGATCATTCACACAGTAGAGGACGACCTGTCATTAACATAAAGGGAAATAAAACAAAACTGTCTTCAAACCATTAATTAACACATATACATTTTATTTATGTTCCCATGTCTCAGTTACATTTACCTTGCTTTAATTTCCCATTAATTTTCTACAGCTATTTGTCATTGTTCATTGATTGTGCGTTTAGGTCAAAGGACGAGAAACAATTCAAAAGCAATTTGAAGATCAAACAGAAAATGTGACAGTGTTACAGATAAAAGAGTGAAGATACAATGAAACATTGTAAACTGATTCAATTAGAGGGTGAGATCAAGCTCTCCTATAATAATAATAATGTAAACATCTGCAATAAGAACAAAGAATATGTGATTTGTGACGCTCAGGGAAGACATTCCGACCTCTAGTGGTATAACCTGGTTTTACTTTTGACATGTCAGCTCTTTCTCACTATACATCAGCTTTTCAGGCATTTCCTGCAATGACAGCTGTGGATTCTATCAACGTGTTCGACAGATAAACTTCACCAAAGTCGAAACTATTATATTTGTTTCAGTTTAAAGCTGTTTGTCAACTTCTGACACGCAGGCACGAGGACGGAATTTAACTGAACAGACAAACTCAGAGGAAAAATCCTCCACCTCGGCGCTCTCTCTCTTACGTCACCTCAACCAGCCAATGACAGCGCAGCTACGCGCTTACGCACTCCGCGGCTAGGCCAATGAGAGCCTGTCTTGAGGCTGGTTGCTAAGAGACGCGTTGTGTGGATGTTGCCGAGGCGGAAGTAGATTTCTAGCAGCTGAACGCGTGAATTACTTTGATGATTTAAGGTTTTTAATGAAGCCGGCGCGTTAGATTCTCTCGCGTGGACGTTGTTTCAGCGTCATGGTGAAGCTGAGGGCGCGATGTCTGCTCGTCGGTGAGTTTTTAATAAACTAACCTCGTCGCTCCGCTTCCACGAGCTAAAGCTAACACGTCTGAGATGCTAACACCATCCTGAGCACCAGAGACACATCAGTAAACACACACAGTCAAAGTGTAGTTAACGGTGAAGCACGTGTACAACGAGTTTTACTTTGCCTGCACAGAAGTAGACACACAACAACAACAACAACAACGACTTAACAAACAAGTTAAAGAACAACACAAAAAAATACTTCAATCGGAACTGCACTGTTCAATAGCACGTGCAAAGAAAGTAGGTTAATATACAGTTTACTGGAACAACACCGTACAAATATACACCGTGAGAGTATGAACACGAGGCACCTGGTGCTGCACGTGAGGTGTGCAGAGACACAACAATGGAATAAATACTGTGTGAACAGGGGAACATGTACACTGTATGCTATACGTTTCCATACATGCATATGTTATTTACAGCATGCAGGGTTTATACTAACAATAATGTGCAGCAAGCAGGATATATATTTTTGTGTGTGTGTGTGTGTGTGTGTGTGTGTGTGTGTGTGTGTGTGTGTGTGTGTGTGTGTGTGTGTGTGTGTGTGTGTGTGTGTGTGTTTGCAGGAGATGCTGCTGTGGGTAAAAGTGCCCTCTCCCATGTGTTCCACAGTGATGGTACCCTCTTCCAGAAGAACTACAGCATGGTGAGAGTATAAAATCACTAGTGTAATGCGATGACACACAATCCCAAATACACTGTGTGGGGGGGGGGGGGCACCACCCCTCCTCATAATGATAAGGATGTACAGTTTATATCCACATCACACAAGTGGAACAGAGGAATCACTTGTAACACAGCTGCTTGGGGGATTTAGGGATTGGGCCGCTCTCTGTTGCAGAGACTGGCTACGGGCTTATCTTGTGTTTCTACATTCAGGTAGAGCAGCTGAGAGTTTCACCTGTGTTTTGAAGGGACCACTCTGGAAGCTTAGCTCTGGCTCATTGCCAGCCCAGAATACACAGCAGCATGTTGGGAATACCCTGATGCACGGGCTATGAAGCGCTGCAGCGTTTGTCCGGTATTCAGCTCTGAGCTGAGACTACAGCAGCGAGTTGATCAGCAAAATCTGCTGCTTTAGTTTGCACAATTTCCCCCCCACTCAGTATTCAACATTACATTTACAGGAGGCCCCCAGAGAGATCTTCGCAACATCCATATATCTTTACTGATACAGCCAGTGTGGTTAAGCAGCAATAGAGTAGTTGGGGGAGCAAGGTTGTAGAGTCCCATATTTGAAATTCAATCAATAATTGCAGAATCAGGCAATTATTGAAACATCAAATTTAATTTAAGGTCATTTGCGTGAGGTCAAGACTTTTAGTTTAACTCAGACATGATCATGCATCAATGCTGATCTCTGAAAACCCTGATCATACTGTGGGTAGTTTCTTTAATGGAACTCCTTTGCAAGCTTTTCAAGGACCTGTAGAGGTCTCTTAAATCCACTGAAGTGCAAGACAGCACAGTGCACCAATTAATGCTGATGCAGAGAAGGCTAATCTGCATTATTTATGCTAATCTGCATGAGGGAGGGAACCGTGTCATTAACCTGACTCTGTGATATATGGGGTCACGGCTGTTCACTGATTCCCCTCTGTCAATGTTTCAAGGGCTGCTGACTGTGTCCCTGCACTGCACATGCAAGTAAATGCATTTACATGTGAGAATCAATACATGCACTAAAGAGGCTTGTGCACAGTTATTGTGTTACATTTACTGAGTTTACTATTAAGCCTTGCAGCTGGTTAGGGTACAGCACAGGTTAGTGACCACAATACTGGACAAGAGCCAAGTGTGTGTCTGTGTGTGTGTGTTTGTTCAGCTCCTGCTGTGTCAGCAGTATTGGGGGTTCGGAGGTGACAGGAATGTCGATAATTAATACAGCAGGATTCTGGAACGTCACCAAAACAGGTACTTAACAAGCGCCACAACAACAGTGTTCAGTTTCTCCGTGCGGCCTAAACCTCGAGTCACTTGTGATGCTGTGCATGTCTCATCATGTTGGACCAGTAGAGTATGAACGTAAAGCAGAAAGCTTCTTCAATCGTGCTGCATTTTTTAATCTGCTCAGGCTTAGTGTGTGTGTGCTCGCTGAAGTCTGAACACATTACTACACAACATGACGGTAAAAAGGTACATGCAAATAAAAGCAGTAGGAAGATGACAAAGGGATGGAACACACAGATTAACATGTCCACCTGTAGATCAACACCCGGTTTCCTCCAGACACTCTGCTTTATTAACTGGATGCACTGAGAAAATGCCCATGGGAAATTGCCGGTCACGCTCTTTGCTGTTGCTATGCAACCGTTAACACACCCATACGAAGGCGGTGACTTGCTTTATATTTGTTGAAATGTGTGTGTGTGTGTGTGTGTGTTGTGTAAGAGCAGCTTCACCTTCAAATACTTTCAAGCTGTTCATCGTACATTTTCTGATTCCAGGAGTTTCTGTATGTACCCTGTTATTATTTAGATCATTTTCTATAGTGGTAGTGATAGTAGCTATAACAGACAGATAGGAAGTTTCCCACATCATGTCTTCTATTCTCCTCTTCTGGACACTATATTAGGCTTCATTTGGTGCCACCGTCAGGCTACAATGTTAAGTGAAGTGCATTCATGCCCCACAAGCAGTAAACTCTTCTGATTTGGAGCCCACTGCCTTTCAGGACACATTAGGACAAGATTCTTATGTGTATTCATACGTTACTGTGAACACACTGTGCTCTGCTGAATCCAAGGTGCATCGTAAGTAGCAGTTTAAAGCTGTATTAAATATGTCAGGTTGAATTTGCTCTGCGGGCGGAAACAGCAAACAGCGTGTCCTTCCCGCCGCGACTGGGAGAAGGAAACTTGTGCCGTGAAGAGTCACTCCCTGTGCAGACGCCTCAGTCATTCCCGATGTTCTTCAACTTTTGATTTTGAAGGGTAGCGGAGGCTGTCGGCCATGCTGATCACGTCCTCCTTTGAAAATGTCAGACGGGCCGTTAGCAATATTCGGAGCTTATTTGTGGCTAATAGGCCCTCATTGACATTCCAGCGAGCGGCTTCCTATGCATCACATCGGCTCATTAGACCGCTCCTAAGTGGGACCACCACAGCATCTGTGTGTTTGTGTGTATGCCACTGGATTCTTGCTATGAACCGTTTCTGTGTAGGAATCAGGTGTATGTTGAAGTGTGTGTGTGTGTGTGTGTGTGTGTGTGTGTGTGTGTGTGTGTGTGTGTGTGTGTGTGTGTGTGTGTGTGTGTGTGTGTGTGTGTGTGTGTGTGTGTGTGTGTGTGTGTGTTTGTATATCACAGAGGCAGCGGGTGTGAAAAGTGTGTTTTCGAGGTTTGACACGTTCACTTAAGCGTGAGCTCTGGAGTTCAGATCAATGTAGAGTTTGTTGCTGATGTGAAGAATCCTCAACTTGCTTCCTCAAGGTCACCACTGATCTCATACTCCTGGATGCATAGTGGCTGAAGGCAGCCGCCCGCAACCGTCCCGGCCACTTAGGACGTCTTCAGATCTCGTACCTTTTGAAAAAAGGTGCAACTTGACGAGACCAGATTTGTTACATCCTCCTTACGCTCTCCTCTGTTTGCCCTTTATTCATTTTTTAAAAACGACTTGCTCTATGACTGCAACCTCAAGACAATCTGCTATCGGGGCTGAGACATTTGCCATCTACATTATATACCACATACAGGTTTACAGACAGGACAGAACAATACCTGTGGTCATTTTAGGTTTACTCAGACAACTGAGTTTTGTATTTGCTGTCAACTGGGGCAGATATTTTTACCGTGCGCAGCAGATAAACCAGAAATAGGATGTTGTTTTCACCCCTATGTGTGTGTATTTGTTTTTATTGACTCTTTAAGGACCTTTTCCAACATAAAGGTCTATCCATGCACAGTTGAGTTATTTACATACACACTTATATATGAGTTAAGTCCCAAGACTTTGCATTAACTTCCATTTATTGTGGGAAGCCCAAACAAAACCTGGACCCTAAGGACAACTATGCAAACGTATGTGTTTGTGTGTGTGTGTGTGTGTGTGTGTAGATGAAATAAATCCACTGTCCATGGTCAGACTTTTACCAAACCTGAAAATATTACTTGGGAGTGTATCTCTCCAGATGATTCACTTTTGGAGCTGATCGGTCAAGGTTAATAAAAAGTAATAGTACAAATACACATTTCCAAGATATAATAGTTAGTAACTGAGGGGAATCTAAAGCTTGTATTGATCAAAAAACCATTGACTCATGAAGAAGTCTCAAAGAATTCAGAGAATGACGTCATGTGTAGTTAAAAAAGGCATTTTTCTATATAACATCGATCATATATAAAGATAGATGACGCATGCTCACTTCCTCCCGCTCTCCAGAAATGAGTCTGAGCAGCAGCGGTCAAGTGATGGAGCTGCAGTAGGTCCCAGTAATACACGTGTTCGACCAGTCGAGACCATCATGACATCATTCATACTATAGGTGAACATATAGAGTTGTAAGTCAAAACGCACAGACTCTCCCTTCACGTCCGAACGATCAGCTCAGTGTGATCAGTGTCCCACAGTCTTAACTGTCGCACTCGGGGGGGGGGGGGGGGGGGGGGCTTCTTAGAAAGAGCTGATGGTCCCAAAAGGATCGTCTCGTCTTTATTGGGACATTAAAAATAATAAGATCCAGAGTAATGGAGACACAGGAGAGAAGGTTTGGCCAAAGCTGCTGATTAGCAATGTTTTGACATTAATTATAAATCACAGCTGAGAGGTTATTGTACTGTGACAAGTTCCTCTCCTCCTCTCCTCCTCTCCTCCTCTCCTCCTCTCCTCCTCTCGTCCTGTCCTCTTCTCCTCCTGTCCCGTCTCATCTTTTTGCTTGGTCACGATCAACAGTATAAAGAACATTAGAGATGTTAAATTCGTTTTTTGTCAGGTGTGGTAATAATGTGATTTCCCCGTGTGCAACCTGGGAATACAGTGAAAGAAATTTAAAATGCACACGTAAGAAAATTGAAGATAAAAAAAACAGGAGATCCTTAGATAATATTCAGCAGAAGAAGTCGTGAAAACAAGAATGACAGAAGTTTTATTTTAGAAGCACATTTAAAAGAGACGTCACCCAAAGCTTCATGAAGGTCTTTTAACTTTACGTGACAGAAGGAATTCATGATGTCCTGCTTGTTGTTCTGCAGACGACCGGAGTGGAGCTGCTGTTAAAATGTGTCCACATCCCAGAGACCAGCGACAGTGTGGTGAGTGTCTCTTCTTCTTCCAGTCTCAACCACACTGCTTCTAACTTTACCAGCTGCCACGCTGAGAGCACACGTCTTCCACCGTTCAAGCTTCTTTATTATTTCCTAATTAACTAAATCATCGAAGGTGGGTGGTTAGAAATTGAGTCTTATCACTCAACATAATATTGTCAGCTTCTCATCTGCATTCCGTAGACAACAGCGCTGCATTGTGGGAGGAACATTACAACCCTTGCCTCGAGAAACTAGGAAGTTTAAAACCATGTAATTTGACTAAATCTCCATGTGCAACCCCACTTTACTCTGCTCCCCCCTCCAGGAGCTCTACATCACCGACTCTGCAGGGAAGGAGACGTTAGTGGAAGCCTGCGAGAAAATGGTGAGACTTTCTCCATTTGCATGAAACTAGAGAATTTTCCACCATCCATTTGTTTTGTAAAGTGCAAACACAGGGGAGCCACTGAAGGAAGATAAGTTAAGTCACAGAGGCAGAAAGGAAACAGAACATCACGTATTCATTTCACTGCAGATTGCAAAGTGTTTTCTTTACACTGCACCAACGCCGGCGTCAGCAGTTATCGTCAAAAGCTCTAGAATCTTGTCATCTCTGACTCGGACATTTGTGTTCTCACATACAACTCCTCTGGAACAACCTCGGGAAAAATGTCTGGACTTCAGTGCCTGTCCAAAAGCAGCTAATCTTCCCTTTATTATCTCCCCCCCCCCCTTATTCCCTGATGTGGACCCCTTCATAGTGGGGTGAGCCATCTCTGCTGTGCCTGGTTTTCGACCTGACCAGCGAGCAGTCTTTTGCCAACTGCAGCCGCTGGATGGAGCGAGTCCGTGGCCACGTCCAGGGTCTCCACGTTCCAGGTAAAGTAAAGAATCAAATTCAACTAATCGAGACATTATTTAGGGAACAAGTTTTCCTGGCAGATTTCAGATAAAGGCCTAACAAAGCCTCATACAGAATTTATTACATTTTTCCAATTACAATCAAAAGGCCATCAGCGGTTCACAGATTGTTTTAACCTCCTTAGACTAAGAAACAGGCTCTTTTTACATATTGTCCATGTAAATAACTTGCTTGAGTATGTTTGTTGATGTCAACATGTGTTTGTGTGTTTCAGGCGTCCTGGTGGGCAACAAGTCAGACCTGTCCGCGAGAAGAGAGGTCCAGACAGCCGTGGCCCAGGAGTGGGCCCAGAGCCAGGGCTTGGACTACCACGAGACCTCAGCCGTGAGTGTAGTTCAATGTAGATGTCACAGTATATTGTGCCTTCATTTGACTCCGTGGGGAGATGGCGGACATCCCTGAGTGCTAAGTGTGGCCATGTTTGTATTTCACAGAGGGAGATGGAGAATTGTGACGCTCCGCTCCTCAGTTTAGCCCGAACCTTCCGGTCTCTCTATCAAGAACGCCGGGAGAACATCCAGAACCTGAGTCCAGGCTAGACCCGTCCCCGCTCGCACACACACATACACAACTTGACTTTTTTCGACCAATGGGATGGAAGGCACAATGTTTCAAGCCATCGGACTTCATCAGCTTTGTGGATAATAAATGTCAGGAAGCGATTCAAAGAAACCTTGTTTTTGTACGTTGTTAGAGGCGTGGAGGAGAAGTGGTTTTGATTTGCCTGATGAATAAAGTTAGTTTTTCTCTTATCTGCTCGTTCCCTCTCCGTGCACAGCTTAGTTCCTCTCACAGTGATGGTCGGGTCATTGCCTAAACCACAATAAGCCTCCAGCTTGATGTGGAGAAGGAGTCTGCGCCTCCTCTCCTCTGCATCGAGGGCTGTCCCTGATTTTAGATGGGTTTAAGATCACAGTTATTTCCTGCTCCTCCTCCTTCCTCCCTTTTGAATGTTTTCTCTTTAACTCAATGTCACTTTGATCCTGGCCTCATCGTCCTCATCTGCCTCTTTCCTCTCCTCTTTTTCCTTCTCCTAGATTTGTTGCTTTTTTTTTAAACTCGTCCTTCTCGCTCGCTTCTCCTTCCCGTTCGAGTTCTTCCTCTCTCTTTTGTTGTGTTCCCTCTCCAGCTGCGGCCCCTCGCGTCATTTTCAGTCGAGCGACGCTAACAACCAGTAATCACCTTTTACGTCTGCGCTCTCCCATTCAAACCAGGTCAAAGCCGTGTCCTTGTTCTCTCGCCGCGTCTCGCACCACCTGCCACCATTCAAATGAGGGCGCGCTAGTTCAAGTCAGACACAATGGGTTTTATCTGGGTGCATGCCACATTGAAAGTGCTTGTGCTTGTTCTGACAAGGACACAGTCTCTTACCTGTTTGGGCAACATGGAGTCACTCAATCAGGTTTCTGTGTCAGCTGAGAAATGTCACATTTATTCCCGAACATATGAGAATTGAAGAAATAACGTGTTCAACGTCACAAACGCACTGGAAACTGAGGAGCTCTCTCATCCTGCTGTCTTGCCGGTGTTGCATCCTGCACGATAAGAGGAAAATAAAACCATAAAACGCTCACGGCTGTTATCGATATCTGGACGTTCACGGTGCAGCGTCAGCGTCTCGGCTGCCAAAATAAAGGATAAATTAAAATGTCATGTTTCCATCACTGCAGATCGGAGCCGGAGCAGATAACAAACATGTCTACTGCGGAATCATTTTACCAAGGAGGGTTTTCCGACTGTATCCGTTCTCATTGCAGACAAAAGCCATAAGTTAGTGGGTTTTATGACCAGTGTGAAAGGGGCTATTCAGGGACAAACAACCATTCACACAAATTTATGTCTTTGGACTGTGGGAGAAAGCCGGACTACCCGGAGAAAAGGCCGAACCAGGATTAAAACCGGGAACCCTCCTTTGGTAAAACACGAAGAAACTTAGCGTGCAACTTTTTCTCTGTAAGAGGAAAACTGATTTGTAATGCAGAATCTGTATTTAACAACTTGTAATTGTTACTGCAGCACAGTGTTTTTGTCCTCCTTGAGTGGGTGATCATAATTATAGCAATTAGGATCTCTGTTGTTCTCGTTCTCTCCGTCCTTATTGTTTTTGTCTCTGTAATGTGTGTGTGTGTGTGTGTGTGTGTGAGCGTGTCTGCAGGGTTTTCCAGGCGTACGGAAACAGAATCCAAATAACAGCAGTATTGTCTGTCACATTAGCGTGCTTTGTTTAGCAGCATGTAGATGTTACATCTGTTCCCTTTATTTCTGCCTGACAATGTGCATATAAATGTGTATAATGGATGCACCATTTGGAACTGCAGTGGTTTGAGTGTAGAGTGTAGACACACACACACATAGAGGTGGAACACAAGCTCTTATCCATCTCTGAGAAATGACTCTGAGCACAATCCCGCAGTCTGTTTTCTGTTCATGTGAAATGGAGCATCAAGCTTTGGGAATACCACTTAATAACACCACAGGATAGAGAGTGGGCTGCAGCTTATTGCTTTGGGAGAGACTTTAATTTCCACAGATATTGAAACGGGTGGTCCGATATCACAGAAATGTCAAGCCGAGTCTTTTCCCCGTGTTTCTCTCTCCAACATGCTCAGTCATCGGCGCTATAAAAAAAAAAAATTGCAGGCAATCTCTTTTAATAATTAGTATTCACAACGTGTGTGTGCTCCCTTGGTGGGTTAGGGTCTGTGGTGCAGACCTGTAGCACGGCAGAAACAAGTGCTGTTCACCGTTTGGCCACAAGGGAGGGCAAAAGGAGGTGACGGAGTTCGACTGGGAGGCTCCTGGATGTGCTGTGGCAGTTTGTCTTCATAGTTTGCTTCATATTGGAGGTGCTGTACTGTGCAGTGGTTAATGCAGTTTCCTTTCTGGAGTATCCAGCCGACCACAAAATGATATATTGATGCTTACATGTGTCATTAGGGGGCTGCTTTCATTTGAAGCACAAGTACTTGCATTTCATCATGGACACAGCGCTGCTACTGTGTACTGCTGCCGTGCGCTTTCTTATTGTGCTAACAATACAGCAGGGAGGCACCTTGTGTTCTTATCAGACGTTTCAGTGTGTGTTTGAATAGATAATGTGAAGGAGCGTCGTATACAGGCTAGAAATGATTCCGTTTAAACAAGCTTCAGAAGGTCTGACGACTGATTGGCTATCATGACTTGACAATTAGACTTCA
Source organism: Verasper variegatus (assembly GCA_026259375.1). Taxonomy (NCBI): domain Eukaryota; kingdom Metazoa; phylum Chordata; class Actinopteri; order Pleuronectiformes; family Pleuronectidae; genus Verasper; species Verasper variegatus. The sequence goes on along the minus strand of CM048044.1, from coordinate 2,579,155 downwards.
TGTTGTGGATGTGCCGTCAGTAAAGATCTCAACATCAAGGCCCAACAGTCCCTCGAATTCAGTCAAGCTGCACTCAATTTCACCAAACTTTTACGGGTTCTTTCCTGACCCACAGCACATCGTTCCCCCAAGTTTCATCGTAATCTGTTCAGTCGTTCTTCTGTAATCTTGCTCACAAACAAACCAACACACAAACGGACAGGGGTGAAAACATAACCTCCTCAGCAGCTTCCCCATTTGTGCCGTGCAGTTGTGAGCTTTGCCGCAAAGTATTTACGAAGCTTGACACCTGCAGCTTATCTTTAAACCGTGAATTATCCTTGTTCTGCTACAGGGAGGTCAATTCTTATTTGGTTAGAAATTTGCAGGCAATTAGCATCAATTAAAAGTGCTTTAAATGATTTGTTTGAAGGTAGAGCATTGGGAATCTTCTCATGAGCTAATTACTACGCTTGGATCAAAAAAACGAATTTATTCAAGCTTGGATTACCGATAAATGTCACGCAGTCATGTGTTCAAGTTTTACAAAATACGCTCGGCGTGCTCTTTCGCATCATATAAAAACACATTAACTGTGTTTGGTGGTCCGCCAGTGACTCCATTACAAAATTGACGGATGCGTTTGTCCCCAGCGTACCTGCTATCTGTGCAACTCATCATATCGGTGCGAGGTCTACATCTGCTCCGGTACATCAGGGTTTCATTTTACTACATTTTACTGCAGTGCTCCTCTCCCAAGCAAACACTAACACCGAGTTTTGTATTCATGACACAGTCTGAGCACAGGGAGAAGAGTCCCAGCTCATATCTTTCACCCACACTCGTTCTTTTTCTCTTTCTCACACCTTTTTCCTGCAGATCAGCGTCTGTCTGTCTGTCTGTCTGTCCGTCTGTCTGTCCGTCTGTCTGTCTGTCTGTCCGTCTGTCTGTCCGTCTGCAGACGTTCTCCTGTTCTCTCAGTCTGACACACCAGCTTATAACATCATGTCAGGACTGCTAATTATAACTCATTTAAAGTTTGAAGTGAATTGACATTAACCTCAGTCTGTTGTCTCTTTCGCTCTTGCTGTGTGTGTGTGTGTGTGTGTGTGTGTGTGTGTGTGTGTGTGTGTGTGTGTGTGTGTGTGTGTGTGTGTGTGTGTGTGTGTGTGTGTGTGTGTGTGTGTGTGTGTGTGTGTGTGTGTGTGTGTGTGTGAGAGTCTGAGCATGCCTTGTTCCATAGCCCCTAACTGTCCGTGACCTACAAAGCTTGCTAATTGCAGGTGAGGGAGGACACAGCAGCTGTTCCCCCAAATCTGCTCCCCTCCTGTCTGAGCTGCAGCGTCACACCAATCAGCCACAATGCCTCCGAGCTCACCTGATAAAGAAAATGTTCTATTATGTTATTATCTGCCATTTAAGAAACGTGGTCCTTTTTTCTCATCAAAAAAATAAAGGTCTGGACTAGCTGCCCCCTCAAAAATGATTAGCATTCACATTTTAACAGTAATTGCGAAGCTTGTATGTGCTACATGTAGAAATGATGAGTATACGTATACATTTTGAGACCTGACCTGGGGGCTCCAAAAAAACTCTAAATCAATGGTCCACAACCACAAAGACATTGTGTTCTGCTCTCTGTCCATTAAACATGAAGCTACATCCAGCAGCTAGTTAGCTTAGCTTCACACAAGGACCAGAACCAAGGGGGGGGACATCTAGTCTGTCCACAGGTGATAAAATAAAATTATAGAATAAAAGTAAAAATGTGCCCACCAGCACCTTTGGAGCTCATGAATTAACATATATCTAATTTGTTTAATCCATACAAAAACAAAAGTGCAAAAGCGACACTTTGTCGGTTTATGGGGAGTTTGTGTGCCAAACTATTTTTTGGCTGCAGAAACTTCCTGCAGCCAAAAAGCAACAGATCTCCTCATTCTGTCTTTATGGATTAGAAACTTTTACATTTTACTTTTCTTTTTCCCATCTACTCAATCAATGTCCGCCTGTCATATTACATCACACGTTTCTTGGTTCCTCTTTTAATTTGAAGGAGGGTAAATGGTGGCACAGGGCAGAGCTCTGATTGGCTCTGATTGGCCACGACATGTGTAACGTGTTGGTGGAATTGTGTGTGGAAAAAACAACACATCTCTACCTTTTAGATATTTGTGTATCAAGGGTTTAAAAGCTGCCACACAGATTGGAGATATTCAGAAAGTGCTGCACATAGATGCACTTGTGACTTGGTTAACTTGGATTGTGGGTATTTAAGATGGCGACTCAGAATCCGTCAGTCGTCTGAGGATGAGCTGTGAGTAACCTGAGCTGTGTTAAATCCTTTAACTTGAGTTTATACGTGTATGTTTTTTGTATGGATTATATACAATATAATCTGGTTTAGGGTCATACTGATGTTAATCTGACAAAGAAAGTCTCGCTCTGCAAGTGAGTCAGTGAACTGAATTCACCCTCCACTGTATTTATGGCTCTGCGGAGGATTTATGCAGGTCAGCGAGGTCACCGGGGTCGAATACTAATAGGAGATTAAATGTACCTCCACACCAGAAGGGGGCACTGTGATGCTGCTTGAATCAGGCTGAACAACTGCTCCTTTCCCTTTTCTCTCCCTCCCTCCCTCCCTCCCTCGCTCGCCTCTCTTCAGTGATCACAGCAGTGCTGCAGAGAGACATGCCAGCCACTTTGATCATCGCACCAGGGGAGGAGAGAGAGAGGGAGAGGGAGGGACAGAGGGATGGAGAAAGAGAAGGAGGGAGCGAGGGGCCACATAGAGACACAGTATCATGCAGCAGGACGTCAAGGCTGATGGGGAAGGATTTGACTTTTATTCCACCGCTGATGGAGCGGCAGGTCAGCCTGGTAGTGGAAGGCTATTAGGCTACCAGGGGGATGGAGTGAGGGAGTGAACGTGTGAGCGAAGAAGAGAAAGAGGGACAGGGGTCGGACTGGGAAAGTGAATGAGGGTGTGAGAGAGTCGTCCAGTGAATGAGTGAATGAGGATGTGAAGGTGATGAGGGAATGAATGACACAGGAATCGCTGAACTCACCAGTGAGCGAGGACATGATCAAATCAAATAAAACAAATAAACTCTTGTACCAGTGGTAAATAAACACCCACCAACGTGTAGTAATACACAGTTTGCACCCTGGGGAAGTCCTGCTGTGCTGCAATGTAGTGGTGCATTCTTTCAACCACCATCACTCCGGTAAGCTAAAGCAATTCTAACGGTTTCTCTGAGAAAACATGACAACATTTTAGTTTTCAAACACATCTGAGCATTTTGAAATAGTCACGGCCACGACTCGTCTACAGCAGGAATGCAAAGCGATGCTAACATTTAAGGCTCATTTATGCTCAACGCTAGATATGTAGACGGAAATGGACGAACACTTGTTCATTCATGCGTTCACGTGGTCTGTATTTGAACACATCTCTCGCAGGCTTGTAGATATGGATGAAACAGAAGAAACAGAGCAGTACCTCCACAAATCAAGAGGGGGGCCAAGAGGGGGGCACTGCAACACAAACATGTATGTGTAACGGCAGTGCTAAGCCAAAGACGGACATTGGAGTGGTACCGGAGAACAAGAAGTACATTATTTAGCACTTACCTACGTGCGCTCCTGGAAGTTAGCTTTTAGGCCATTCATTGTTTCACAGCTGATTGGCTAATTAGCTAGCTAGTCTGCAAAATGAATGTCGGCATTGCACTTAGCGAGAAAGCTAATGGGTTAAACTCACCTTCAAAACTTTGCGCCTGTCTCCGTGGGCACGTCAACGCTCGCAAATCAGCGAGTGGTGGTTGTGTGCACTTTTGTCCATCTGTAATCTTGGAGACAACCTGGAAAAAAAGAAATGTCCTGGCCCAGTTGGCACAAGCGATTCTAAGGGAACATTTACACAAGGTTTTAATAGTTCGTCTTTCATCCTTTTTTTCCCCTGGTCATTCTTACATCACTTACTTTTCAATGCTTTGAGACATTCGGGTCCCAAAATCCTGTCACTGTCCTTCTCTCAATTTGCCATTTTGAGATCTGGTGTTTGTCTTCCTGTGTCTATTTCATGCTACAACGCTACATGAGTGTTTACGCAGGCCGAGGCACTCAAAGCCTCTAATTTCACTCGGTTTATTTGTCTTTTTAGAGCAAACACGATACAACAATGACTTGTTCTGTTCCCTACGGGGGGTTCGATTTTTATTCGTCATCAGGATTGATGCATCCAAGTTCAGAATCATTCAGTTTTGGCACCTTGAAAGACATTACGCTTTTTTTTAAATTCTCATTTACAACAACACAACGCAAAAACCAAAGAACAAGAAAAGAGACAAAGAAAGAGACTAAGGCTGTGTGAGAGTTCAAAGGAACCGAGAAAGTAAAATGTAAATGAAAAAAGGCAAGATAAAATTGTCTTCTGTTTAAAAAAACCAAAATAAAAGAAGCTTTGATACGTTCTCCAAAGTTTGTTCGTCTTGTTTCAAGCGTAATGAAGCCCCAGCCCAAATTACCCACTCAAAAAAGAAAAATTGAAATAGACACAGTACTGTAACATTAAGTTCTACTTTGTCACTCCCACTGCCCTTACATGGTATCATTGTTCAGTTGTTCAAAACATAAGTTCCTTAAAAGCAGATCGGATCATTTTTGATTAGCATGCATGTAAATTCTTAATTGTTATGAGTCACTTAGCTTCACCTCGCTGGTAGCCATGTTCTCTCATGCACTACTTTGTGTCTTTGGCAGTAGTGACATTTTCATAGTCCACAGTCTTCAAGTTTGCAGAGAGATCCTCCTTTACCCAGAGTTCTCTCTCCTCACGCCGCCCCTTCATGGAGCCCCCCCCCACCCCCAAAAAAGTGAGGTAAAGTTTTCACCTCGAGTCGACCCTGAACAAAGATGGCCAGGGTTTCGGCAGAAGGCCAAAAAGATATTAATTATTTTGTCGTTGTTGTAAAAGAACGTGATAATGTGTCTAACACTAACCAGTATCAGTTTGTCAAGCAGGCTGAAGCCTTGGCCCCGTCGAAGGAGCCAGTCACGACGAATCCTCCGTCTCGGTTTGGTTTCCATGACGACTTGATTTACTTTAACTTGTAAGTTACTTTGTTTTCTCTTTTTTTCCTTGTTGATATTTTTGCGCCAGGGAAGTCTAGTCATGATTTATTAACATATATATTCATATATTTATATATAATCAATACATATATTAACTTATGTGTTTTTTTTGTTTTGTTTGTTTTTCTTTTTTTTTTGGCGGCATGAATTGCTCCCTGCTTAAATTCAACACCGCAATGATTCACAGTATTAATGCGAATAAAGAATGAAATCAAGAAGATACAGCAACTAAAGACAGGAGCGGGGTCCAAGGGAGGTCAGGGTGTGTGTGCCGGGGGGGCTTGTGGGATGGTAGTGCGAGGGCGGGATCATAGGCGTGACCGAGGGACAAACCACGTCCCCCTTTCATCGTCAGACTGAGGAAGAGTAAAAAATATAAAGTTCACCTTTTAACGGGCAGTCTGGCCAAGCCCACCACTCCATGGTTCCACAGCCCCGAGACAGACAACCACCAGCCACCCCCCCCCCCCACTCCTCTTTCCCCATCCTTCCCCTCAAATCTTTATAAACATGTTCAAAACTCGTTAAACAATGGTAGATGGGAAAATCATGCATGTTTCTTTTTTTATGCATTTTTTCTGTTTCCTTTTTTTAAACTCTGTGATCATCTGAAGTGCTGCGCAGCGCTCAGATCTTCCTCTCTGTCGCTTACCCCTCACTCCATTTATCCATTTATGCCCCCTCCGCTTCCTCTTTTCATCTCCTTACATCGTGATCTGTCTTTTGCCGCCTAACCCCCCCAAATTCCCTCTGATTTTATTTTTTGTGTCCGAGGGCGCTCCATCAATTTCATACAGGTGTGGTGCGTCGGTTAGCGGTGTTGCTGTGGCCGCCTGAGTCTTTCAGGTCCTTCTGGATGCAGTTGTGGACCTGCAGGAAGTTGTGGTCCCTCTCCGTGGAGTTATAGGTGGCTGTCGGGGTGCCCGTTTGGCCCTTGGGCAGCGTGTACATGGACAGCTCGGTGGAGGGCAGCGCCCCGAAGGCCTTCAGGCCCACCGGCGATGCCTCGCGGGAGTGCGAGGGATCAGTGGAGCGGGATGAAGAGCGTGAGCGGCGTCGATAGCGGTAGCGGTAGCTGGGGATGCGCGTGATGGCCGCACCTTGGAGGTAGTCAGCGGCTCGCGCCCCCACGCGCAGCTCCCGATGGCGGTCGATGAACATGTGCACAGCGAGCACACCCACCATTTCAGCCATGATGAAGGAGAGGGCGCCAAAGTAGAAGGACCAGCCGTAGGAATAGCTGTTTTTCTTGGAGTCACTCTTGGAAGGGTCGCCAGCGTTGGCTGATATGTACACAATGATTCCAATGATGTTGCTCAGGCCTGGGAAAGGGAAAGAAGGGGGATTAGATCCAAACTCAAATACAGGAAAACTGATACTGAAACAAACACATGAAATAGAGTTTTCACAGTTTGCAGGTTTATTGATCGTTTGGAGCATGAATAGAAATCTGAATGCTTTTATTAATATTTCAAAAATCTAGTGTATTCAACTAAACAACCTCTTTTGTGTAATGGCTACATACCACGTAGTCTTGCAGAGTTTATAACAAAAGAAAACTTTTAGATTGCAGCGTCTGAAATGTTAGAAGTAGCTTTCATTCTCTCCTTTACATCATGTGATGGGCCACCTGTTTGCCTCTAACTGTCCAATCCAGAGTCCTGCACTAGATCAGTAACCTGAACAATGTGAGAACTTGTGGGACATAACGGGACCGGTAGGGTTTCGGATCTGACTCAGAAATAATGGTGGCTAAGGTGTAGGGGTCCTGATGGAGCTTTGTGGGTGCGGGTTTGCAAAAATAGACCCGTGCAGGACTCTGGCGTCCAATCATCCACGTCCACATTTAGACACAGAACCGTAAACTGGCCCCGGTGCCAACTTCATAGACCAACGGCAACGAAATACAGTCTACTAGTCTAGTTTCTACGTAAATTAACAACCTGTTTAAAGAGCGTACGTCCTTATTTGTTAACATTTCACTTCCCCCCCCCCTGAGTCTTGCTGCTCGGAGACGTCGTTCTCAGATTACGACAGCTGATCGATGAGGGCGACAGAGATAAAAAATCTGCTTCAAATAAATTAGTAACTTATTAGATGTGAGTCAACAGCATGGATGTGAAGAGAATCTGTTGCAGTTGACAGACCACATGTTTCCTAAAGCACAGATCAGCACTTTCTCTCTCTCTCTCTTTTCCTCTCCGTCTTTCCGGAGCTTTCTTTCCCTCTTTTTCAAAATCCAAAACTGGGGCAGACTCACTTTTCCATCTATTTTTTTCTTTATTCTTTTTTAATATGTCTCTTTGCTTCCCGGTAGTTCATCGTCCGCAGCTTTCACCTCCGACAAATTCACATCCTCTGTCGATCTCAGCTCTCCCACCTTTTTCTCTCCATCTCTCTGTTCTGTTTCTCCCTCCCTCTATTTGATCACCTATTACTCTTGTCGTACACCATCACTCCGGCTGCGTGTGGCCAGGAACACACACACACATGCACGGGCAGACAGACAAAAGCTCAAATGTGCAAATAAGCAGTAAAAACGATGATGTGCAAAGAGACGGAGCGGCCGTCTGAGGTGTGAGGACTGCGAGGGCCTGATTGAGACGGATCAGAGCAGAAGAGTATCAGGGACACCTTATTTTTAGAGTGTAATCCCAGTGGCCTCCTCTTAGCCTAGCAACAGGGCGAGAGAGACAGACACAGACAGCGAGAAAGAGAGAGGGAGAGAGTGAAACAGAGAAAACTGCTTCTCTCACTTTTGACTTGGAGGGGAACTAGTTATCTAGCGCAGCGCAGTAGGCCATGGCCTAGAACCAGAGTACAAATGCACCAAAACACAAAACTGCTCCGGCAAAGAGGCATCATGTGCTATCTTTGTCTCCCTGGCTTGGTCCTGAGGGGATTTCTGTACACTACACACATGTCAGGTGATACGCAACACGTCACCTGGTGGTCAGCGAGCACCGTTGAGGCCGGGGCTGCCTCCGAGACACAATGTTCTCATTTGCGTCTATTTCAGGTGATTTGATACTAAGGTGCCGCCAGGATTTCCTTCACCTCTTTAGTAGTTTCTCTTCTCAGCTCTGCTTAATCCTCCTTAACCCCGTGTTTTTTAGAATTTACTTTCGTACTTTAATTTAAACAACTGGACGAACAGCTGCACCGGAGCGCTGGCAGGTGGGGAACTTGACGTTCTTCATACCTGCGGAGACGAAGAGGATGCCAGCGCTGAGGATGATGTTGTGGCGTGACTTGTAAAACTCGCTGGCGGCGATGCACAGCCCCCCCATGAAGAGCAGGATCACACTCATGATGGGGAAGATGCTGGAGGCTCGAACGGCACCTGCGTACACACACACACACACACACACATCGAGGGAAAAGTAATTGTTAGTGTCAAGCTGTTATCGTCAGCAACTGTCTAATGTAGCAAATTAATCTGAAAGTCATCAAAAATAAATTGTGAAAAGGTGATTTTGACTCAACACATGGATGGAAGGAACTTAAAATGTTTGAATTGTCAGAAGCAGATGTAGGTTCTTTTTTTAAACCAGTTCAGATTTGAAATTCCTGTGGTGCTCAACAGGCGTAAATATTTAGTCACCTTCATTTTCTTGTGAGAGAAAATGTTGTTGTCTGAGTGAAAACAGGCTTTTTTTGGGAAACCTTCTCCTCCTTTTCCTTTCTCCTCTTCTCCTCATTCTGTATCTGTATTGAGGATCTGTGTCTCTGATGGGCAGCGTGCCTGTCCTCCTCTATCAGACCGCTCTCCATCCCTCTTCCAGCGTTCCCTCCCTCTAACACTCCATCTGTCTCTGTCCTCTTCCCCTCACCTATCAGTCTGTCCATCAGCCGTCTGTCTGCCTGCCCTCTGCGTGGCTGACTTGCTGATTGGCCCTGAGGGTGAGGTGGGGTGTCACGGTGCTGCCGCGGTCATGGAGCTCGATCTGGTTTCCCAGGCGGACAGAGTTCCGTTCCAGAACTTCAGGCAGTTTTCACGTGTGATTCTTCTTCACTCGTCCTCGTTCCGTGAGGTCTGTGCATGGAGCATCTTTGGAAATGTGCTAAATGTTGATCAGCTCAGTGGATTTCTAACTTTATCTTGAGACATATTTACATATTTGTGCATGATCACTTGACAACTGGACTGTGAACCAGCACTTTTAAACATTTAGCCAAGAAACATCAGATGTCTGGTCATCTTTGCCACATTCTGCAGTCTTTACAGTCTAAGCTATTCCACATAGTTAAAAGACAATTCCAGTTTATGAGAATTGGGGTATTTTGTAGTTTCCTGCACATATTGTACTCCTCAATTATTTTAGCAATCTGCTATATCTCACACTCCAGGTAACTAGTTCCAGTTAATCAGAGCATAATTCCTGTTTATTAGATGTTTGTGCTTTGTCTAATATCCCTGCACATACATCATTTTACTACTCACTTATTTTAATTGTTAGATTTGGAAAAGCAAACATTGCTAAAGAAGCAGTCTGTAATAACTAACACAGATAATAAAGATTATTGAAACTTTTATTTCTGAAAAGTCTGATTTGTTTGACCCACTGCATCAAGTATATTTGTGCATGCCCAGTTTTGCAGTGGGGTCAAAAAGTTTAGATAATCTAAGTAAGTTGTTCACAGCTCGTCTGGTCCATCCGACCGCTGGTGCTTTGTTCTCTGTGCGTACTTTCTTGTGAGAGAAATGAAAAATATTTCATCCAAACCGACATAAATCTGGACTAAATCTACCAAAACAAAACCCAAGTTGTCATAAAGGAAAATAAGCATTTTGTGCCTCGCTCAAGGGCAACCTGAATTTATTCATTCCGTCCGTGTATCTCTCTCTCTCTCTCTGTTGTGATGGCTCCATTCACTGAAGCAGATCAAATATTAAGGTGACCTCAGAGTTGGCACTGCACTGAGCCTCCCCTCATCCACCTCCTGCATCCTATTTGTTTTAACCCCATCTCCTCTTCTTCATTGACATGTGCTGTCAGGGCACATTTTCCTCAAGGTGGAAAGCCCCTCACACAAGCCAGATACTCTACACACACACACACACACACACACACACACACACACACACACACACACACACACACACACGCAGAAACACACATCTTTTTTCCAGAGTAAGCGGAAAGGCCTCCTGTCACTCACACGTGTACTACATTTACTAGAGGTGAACACACTGCTGGCAGAGATTCTTCACGATGTTAAGTGACACACAAACATAAAAAGCACACTGCGCCACGGACGGCACGTAGCAAGGTTATTCTGTATTCTACGACATTTCTATACGTCGGCAGAGCCCAGTTTGCTTTAGTTACTGTTGTGACACGTGTCAAACGTTGAATTTTAGATGAGGATAAAGATGGACGACGCGTCTCCACTTCCTCCCCGCGATCCAGAAATGAAGCCAAACTATGCCAGACACGAACTTGACCATCTTGTGGTGATTAGAGACAGAATCTGTCCAGTTTGGAAAAGAGCGAAATCATCTTTTACTTTAAGAACAGTTTAATGAAGAAACACTCTCCAGTTCTCTCTCATAACTGATGCTACAGCAGTGTCTGTGATAACCACCATTGCTGTCTTCTTGCCGTCATCTCACTGAAGACACACATATCGCTGCCAGTCCCTGATTGGTCCAAGCTACTGTGCCACAAGTGGACTTGCGACGAGTCAAGCTGTCTCGCAAAGTAAATACAAATACAGGATAATGTAGAAAGAAGCCAAATGTGGTGGAAAACCTCAGCCGAGAAAATACAACTCAAGGGGGAAGAACAGAGAAAAAGAGTGGAAACGAAGGAAAAAGGAGACGACACAAGAGGAGAAGCGAGAAGACTGCAGACCTTCACATCTCTGTGAAGCTGCTTTGCCGCGAGCAATCTCTGTCGCTCTCTCTTTCCCTCTCTCCTTCCCTCTCTGCTCTTTTGCTATAAGCAGAAGGCAGGGAGTATGAAAGGAGGATTTTTTTACCGAGTGCGCCGGCCTCCAGGCGCACCCTGCCACTAAGCACATCACGGCACAGACACAGAGACGGAGAGAAGGTGAGTTGAGAGCGAACAAGCTCCAGCAGCAGGGTGAAGCGACATCTACAGTGTGTTTTCAGTGGCTTTGTTGAGGATGCTTGCGGCTGCTGTGGGAACTGAACCTCTGACTCCCTGGTTGTGGGCGGATCTTTACAAATTCCAGGCGGCCCTGTGTCGGTGCGACACCAGCACACATCGTCAATCATGCCAGTCAAAGTTTTCACAAACATCTTCTGTATCATCGCAAAAGTAAATCAACCAATTCCTTGGTCCGCCTGATCTGAAGTGTTGCTGCTATAGGTTATCGTCGCTCTGAATCTCCACTTAATACTCAGTTAAAATTACACTTTTTTTTAGCAGCTATGGAGCGAAGAGTGGTTTCCCTAGTTTTGATTGTTGCACGAGGATGCATGTGAGTGTGCATGTGGATAACAGCGTACGCATTCCTGCCAATGGTTTTACACTATTCCACTGACCAGCAGGTGGCAGTAATGTCCCAAGAAGCATTGCAATGCACCAAATAAAAGGGGCAGTTCAGAAGAAGACTTCAACAGTTAAAAAACCTTAATAAATGCCCCTTCGCACAGGATGTGAGTCAAAAGATAATTTGTTGGATAATTAAAAGTAGTCAGAATTAACAACAAAAATAAAAAAAGTAAATTGAGTAAAACACTAGTATTATGAGGAGTTGTCACAATCCTGTTTGGCCTCCAAAGATTGGAACATCCTGCCTATTTTTCACTTTCATATTATTCAGACTGGTTCTTCCGTCTATAACATGACTGGTGCGTGTTATGAACTTCACCCGACATGCACCGAAGGAAGTAACACACTGAGACACATCTGGTGTGTGATGCACTTCAGAGACTTATCCACTTATTGTCATTATCTAAACTCACGTATCCTGTATAGTTGTAGGGAGATTGAGTCTATCCCACCTTCTGTTGGTCATAAGGAAACACTGAGCAGGTCACGTATCTGCTAACGATCTGCATGTAGGTGATTTGTAATATCGTTCCTATGCTTCCCTGTTGGATCGTGCAGGGTTATTAGTTTACAGACGCTATTTCTAATTAGAGGAGAGAATGAGGAGGGTTTTATTTCATTAAAGCACAGACTGACACAATCACCCTGAGGAGAGGGGCAGAGGATTGTGATGATAATGACACAGATGCCGAGGTTACTCCTACAGGTGTGAAGTTAATCATAAATATAACCAATCAGCAGCTGTGTCGCATTTCACCTCACAAATTGCATTTACAAGCAGGTGATGGTGACACTTCTCTTTTGTGTTAACTGAGTTTATTGCTCTTCTTGAATCTCACATTAACAGATTGAGAAATGTTACATCACTTATCGAGGTTACATGGACACTCAACATCCGCTGCTGGTGAAGGACTTTCTGTCGACTTTGGTTTTACTTTTGGTACATTGTCCTGATTTATGGTCTTTAGACTTGTTTTCAGTTTCAGTTGCTCCCCTGATATTCTCTGATTGTGTGTTTTGTGTAGTTTCAGTTTGCAGTATCGCAGTTATCTTCTTGCTGCTTTCCCCAGTGCATGTTACCGGAGTGAGTTTTTTTTTTCGGATCTCCTGAGATCTTCTTGTCTTCCTTCCAGTTTGCCTGCACTTTTTCATTTGTCTGCATTTGGTTCCTTTACTGTGAAAACCTGACACAATAATCTGATACTAACCCGAATAAGGTCATACTCGGAATAAGCAATAATTAAATCAAGACATGTTGAGTTGTCCGACCTCAGTCGCATTATGTAGAAATGTACTTCATACGTTTTCACCAACTGCCCGGCGACACATGGTAGTGTAGTGTGGCGTCGGTGTGATGTAGTGGATTTAATATCACAATCACACTATGCTCTGCGACATGTGGACAGGAACATGAATGGATTATTCTAATTGGCAGTCTTGTTAACATCATAATCAAATTAATGTCTTATTTAGAATGAGGTAAGTAGTTGAAATACTGCTGAACAAAGTCAGTTTGTTCTGTGCACTAAGATTCTAACACGACACACAAACCAAAACCATCTCTCTCCTTTCTTTTCTTTTCCACTTTCACCTTCCCTTCATTTCTCCCACTGCTTAGTTCTGCTGCAGTAGAGTGTGTTTGTACTGTATCTGTGTGTGTGTGTGTGTGTGTGTACGTGCTTGTGTGTGTGTGTGTGTACGTGCTTGTGCGTGTCTCTGGCTGACTTATGGTTTCATTAGCTGCGGCAGAGGAGAGCCTTGTAATTGTGGCTGAATTATAGAGGTGGGGGTGGACACCACCAGCATGGGAACACCCTGGGGTTCACACACATAAACACCTATACACAAACACACACTTAAGTGCACACACACACACACACACACACACACACACACACAAACTACAGTAAAGTGCAACAACCCCCCATTACTTTGTCACAGCCATATACACACTCGCTCAACAAGCAACAAAGTGAACACACTCATCGATCAGCTTCCCGCCCACTCACTCGCTCTATCTCACGCTCTAAAGTGGGGTGTTTCCCATACACACTGTACACTACCCACGCAGGAACAATCTGCTCGCTCTCTCTCCCTCTCTCTCAAACACACACAGACACACACACACCCATATAACTTCTAGCTCACACACAAACACACACACATACACATTTCGCCCACGTGGGAGAGCCCAGCAGCAAAGTACGTGGTAGTGGGAACTCGGCAAAACAGCTACAGGGGAAAAACTAATAGTGTGTTTGTGTGTGTGTGTGTGTGTGTGTGTGTGTGTGTGTGTGTGTGCGCTTGGTACCCTGCAAGGCTAACGAACACGTTGACCGACAGAATCGTTTAAAAAAACAAATGGACAGATCTTTTCTTACGGAGAAGATGAAAAGTGAAAGCGTGAACACACATACACACCCACACCCCCACACACACAACACCACCAGGCAGATGTGTCTTTGCATGACGAGCCTGTGTGAGTACGTGCACGAACATAGTACACACACGAGGGAGCCTGCCACTCATTATCACACCGTATTACCCATGTTAATCATTATATGTCTCCGTGTCACAACTCGGCCCCCAAAAATAGCTGCGGTGACGTCAGCGAGTCGGATGACGTCATCCGTGGGTGACGTCACGTGTCTCCTAGCATCCCGATCGGGAGTATTAGCATTGTGTACGAGGATCCAGCCGTCTAATTATAGCATCAGTAAGACTGCGTACTGCTTCCACTTCATAGTGTTCAGAGCAAATCAGGACTGTGGGTTCTTCTTTTTCTATGAGGACCATGGGAAGAGAGGACATTTTGGCTGGTCTTCACTTGGTAAGAAAGACAAACAACAGGTTTAGGCTAAAGGTCACTTAAGTGAAATCAAGTATTTTCTCAAGTACAATTTTGAGGCACTTTTACGAGGAACATATATTTATATTCATATATAACCATGTGACGACTTTATGCTTTTACATTTCAGAGAGAAATATTGAGCATTTTTACCGTAGCCGGGGGGGGTGGGGGGGGGAATTCTTTCATCTGTCTTTGTCTGTCAGAAGTATTACATAAAAACTACTGGATGGATTACCACAAAAAAAACTTGGTGGAAGTATTCTTTAACATTTTGATGAAAAAATGAACATGAAAAAATATCAGGCAATTAAATGACTCTAATTTTCATATCCTTTGTAGATTAAGATTGTTTGTGTTTTTCCTCAATCCTTTTATTTTATTGTAAAGATGAGCGTTTTTGTTTTGTGTGATATCTAAAATTTGGGATTTGGAAATTTGGCATTCCCTAGTAGTATAGTATAAGAAAAACAACGCCGTGGCAGACATCTTGTTTCTGATCCACTGAGAGTGAATCGAATGCACAGAGAACAGAACATTATGTACTAAGCTGCACCACGTGTCTCCAGTTCTGGATACATTTTCAACAAACTCCGCCTGTAGCGTCAATATCATTTGAGAATTGCTGTAATTACATTAACAGCCGTGCAGTCGAAGGACATCAATAACTAATTCTTCTTCTGCCGCTGATTAGTGAAACAGTTGTGCACACGTATGCGAGGGTCTTGGTTAGAGCCGGGAGAATCCATTATACCAGAGAGGGTCCTCATAGGTATAGAAGTACAAATGCGTGTGTGTATGTGTCTTGTTCAAGCCACTTAGGGCAAGAGCTGAGCTGTTGGCCAAATCTAATCCCATTCAACGGGTCCGTGCAGGATACGACACACACGGACACTTCACACACTCGTTCTCACACTCACACACCCTGTTACATACACAACACAGCGTTTCCCTTTCCACTCTTTCTAAATCTGCAAACACACAGCCACTATAGAATCTACAAATTAATGCACACACACACACACACAGAGCGTATTGTGTACATCAATCAAATTAAACCCACAATACACATAATTCTTTCTTCCAAGTCAAAACACAAACAAACGCACATCCACATCTTCTCAGGTGTGAAAACAAAACACACACCCGCTCTCTCACAGCAGCGTTGAAACAAGTAAATATTTACTCGTCATAATCCAAATCTCTTTTTGTGACCACGGTGAATGAGCAGAAATTAATCCTTGCGACACCGAGAGATATCCCGTCACCTAAATCTGTGATACAACAAATACCAGCGCAGGATTCAAGGACGACAAGAGTTCATGTGCGATAACAGCCGACAGTGTATACATCACAACCTGGCTTATGTAGGACAGCACAGTCTCAGCAGGCTGAGGCGAATGCTACGTCCTTGTATCGTCTTTGTTTTCAGAACAGCTTTTTACTCTAGTCGTATGCCATCCCAGTTTCCTTTAAATGAATGGTCTCAATTTAATTAATGAAGGAAACTTGTGTTTTTGGTGCAATTAATTTGAACAGTCATTCTTGAATTTGTTAAATATTTAATCAAAGGGTTGATCTTTCCCCAATAACATTTTGTCTTTTAGTTTCATTCAGGCCAAACAGACAGATAGATTATCACAACCTCCTTAACCATGTTTGCTATTATCAGAAACCCCCGACTCTGCACTGTCCTCTAGTGGACGTATTGCTTGTCAACCATGCAAAGGTCGAGGAAGTTGACGGCAGTAGGCAGTGACGGTTACATCGTCTGAAACGGACACACCTCTTTTTGTATGTAAAGGAAGCTTAAATGAGCCTTAACATTTTGTAATTAGGTGTTAATGGTGCATTTGGATATAAAAGTCACACAGCCTCAGTTTGTGATTTAGCATGATGCATATGTTTTAGTCTCGTAAGATACAACGCCAAAGTTCTCCACTGCATCGTGTATGAAGACCGTGATTGCAGATAATATTTACTAAAAGATTTAGGTAGAGGTCTGCATGAGTCCGAAATGTTGCACCGCTTTCCAAACCCATGAAAAGTCATCACGAACGCCACGTGCATGGATGATTTTTTCGAACCCCCGAAGGGGACACGAGGAACATTAGACCTGGTCCAAAATGTGTCAGACTCAAAAAGACCAGACAGAGAAGAAACAGGAAAACTGCCACTCGTCTGAAGAGCCATCAATTAACAAACAAGTCGCAGTCAAGACTGTGATTTCTTCAGATATTTTTCGCCCATGGTGATTTTGTCATAGCATGTGATCTGAGCTGAATATTAAGATGACACACATGAAATGGCCATTGTTAATAAATTAGGAATCTGCTCTCTGGCTCTGATAGAGCACATCAGCAAAGTAAACTGTAATCTCCCTCCTCCATATATCACGCTGTAGTGAAGGGTTGGGGTGGTGGCCCTGTCCTCGCTCTCTGTGGCTGCAGCTGATAGTACAACTGCTGCAGGAGGAAGGCTGACTGCTCGCCCTTACATAACCACATGTACAAATTCACCCAGAGAGAGGTTGATGGGGATGGGGGTGGGGGTGGGGGGGGCGAGATGGCTCAGAGAGCAAGAGACTCAGGCAGAGAAATCGAAGGGCCCTTGGGGAAAGAGCGAGAGAGAGAGCGAGGCAGACAATGGGGAAAAAATCATCCAAAATGAATGATGACCTCCCTCTTTTTATTTCACTAGTGCAGCGCTCGTTCTGAACCCGCCTGTGGGTTTGGCCTGTGGTGATGCTGGTCGCAGTTTTTCTTTCTGAAACTGTAAAAGTCACCTGCAGCAACCGAGCCGCGGCAAATTAAGGACTCAATCCACAGAACCTTTAACTGGAGAATCAGTTGTTGTGAGCGCGCTGTTGTTGATGAGTCCCAGTCACCACTGCTACAGGGCACTGGTCGCCTGTTTATTCAAATTATTAATATTGAAGTTATTGCACATCCAACTCGCACCAAATCCAACAGTGTACTTCCTTAGGCCGTTAACAAAATACATGCCAAGTGTGAAGTTGATAAGATGAAGAGTTCTTGAGATATGCGAGCCTTATGCAGACTAAGATTTCTGGATTCAGCAGATAGATGCTGGTGTACGACTGTGCAGCAGGTTGTGTCTATTGCTGCTCGTTTTCTCCTGGTTTGCTAAGACAACTTCTACATAGAGACGTACGATGTGTGTGAAGTTTGCACGTCGTTTATAGTTGATTGGAATGAAGTTGTCTGGCATAATGAGCTCTTTGGGTTGTGTTTGTTTCGATGGCCTCCCAGGTCCCTTTTGCCTGGGGCCACCGAAGTCCCTTGAAACGCTCGTGCTTCAACAACATGTTCTGCGACGTTAATCCACTGGAGCTTAACAAACTCTTCGGTGCAAACCTGTTTCCATGGTAAAGCAAAAGAGGTATAAAGTCTTTATTTCATTTCAGCGCGCCTGTAAATATTTGATTGCCACACTCGGTTCAGTAGCATGTTACCAAGTTCATTATACATGTGGGTGTGACATCACTCTCGACACACATGCGGTATGTATGTTACGCGCCCACACGCTAACCCTTGTTCCACTGAAGGGGAAGAAAACAGACAGAGACAGGTTTTTCCATTGTGACATTACTTTAACAGTTTGGGGACAGACGTTTACTACATGACAGTTGATGTGGCTGCTTTTAAACATATCAGGGATAATTCCCTGTCTAAGACCAACCAGATCCTATACATACAATGCAACTTCAGCCACTAGGGGTCTCTCAGTCAAAACAATATAAAGAGATCTAGATTGGTGATGTTGTGTATATGTCAAACAGCTGTTAAGACCAAAACAAGGACTCTAACATCCCTGATTTGGACGTCCTGCTCTGTTTGATTCACTGTGAAAGTCCCTTGAATAACTTCTGTTTCAGGCGGACACCAATGATTGCACTGAGGAAATCAGGACCAGCATCCGCCACATCTACCGTCAAGCATTAAAACTCATATGTGGGAGTGCTCAATTATGGAAAAGCAACAGCCTCCCTTGTCTCAGCTACAATCATTAATGGACCCTTGAGCAAGGCACAGCTGCTAAGTGGCTAGAAGCAGGAGTCGGCAGTTGTCTCGGTAAGCGTACTCGTGGGAATGTGTATGCGAGTGTGAAGCAGAGTGGAGCTTGGACAAAGAAACGTTGCATCAGTTCCATCTGTCAGAATGTGTCACCGTCCACACTTTACATTGTCATTTTAGTGATTTAGCTGACACTGTTACTCAGGGTGACTTACAGCGTGTGTGACAGTAGAAGGAGCTTTGATTACCATATCACTGGGGATTATAGGAAAGCCAAAAAAGCAAAGAGTGCAAGAGTCAGTGTATTTGTGCATTCATATCCCGCAGCCAACAAAAGTGGAGCTCAGAAAACAAACAGAAGAGGAACAGAGGGGCAATTTGTGCAAATCCTCACAGTCTCATACAATTAAGGACCTGACACAGCAACGTTCAACAGCTTCAGACATCAAATGCATACTGAGGGTAGATGTACAGCACCGCTTGAAACAGACCTTTGCTAAATAGTTAATGACAAGGAGGTCAAATAGCACAACCCTGTGCATGTGCAGCACAGGAACAATTAGATTCTACAGGCATTTAAGACAATGGATTAATGTTATGTACAAGTACCCTTTCTGTAGCCTATGCTATAGCGTATTCCTCTGTATTCTAGCACTCTATGAATTTAGTTTCAATATTAAACAAGCCAGATTAATCAAATTAAACAATGTTATTCATTTATTTGTGCTTTTTCTACATATACTGTATTTGTCTCTAGTGGATGGTGACTTGAGAAAAATGATCTTTAACATTTCAGTAAAATAAGAGAGCCGACTCTGTACCAACACCACCAGTGATTAACCTCATCCACATATTAATGACACGCAAATCTCTATCTCACAGTTACACATACAAACATACGTGTATATGCAGATATGTACGTTGCCATGGTGATGCACAGCGGGGAAAGGAAGGAATGCTGTATCAGTGATTCATCTGAGCAAGATACAGTAAGTTCAAAATAAAGAGGAGGCTCTATCTTCCAGTTTAAAACTGGCAACAACGGTTTTTGTGTTTCTGGATATTTTACAAGGGGCCTAACAGGAAAAGTTCTGGAAAATGTCCCCAACAACTGACTCAGACATTTGCATTCTCTGGACAATTCCTGGAGTTTAGAAGCTTCACAGACAACTTGAATGTCTTTTAACCAACAAGACTAAAATTTAACTTAAAACACATTTGGGTAATTTCAAATTGACCTAACACTGAGATCAGCGCCCTCTCTCTCTCCTCTTCCACATCATCCCCACACTCCAACCCACAGCCTCCATCCACCAGCTGTCAGACAGGCGTGCAGGCCTCGGTGGAGATGGACAGACAGATGGATGGAAATCAAGAGGGAGGAGGCAAGGGATAGGTGGAGGAAAGGAGGAGAGGGAGAGGTGTGACCCACATAGCAGAGCCTGGAGTATTTATAGAAGAAAGTGTCCTAATTGGCAAGCCGCTGGGAGAGCAACAGCACCGCACTGGTACCCTACTCCTTGTCCTTCACCTCCTCAACCTTCCCTTCTCCTTGCCTCATACCTTCTCCTGCCAGTTTCTCCTCCACTCCGTCTTTCACCTCTCCCTCCTCCTCTTCCATGAACACCTCCTCGTCCTGCGACTTCCATCCCGGACCCTTCCTCTACTCTTGAGTCTTTCTGCTCCAACTTAACACTGTCCTCTACAGTTTCTCCTCAGCTCTGTGCTCCTCTTAATCTTCAACCCTCTTCAACCCTCCACCTCTTCTTCTACCTCCGAACCCCTCCCTTCCTTCCCCTTCTTGTCCTGCTGTTTGTCAAACTGCTTCCTTTTGCCTCGCTCCCTCACATGAAACGTAAGGGTTCTAGAGTTGATGCTGATATATTCTTGTAACCAAATGTTATGATGAAAACCTCAATAGTTTTGACTTGAGTGTGATCACACAGTTTAGAATTTAGGTGTTTAGATATCTACAGAAAATAGATTTACAGATGCAATAAATGTTGTTAGTTTATTAGGGTGTAGCCCATATACACAGTAGAATGACTGGGAGGGAAAGAAAACACACGGATGGATGGATGGATGGATGGATGGATGGATGAGGGCAGAAAGGACTCACGTAGGAAGTACTCGGAAGCATCCGCCTCATAGTCAGCATCCTCTGGGAAGTGATCTATCTGCTTGCACATGCCTTTAAAAGAACCTGTCGAGAAAGAAAGAAAGAAAACATAAAACTTTTGCACACTAGATGTTTCACCCTCAACAAATAACTCATTCAAATTGACAAATGTATTGGACGTGTACTTTGACTCTTAAGTTTGGCCCATGTCTGCTGACATGGAGGAGGCGGGGTTTATGACATATACCGCAGTCAGCCAGCAGGTGTCGATCAAGCTGTCATTCATCTTTATGTACATGTCTATGATTACCATAGTCTGACAATCAACTGTTGATAGGAATGTGTGTGTGTGTGTGTGTGTGTGTGTTTAGCTTGGTTCAGCTCCAGTGGTAATTGTCTGCCCTCCCAAACCACTGTGATTAAATGGGCCCTTGTTAATTGGTGTTTGAAGGACGAAAGACTAGTTCCCGGCTCTCAGATGGGCATCGGTTATGCACCCACACACACTCGGACACTCTCCCCCAGTAAGTCTCACACACACACACACACACACACACACACTCACATACTGTAACAACAGCCTCATTGTCCAGAGCCTCGCTGGCTGTCTTGGTCGCTCATCATGGTGCGAGCTCGCACAGCTATGTTTTCAGATTTTGCATTTTCATCGTGGCCACAGATAAAAAAGAGCAATTTTTACAGCAAAGCCACTGAAATAATAAAAAAACAACCATGACAGGACTCTGCCACAGGCCTGCTTCATATTTACATATCTTTAATACAACTCAGGTTCACTTTGATAGATACATTAAAAGATTTTTTAAGCGGGAAGCAAAGCTGCAGAATGCTTTCATCACTTCATTATTCCAGTGTGAACTGTGTGTAGAGCTGTGAGTCGGATCTCTGTTCGGTTCTGGAAGGGGGGGGGGGGGGGTTGATGAACAACAGCGCTGCATGTTTTCAGGAGGAAACACAAGGCCTCTTGTCTCACTTACTTATCGGAGGTATTTGTTGTGCAAATAAGAGAGACGCCGCTGAGTTAAATAAACCTGAGTCGTGTTGTGTGTACGCAAAAGAGTTTTGACAGGGAAGCTGGAGACGTCTGTTTGTTCTGGGCAGTTTCAATTTACTACTTGTTACAGTTAATGTCCTGTCCATCATGAGGCTGGACGTGTTATTAGATAGACAGCATGTTGAAGCAGGAGAAGGTGCATGAACAACATGGATTGTGTACGTTTGCAGCAGATATCTTGCTCGCACTGCTTTGTCAGTTGTTGCTGAGGAGATAGAGCGGGTCGTCCGCTGACCAGGAGGTCGGTGGTTTGATCCCAGGCTCTGGTAACTCTGCCCAAGGGATCTTTTGCTGAAGGGAATCTCACCTGACAGTGACTGAGCTGCTTCCAGTGTTTCTCTGACTCAGATACTGAAGCACTAAAAGGTGAATATAGCTTTATTCAAATCTTTGTCTTCCTATTACAGCTGTTGCCCTTATTAAGATGATTTCCATGTCACACTATGAGCAGGAGAAATAAAAGAACAAGGAACACCAGTGCACTTTATACAAGAGGAAGTGTTTGTGATGTGTCTACAGGTTTTACTCCATGTCTGCCGTCCATGTTAAATGATAAATGCAAACCAGTAAGTACAACACAAAGAGTCTGGAATCAACGTTCCCACTCAGACTATTAATGTTTAACAGTCCTATGTAAACACGACTCCTGTTATTTCCTCAGCCGTCCAACATACGTGTAGCCACAGTGTTATAAAACATTCAAGATGGTGTCCGCCACGGTTGTCTAGGAGATGTGCAAAGCAGAAGCTCCTCTGTTGAATCAACTTTAATAACACGTCTTTGTCGTTTGTCCGTGTTTGTATCAATTTGAATTTATTGTTTTGAGCGCGGCCGTCTGCATGCGAATCTCCCACATTACTTCAAACACGTCCATTCACACACTCAGAAATCTTCCTCACTGTCCTCCTCCTCCATCACTTTCACACTCTCCCTCGCTCTCCCTCCGACACATGCCCACCCACGCTGCAGCACGAGCACATGTAATCTGGACTCGCGTTTCCCCGTCCGTCTCTCTACTATCTGTCTCACACACAACCCTCCCTCCGTCTCCCTCTTTCCCTCTGTCTCTTGCTTGCTCCTCTATCGCTCTCTCTCGTCAGTCGGTTTACATGTGAACCCCCAGGACCAGATTCCCAATCACCCCCCCTCACTCCTCCGCTCTCGCTCTCGCTCGCTCTCTCTCTCTCTCTCTTTAGTCCTTCCTGGGATTCAAATAAAGAGCGCACCTAATTGTGTCTGGACAGGGAAGCATTAGATGTCGAAACCATCAGATCTTTTTCAGTTAAGTCTGAACCAAAGCAGCAGGTGTGAAAGGAGCCTCGGACCAAAAGAGGAGGTCTCCGTCCGGATCACAGTGAATCGTGTTCTGGTTTGTTTGCTGGGTGAAAACACATTGTGTTTTGTAGTTTGCGGGAAGTTGAGACGGCATTAAACAACAGAGGAGGGAGAAGAAACACTCGCAGGATTGATTTCAGTCTTTACCCCTGACTAATGTTTGAATGACGAGGACGTTCATTTTGCTGGTGGTAAATCTATAATGACATTACAGTGGTAATGAAATTAACGAAAAAAGAAGAGTTACTACAACCCGCTGAACTGAAAACACGCCGACATCAGACGCACGTCTACAAACCAAACAATGGCAAAGGCAGCACATGCCGCTGACTGCGTAATAGTTTCTGTACGTCTCAGTTTCTGTCCGTCCAGATTAAAACAAATGTCTGGACATCTCTCACCAAAACATGGGCCAGAGCAGAGTTTCCAAACTTTCCCAGTTCCAGGGGCAGTGGTGTGGACGTCAGGTGCATGATGTGTTTTTAATACTAAAACAAAGCAATGTGGACGTTGCCTAAATCACAAACCTTCTGTGAATTAAGCTACATGTTGTAAAACTGATGAATAATCATTTACAGATGTTGAAATATATATTCTTAAGTCAACTTTTCCTTTTCTGCAGCCTTAACACACGGTTGCTGTGTCTACTATTAAACTTTTCTTCTGATTTAACGGTGACGTGAACTCACACAGAAACAAACAAGTGTACGTAGCTGCACACAATCCCTGCCTGAGAAACTCCTCCGCTCTCACCTCCCTCCCTCCCTCCCTCCCTCCCGCCGCTGCCCCGTCCTCTCTCCACTGTTGTAATAATGACGTGTCACTCTTCCAAATTGGCCTTATTAAATTATACATCATGCTTAAACATGGAACACATACTATTATTCTGAGGCCGACCTGCACCTCAGGGGTCAGGACGGCTCCATCATCCACTTATCCTCACAGCGAGAGGAGCGACTCTCCGCATATGATTTATACCAATAAGAAGAGACACCGGTGACCCCCACCCCCGTCACAGACCAATCAGGAGCCAGCGTGGTGACTGAACTTATGGCTGTTTAGCAGACACCCTTTTATGAAGTATTAACATCCTGACCCACTCACTGAGATGCTGCAGAAAGCCTCTCTTTGTGTAGCTGTGTGTGTGTGTGTGTGTGTGTGTCACAACAGTAGATAAGTACAAACGCCCTCCTCTGAACCAGTGCTGTGTGTTATGCAAATATTTGCCGTTGTGTCTTTATTCTTTATGCTGATCGTGGGTCTGTTTGCTAAAACACCATTAAACTAATCCCTCAGCTGCAGATGGGAGAACATCAGAGACCTCAAAGGTGTGTGACGTGTGACTGAAGAACTGAAGACGTCCACTGGCTCCGCTCAGTTTTTTCTTTCTTCTATCAATATTCATTTATCCAGGAGGAGCTACTCCTTAACCCAAAAACACACAAGAGGTCCAAAGAAAAAGTCTCCAAACACAAAGTCCTACATCAATTCGACACGGAGACAGATTTATGTATTTCTGGATAATAGAGGATGTGTTTTACTTTAAGAAACAGTACTCACTTAATTATTGGACTTCATTGTGAGCTGTATTTCATTTTAATCTCCGAACCCCAGCAGCCCAATTCATTTCCTCACAATTTCAGAACACATTCGACGATGGAGAGACCCATTAACGATAATTGTAATAAATGCAGAATTAGATTCTCAGTCTATTTGCTCTCACCAATTTAGAGTAAGCAATTAGTTTTCCTATCAGCAGGCGTGCGCACGTGCACACATACAGAAATTAGTTGGAGTTGACAGAGAACGAAAACTGCTGCAGTTTGCCACTGAAAAAAGCTTCCATCCTGTTCTTTGTTGTGTGTTTGTGTGCGACGGGGAAATGGAGCGGTGCGTTGTCATGTGGCACGAAACAGAAAGACGCTAATGGCTGGTTAATTCTAATTTGGCAGGACACGAGCGGAGCGGTGGAGGGCACCGCACAGGAGCGTCCCGTAACCAGGTGTTCACACTTTGTGTCCAAATCACTTCATCTCTGCTCACATTCCCCCACAGCAGAGGAAGAGAGGGATCCACACGTCTAAAACCACACATCTAAATCCACACGTCTAAATCCACACGTCTAAATCCACACGTCTAAATCCACACGTCTAAATCCACACGTCTACAACCATCAGGGTCAAGATTAAGATCTAAGTCACCTCACAAAAAGAGGTACAGTGAAATTGAGCCATGCATCCTGAGACGGGACCAACGGGATGATTTCTGTGCGGAACATAAACTTCCTGGATGGAAAACAACCCAGGCAGCTGTTACCTTCCCTCGCAAAATGTATAATTGGTAAAACAAATTAGTAGAATATAAAAATGATGTCCAGGAGGCCGTGTGAAGGGACTGTAAATAAGTCGCGTGACTCAGAAAGGTAAAAAGTGGTTACGTGCATATTTACAATCTTAAGTCATAAATATAAAATGGGATATTTTCTCTGTGATGAATATTATTCGACTATTTAATGTTATTTATGTGTATTCATGGTGCTCGCATTAAATCATCAGGATATATATATATATATATATATAAGATTTTATTACTGCAGTGCATCAGTTGGATTCCTGAACATATAGAATGAGCAGGTTTTTACACAAACGGATTTTGTTGTAAATTCCAGTGGAGATTATAAAGTTTTCATGTGTGT
>CM048044.1:2315907-2543407 GCA_026259375.1 Verasper variegatus | reverse complement strand
TCAAAAGTGAAATGGACACCTCGCGTTAGTGTGTTCAAAGTGAATAAATCCGTAGTTTTTCGTCGCCTGTCTGTCATCACGTCCCGACAGAGACACACAACTTCACATTTCATTACGTGTGACGTTTCCAGGGTTGGATGGAAATGTGGTATTTTTAGTTTGCTCAAAAATAAAAACTGTCAGTCAGTCCTCGCTCAAAATACGTAAGAGGTGAAAGGTGAAGTCAGCCGGAAGCATCGGATCGACAAGACTGTAAACGAGGAAAACCTTCTTTTCTGGTAAAAATAGAACAATGAGAATAGATCAATATTAAACCCTGAGACAGCGACACACTCACCGTTACTCACACACCGCCGCACACCACCGCCTGCCCAGTACAACCACAGTGTTTCACTGGGTCATTTAGCAGCAGCACTTGATCAATGACTGGTTAAAAGTCTCATTAACTGATTTCACTGTGCAGCTACTTTACTCTGTGTCGCTCCGCTTCATCACTGTGAACTTTCACTTATTTCTCCTTTATTGAAAAACAAAACAAGTGGCCGAGCCACCGTGACTGTTCCGTGGGAGAAGATCCCAAAACTAATCTTCCACACGTCGCTTCCTCCTCATGCACCAGCTCCTGCTCCACGTGGCGGTGGCATCACAGCGACTGGAGGATATGAAGGGATTAATTCAAGGAAAACACTCACCTGCTAATTATAGTAATCGCCACCTACTTGCCCACTGCGCTGTGAAAGTGCTAACACTGATGCTTTGCCCTGCTGGGAGGTGGACGGCGAAGAATAAACAGCGCAGGGGAAAAAGCAAAGGATGCGAGAGCGAGGATGTTCCGACGGCCTAACGGCTCCGACAAGCAGGGGGGGAGCGAAAAGGCCAAACTGCCAACATTGCATCACGAGCCTGTTTCTGAACAATACATGGTGCTGTCAGTTAGAAACAATGGATATTCTTCACATGTTTACATGAGGTAATTCTCCCGCTGCGTCGTCACACTCCTTTCGTTTGTTCCTTTTCCTTCAACATTTTTTGAAGGAAAAGGAGATAGGCTCCATTATGAGAATGTAAATGTTCGAGTCAGTTGCTCGAGAAATGTATCCGCAAGCCCGTGAGTGAATTGTCTGGAAAATGTCCGAGCGAGCAAGTTGATGACGTTTCTACCACGAGACGGAGGCAAAATAATATCCCAGGACGGCGTCCAATTGACAAAGACAAACGGGATTCAAGCACCAACGCTGTCGTGCTATAAACAGAAGCGTGATTTCCACAGTGGAATCTATACATCATGTCCTTCCCTCTGCTGCTCCACCCAGACTCCACCCCTCACCTGAAGGTTCCTGGAATATTGTGAGCGAGTCCGACTCGGACAATCTCCTGCTGCTGCTTCACATGTGAAACACAAACCAAAGTGTTTTAATATAGTAAATCATCAAATATTCAGAAAATCTTGAAAAATAAACACATTTTCCTCTTGAGGCCCCCTGGTGGTCGCCCCATGATGACCTCAATCCCCCTCCTAAATATAACCACGATTCTAATATCAAAGCCTCTTAAAACTCGGCTTTTGAATATTTTATATTTCTCTACAACACTTCCACGGCTGTTGCACCAATTCGGCTTTGCACTGGTGAAACAGTGCAGGACTCACAAGAGCGATCAAAGTCAGTGCAGCAGAAACAGATTCAGATTCTGAATCACACACACGTTCAGAGCTTCGTCGCTGCTCAAGACACGTGTCTCCAGAGGAAACAGAGATTTTTAACTTTTCACACAACTGCCCAATGTTTCAAGGTCTAGCACTCACCGATACGTGAACACACACACAGACACACACACACACACACACAAACATCACACAATGTCCACACTATTTCATTCTGGCATATGACATTTTTCTGGTAAACACTCAAAGCTATGGAGGGGATCATTACAGTAATTGATTGACTCACAGCTCAACAGGAAAAGCCACGACAGCAGCCTGCTCTCTGTTGTCGCCACCACCTTGGACGACCTTTATGTCTTCGGAGCGAGGCCGTGTACGAGTAACTTTTACCTTAACTTAACTTTACATAAACCTTACATGTCATCAACTTTAACTTTAACCTTACATAAACCTCACCTTACCCATAACTTACTAGATGTCTTCAAATGTAATGATTTATGGGGACTTGGGTTTTTACCCCCGTAGGGAAGACAAGTACAGGATTAGGTCCCCACAACTTGAGTAACACACACACATGCCTAACCCCAATCCAACCTAATCCTAATTCTAACCCTAAATCCAACTCTTAAACCCCAAACAACACATTGAATTTGTGAGAAGCAGCCAAAATGTCCTCACAATGGTGATATTGAACCAAAATTGGCCTCATAACTATAGATAGACATGCGCACACACACACAGACACACACGTCCCAGTACATAAACACACTGAGGATTTACTGCAGACCACCAGTCATAAAGCGCAGACACCAGAGTTCATCATAGGCTGCTTAATGTTGCACCATTACCGTTAACGTGAGTTAGCCACATCTGGCGCGTCGCTGTAAACTCATTCCACTGACCATAAAAATCTGATGAATCATAACCTGCCACCTCACTGGCTCGCACTTTGTGTCAGGGTGACATCTGGATACCTCTCACACAGCCACCGCCCAGACGACACATACACACACACACACACACACACACACACACACACAGCTTCCCATTCAAACCGTGAACTTTAGAACTTAATGTGTGTGAGACTGAAAGTTCATTTCAGTGGTCGAGTCCAGCTGTTGAAAACTGTAGGTTTCAACATGTTTTATCATTTTTAATGTCGGCATTATAAATCATTTTACACATTATTATTGTATATATATATATATATATATATGTAACATGCTGCTCAAGGCGTTCCTGATACTACTTTTATTTATTTTGTTTAAACTTTTTAAACTATTGACTCTTTGATGAAGGATGGAGGAAGGATCATTCACCACACACACACACACACAATGTAAAAGGGCTACATGAGATAAAATGAGATGTGCAGTGTTCAGTGTAATAGCTGAATATTAGTCTATAGAGAAATAATGTTTGAATGTCTACATACATCGCACAGAAATTTGTTTGTGTCGTGTGTGTGTGTGTGTGTGTGTGTGTGTGTGTGTGTGTGTGTGTGTGTGTGTGTGTGTGTACACAACTCTGAGCTTGGGTCTACTTATTTCCTATCTAATTCATACCAGATAATCAATGGCCGAACGTATCATATACATACAAGTGAGGCTGGGAACACACACACACTGACTCATGCAGTTTACTGATGACAGCGTTGTTACTCCATCAGTTTGACCATATGTCACCACGAACACAAACTCCGTGATGGACCGATTGGTCACTCAGCTGTGTCTGTGATGACATCGTGTGTACGTCTTCATCTCTAGATGTCTGCCCACCTCATCACCTAACAGAAAAGTGAGTTAAGGTCATGAGCCGTGTGTGTGTGTGTGTGTGTGTGTGTGTGTGTGTGTGTGTGAGCTCCATGGTCATTCCCTGTGTCTGTAGGATTAGGGAGCAGTCGGCCTGTCAGCACCTCACCCACCAGGCGTTAAACAGACTGTGTGGAGGTGCCAACAGCTCTGCCACCCACACACACACACACACACACACACACACACACACACACACCATACCATACTGTAAAACAAAGAACGTGACACACTGTTACTACAGTACAACCACCGGACTCCACTGTGAAACACAACACATGACGTATGGTTATTGTAGCTCCACACTGTGAGATCTGAACCTTTTCCCTGTCGAGGACCATCTCATCCTTTGCGTGTCGGTTTGAACACATATCACAACAAACCTCTGATGTTGCTGCTCACAGCTAGTTTTGGCCAAAACAGGTGTCGTTTGTTGTTTGTTTTTCATCGTAGGCAACGGAGAAATTCTTGGTTCACTCCCCCAATCAGGTTAGAGGTGTTGTCGTCTCTGTCCGTTTGTCGGTTGGTTGGTTTGTTTGTTTGTTTGTCGGCAGGATTACATAAAAACTACAGAACAGATTTCCAGGAAACGTGGTGGAAGGTTGGGACGTGGGCCAAGAGAGAACTCAAAGTTTGACAACTGCCTAAAATAACAGAAACCATCTCTGAGAGGTTGTATTTATGACAGTCACCTGCTGATCCCATCTGAGTTGTGTTGCTTCACCTCTGGAGACCTGTCTCATTAGTTTGTGTTTGTAAGACTCACTGTAAGGTTGAGGGTTGGGGGGGATTGGGACGGTGGCTACAGACGCACACACGACACCGCTCTGGTACACTTGGCTGCTGTCACACCACGGACTGCTAACAGCTAACAGCTCTGTCCTGCTGCATAACCCTGTTAGTGACACAACACAACACAACACAACCAACACACTACAGCACAACCAACACACTACAGAACAACACACACACTACAGCACAACCAACACACTACAGCACAACACAGACACTACAGCACAACACACACACTACAGCACAACCAACACACTACAGCACAACACAGACACTACAGCACAACCAACACACTACAGCACAACACACACACTACAGCACAACACACACACTACAGCACAACCAATACACTACAGCACAACACACACACTACAGCACAACACACACACTACAGCACAACACACGCACTACAGCACAACACACACACTACAGCACAACCAACACACTACAGCACAACCAACACACTACAGCACAACACAGACACTACAGCACAACACACACACTACAGCACAACCAACACACTACAGCACAACATACATACTACAGCACAACACACACACTACAGCACAACACACGCACTACAGCACAACACACACACTACAGCACAACACACACACTACAGCACAACACACACACTACAGCACAACCAACACACTACAGCACAACCAACACACTACAGCACAACACACACACTACAGCACAACACACACACTACAGCACAACCGACACACTACAGCACAACACAGACAACTGGACACAACAAGAAATAAACAATTAGATATATCTATGCATCAAAGTAGGATTTCCTCAAATGAATTTAAATCAGCCTGTAACATTCCCTGTTTGTTGTGTTGTTGTTTTCTGGTGAAGAGTGGGGCCGGTGACTAGAAAGCACAACTGTTTAATAATAGAACATTCTTATACATTTTTAACCTGAACTTGGTTGTGTATCATTATACACACAGAACAGTGACAAACACCTGATGTGTGTTAACTCACTTTGTCCTTGTGTCTAAACCCGTATCAACGTGTGCTCATGTGTCCATTCTGTATGTAAATGTGTGTGTGTCTGTGTGTGTGTGTGTGATTGATGTCCCTCCCTTGGTGTGTGTCAGTCCCAGGTGGTGTGTGTGAGTGCTCGTAAACAGTGTCTGTGATTGAGAGGCCGTGATGCCTGACAGGCGGCCTTGTGCTGCCAGCACCGAGCTGAATTGCCATAGTTACGTAGCGTCACGTGGTCGCAGACACGCGGCCGAGAGCTGCTGCTGCAAATAGAAGACGGGACGACTGCATTAATTAGTTAATGAGGAGAAGGTCATCGGGGATTTCACCGCACCTGGGTGATAGAGCGTAGTAAAAATGATAATAAATCATCAACAGTAATAAAAACATACCTGATAAACATGTGGGATCACATGTTCAATAATTAAATTAACGGCCACGGCACTAAATGATGTGATTGTATGTTCCTTGATACAACTCTGTCATTTTTCTACATTACAGTCGGGCCTCAAAATGGATATCGTGATCCCGCCATTTTCTAAAATGTAAACACAAAATCTAAAATTAGAACCCGAGAATAAAATGGACACAGCGCACTATCAAATTGTTTTATGTGAAGTTCAGTGCTCACTTTAAAAATGAACCATCAAAAGAATAAGAAGTAGAAAAGTCAGGTACCTGATGATAAGAACTTTTAATCTCCAATATTCAGCAGGAAACTTTAAAATAAATCATAGGACCTTTTTTTCAGGCCACTGTTGCTCCGGTGTCAAATGATGGTGCAAACACACACACACACACACACACACACACACACACACACACACACACACACAGCACACACTCTCACTCACACCTCATTGCCAGAAACATATCTCCTGTCAAATACACCTCGCTCGCTTTCAAACCCGCCGTGATGGAGATTAATAGCAGCATTTAAAGCCCGCTGAGCTCCACCTGTCAAGGCTGCGGACCCCGGGGCAGCTCCGGTCTGTGCCGCGGAACGAGAGACCGTCCTGGGGCAAGATCCATCATGGAAGTCCACGACAGGCTGGATCTCTGGAGCCAGCCTCCGCAGCTGGACCACCGACACGGGGCCAATCCGTCCTGGATGACAGGCCCGCTGAGCGAGTCCAACTGGAGCAGACTCCAGAGCTGCTGGACGGAGGAGTGTGTGGACGGTGGGGATGTGTGATGGCTGCACGGATGTCAGGAGACACAGATGCGTATCCCATTATGAGCATAAACATGAACCCTTTCTATCCCCGACGTGGTATTTTTTCCGTGAACATGTTGCTGCACCACTCGGCCTTTAAACTGTCTCTTCTGTGTATGTTTACCACGGCACCGCTTCACGATCTGTTGTGTCAGAGCGATTTTCAACCGTCTCGTTCCTCCAGACTGAGACAGAAAGTGTTGTGCACTCGTTCGAGGATTCAAACACATAACAGATTGACCAGCGTCCGTCATTACACTCTCACACATTCAGCTGCATTTCATGAAAAGGATCAGTGTGACAATAGAAATGCCCAGTCAGGCATCGGCAAGTACGCAGAACCAAGAACGGATCTGACACCACATCATTAAAGGTTCAGTGTGTAGAATTTAGTGACATCTAGTGGTGAAGTGTCATGTTGCAGCTGAACACCCCTCACCTCACCCTCCACCTTTCAAACACGAAAGAGAACCTGTGGAAGCTTCAGATGTCATTAAAAACTCAAAAGGTTTAGTTTGTCCAGTCTGAGCTACTGTAAAAAAAACATGGCGGCCTCCGTAGAGAGGACCCGCCTCCAGGAATATGTAACGGAATGGAGAGATAGTCTTTATGAGAATAGAGAATTACATTTTTCAAGAAATCACTTCCTGGTTGCCCGCTCCAAAAGAGCAGGATTTCAAAAATGTTTCCAAAATGTCAAGAAAGAAGTTCTATGTGATTTATTCTCTATATGTATTTGTTTTTCCAGAGACAGACCATAGAACAGTGACAGTAATCATCCCCTCCCTTCAGGGTAAGTAGCATAAAGCTGTTAAAATATGTTAATAAGCAGTAACAGTACTCGGTATCGGCTGATATATATGATATCTTGAGTTTTAAACCTGTGTTTTTGTGCTTTGAGCTACATAGAGTGTATATAAAGTGCTATATACGTTAATTCACTCATTCATTTATTCATGTTTTGTTTATTCATATATTTGATGGAAGAGCAAAGCCGCAACAATCATGAATACTTCACTCGTATTGCTTCAACGAACAGTTGACGTTAACACAGAATAAACTGCACATGATGCTGTCAGACACTTTATGGGATGTGTGTTTAACCCCTAAAGCAACTGAACTGTACGTTAAGAGGTTAACGTGTGATCAGGAATAAACATTTCAACCTGGAGGTTAATGAATAATGTTTTCTGTTGCCGCAGCTTGAACTCCAGGTCATCGGGACTCCCTCTGTATCCCCGAGATACATCCTGCACGTAAAGGTTCATTCTGCAGATGGAGCCAGAGTAATTTATATTTTACTGATATGATCCAAACGCCACAAACTCTGATGTGACACTGCCCAGAACCAAGCAGCAAGATAAATAAAAACGTGATACGAAGAACCAAACGTGGATTTCAAACTTTATTTATTAGATAAAGTTTATTTATTAGAGAACTTAAGTGCAGCGATATCCAACTGTGCAATATACTCTCATTTTGAAATACCCTACGTTTTATTCTATTTATTCATTAGACTGTAAAGTGTGTACTTGTCTGTCTCACACTGTGCAATGACAGTAAAGGCATAGTATTGAATCAAACTTTAAAAGCACAGCTACAAAATGCTTTATAGATCAAGGTACTAATGAGGAATTGAAAGCAAATGAATAAGAAACAATTAAAAACTTAATGTAACACGACGTTCGGGCAGAGGCATAAAAGTAAAAGACAGATTAGAAAAGAGTCAAATAAAAGTCTGTTTTAAAATGTTTGGTGATTATTAGGAACTTTTTCCTGCATTTCACTAACCGCTGTACGTTCTAAACACCAAATCTCACCAGATTCACCAGCGATGGCCTATAAACTGTATACGCTACAGGAGAGTAAAGCTGATATTCCCATTTAAATAAGTTATGAAGCTAAAAATAATTTCAGATCGGTTTCTGCTGCTTTGTGGAGAACAGTCTCCAGGAGTTGGGTGGCAGCGGCGCGTTGACGGCTGAGGTTTGACAGCTGCCGTGACCTGTCAGTCACTTCTATTACAGTATCAACAACAGCACGCCCACAGAGCGCCGCTGGATGCTGACTGTTTGCCAGCCTCAGTGCAGAGGCAGAACAATGGCTCTTATTTCCTGATCCACCACTCCTCCATCACGCTGCTTTTAGCGTCTTCATTAAGGGACCGTGGCTTTAATCTTTTGCTGTCATTAAAAAAATTGCTCAGTTAGAGATGCATGAAACGGGACATTTTTAGAAAATTATCACCCAGGGAAAGAATATTACGTTCACATTTTCCACTTATATGCCACCGATTAAAGAGAAAAATTAAAATGAAGACATCAGAAAAAGTACAACATGGGACAACATGAAGCTCATTGTCTGACCGAGACGTAACACAAGGTCCTTATTCGCTTCCAAAATGCTTTAATTAAACTGCCGCAACCTGAGATGACATCTCAAATCATCAATTCAATTATGTCTGTGTATTTTCACCATCACCGCCACCCCCCCCCCCCCCCTTCTCCCCCATCTAGCAGCCAACTGATCCCAGATCACACAAAGTGAGACAAATGTTGAATAAATCCGCTTGTAATCATCACATCACATGAAGTAATGAAGCCTCAGATAAAGTGTCAGTGTGTGTGGGTTTTTTGGGGGGGGAATCAGATTACATGTGTCTGTTCTCCATCCCTACCTGCAGTGTGTTGAGGAATCAGATTACTCCCCATCCACTAAACTCCGAACTGGAGTTTTAGATAAAGAGGAGGTCTTCTTTCTTTTTTATTTCTTTGTGTAAGCGGATTATTTTTGTAATCTGATCCCATGTAATTAGTTACTCTCTATCCTGGCGTATCACTGGCTGCGGCTTTAGATAAAGAGGCGGCGTGAAGAGAGCTTCTGTTGACAATCGGCGCGGCGAAGCTAACGGAGCTGATGGCTATTAGCATAATTAATGTCATCGCCGTAATGCACTCCAATTCTGACACAGCTGGCCTCACACACACACACACACTTATATTTGTATACAGGCCTTAGCATGAAGCAGCAACATAATCAAATCTCGAACTCAACATGGGAATGTCATGTGTGATCGCTTCCCGCGCCATGACGCTCACATGTCACCGTGATGACAGTCGTAACGTACATCACGTCCCGAGCATTAAAATAAAAGCATTCACTGTGACGTATCGTGTTAAAAGCCGGGGCGAGATAGGTTAGATAGAACGTAGGTCTGTGTGTTAAAGATAGCACAGGAAGCCTGAGGGGGTGTGACAGCAAACCAGGCCTGCCTGCTCTTTCTCTCTCTTGTTCTTTTTTTTTTTCCTCCCTCTGTTTCTCCTTCTCAACACCTCCCAACTCCTCTCTTCCTCTCTCTCTCTCTCTCTCTCTCTCTCTCTCTCTCTCTCTCTCTCTCTCTCTCTCTCTCTCTCTCTCTCTCTGTTCTCTGCACCACGCAGCTATAAAGCAACTGTAGCTCTGAAGGGGCGAAGCACACGGAACGAGCTGGATCTCTCTCAGATTCCTCTCTCCGCTCTTAACCGTTTCAAATCTCCGGTGCCAAGGACGCCGAGCGAGCTGAGAGTGTGAAAAGTAAAGCCACTTAGCAGGGGAAAATAAGCATATCACATGGAGTGAGTTGGCGTGGCCGCGTTCACGTCGGCAAACGTGTTGGTGATTTGACATCATTTTGCAACCTTCTGCCAAGGTTTGATGTTTTTTTTTTGACTGAAAAGACAAACACCTTTTTATCCTTAAACCCAAAACCAGCCAGAGTTAAACGTTTTCCCACAACCTTGTTTTTAGATGACGTGGTCACATGACCTGATCACAGGTACAGAAGCTTTTATCACACCTGCACCAAATCTGCAGAGCGTGAAAAAGCGGCGATGTGAACACAGATGTTCGCTGTTCTCTAAAACCAAATAAACATTTTCTGGGGTTGTTTATTTTCTTTCCTCGTACAAAATCAAAGATCTTGAGTTTAACGTCACTCTGGGCGATGATAGAGACTTGATGAAGGAGCCTGATATCCAGCAACTGGCTCCTTTTCATCGCTTTGCAGAGGTTATGTACACAGGCCATAGACTGTATATGGAGATGGAAGACATGACGGCATGGCGGCATCATACCACCCGCCTCCTCCATGTTAATGAATGGGGCATGGACCAAACTAAAAAGTCAAAGTCTAATATGGTTTCTCTCATTTTAAGTCAATTGTTCCAGTAAGTTTGGTTTTGATTCTTAATTTATGCTATAAAAACGGTAAAACTTCATGATTGACAGCTGAGACCAAGCTACCAAGACTCTTGGCTGCAAATGGCGCCGTTCGTATCTGAGATATATGAGTTTCATTACTGGATATTTGGAGGAAGTGTCCAACCATCTTTATATACAGTCTATGATACCGACACTGGCTTTAGCATTTCAATCACCTTGTAACTGATCAGTTAAAGTTACACTTTTGTTCTGTAAAGGCTGAGTTGTACTGAGGCTTTCTAACTCTGAGATATTTCTCTTATCGCCTTGGCTTCTTTTTAAGGCCTCACAGAGGCGATCGCCACTTTGTAGGACGGTTGTGACGGCTCGTGTAGCTGAGAGTGTTTTCTCACTCCGGAGCTACTAAACCTAATCCTCCAGCGTCTCCGAGGTTCATCCAAAATTTATGGAACCATACTTACATTCATGATTCTCCTTTTACTCATTTTGCTCTGGTGCACATTGTTGTTGTGTTGTTATGTACGTGTTATAATATACTTTACTGCCTCAGTAATCAATAATCTGCACGTGAATCAGACTTTGGGGGATTTAGAGCTGCTCACAGATGATTAAAGGTGTGAGGTGCTTTTGAACCAGGCAGCAGAATCTGGCACAGCGATGAAACAATACTAATACTTTATTATATATCGATGTATTTCTTATACATTGTATAGGAGTGAAAAGATATAACACACACACACACAATTGGTTTTAATGTTCTCAGATTTGTAAAATGTTTTGCTGTTTCTCAAGACTTTTCCTCCTCCGTCCTTAAACTTGAAAGAAACACGACTTGTTGAAATATCGACTGAAGTTTGATCTTGATCATTTTTGCCATATTGCTCAAATCAAACAAAAATCTGAGACCCCCCCCCTTTTCTGTTCTTTAACTTTGGGGAAAGGAACACCCAACACGTCAGAGTCTAAGCCGTGACCTTTTCACCCCATAAAAGGTCAATAGGCTCTAGATGTATCCAGGGGCAAGGGGCGCGACGGAGCTCGAGAAGCATCAACAAAAACGTTAAATCAATTGTAAAACTGATGGAAACAAACGGGAGCAGGTTCTCTCAAATGGAACAGCAACCTGCAACATATTGGAACCACGCCGTGCTGTTCTGAAGAAGCTCCGTTCAGCCACTTAGTCCCTGCACAGATCAAACGTGAGCAACACTGTTCGCTGGGAAAATGAATTGATAGTAAAAAATGACTTCAATAACTGTGAGTGATAAAATGCGTTGGACAGTTTCATGCAGATTTTGCAGAGAAGAAGCACAACACAATACAGCGTGTTTCAATCTGTTCAACAGTAGTGGCCATATATTAAAAACTGAGTTCGCTGCTGTAGCAGAATAAGTAATGTGGCAAAAGGAAGGAGGCCAAGATTTAGTACTGGGAGAAAAAAGCTGAGAAAATGTATTTTCTTTCTGGGGCAGTGAAGGGTTGGTGAACGATGTCACTGGAGATCTACAGCTGTCTGTCAAGTTGTAGTGTCAGCTTCACCTTGCACATGGTGCGCTGTGACATCTGCCCCCGTTAGCAGCAGAATATCACCCATCAAGAACCTGAGAAGACTCAGCATCCAGGAGCAGTTTAACCTGACGTGAACCGAACAGGAGGAAACAGGTCTGGAGTGAGACTGGAGGGTAAAAGTGCAACGGTGTGACGGTGAGCGAGTCAACATGCGCAACCCCACAGAGACGATTAAATTTGGGGTGCGAGGTCAGAGTTCAATAGGCCGACCTCCAAGGCTCCGTGATGAGCATGTACAGCACGGGTCAAATATGCAGGACTATTAGGAGAGCATCGACGCTCGGTCCTGGTGCAATCATCATAACAATCACAGTTTCATGCTAAGAACACCAAAGGCTGTGCAAAGATGGACGATGTTCATCACACTATCCAGAAACTAATCTAAAAACATCCGAACGCTGCCATGTTGCACATTTGGAGCGAGAATCTGCGCCACATAGATCAGGGGATGGAGC
This sequence comes from Verasper variegatus, assembly GCA_026259375.1. Classification (NCBI taxonomy): domain Eukaryota; kingdom Metazoa; phylum Chordata; class Actinopteri; order Pleuronectiformes; family Pleuronectidae; genus Verasper; species Verasper variegatus. Next base: position 2,530,699 of record CM048044.1, on the reverse strand, counting down.
CGTGGTGGAGCCGCTTGACTGTCACGTTTCACCCTGTTCTCCGGGTTTGAACACTGTTGATATATTAAGAACACAACTCTATAACATACATACAACATACTGTAGGTATAGTCTAGTTAGAATGCTACAAATTCCGTTGTACAATGAAGGAATCCATCCACATATCCGAATTACCAAGTGTGTGACAGGACCAGGCCGTTTGGCTCCATCACGTCACAGCATGCACGCCATAATCCGACATGCACGGCTGCTCACGGTCACACCAACATGAGTAGTAGGTAGGTGGTTATTACACATCAAACTACACAAAGAGTCTTTACAACTCGGCTGTTATTTTAGAGGCGTCGGTCCTACAGTGGCAATTGGAGGCTTCCGTGAAGCTACAGGTACACTCATCAATTAAAGTACAAAGTTGGAAACTGGACAAAAAGTTAGTGGCAAAGTTGTGCAACGACAAAGGTTGTTATTGTGCCAATCGGTGATGAGGAAGAACTGAACGATCGGAGAAATCCTGCACATGCACTGAATCTATGTCATTAGCACATGGATTTGTCCTGAGATTCAGGTGAATCTGGGGCAGGGTTCTGTGTGGTTCAGGATGAAGATGGATCACACAGGCATGTGGTTACTATGTGTGTGTGTGCACTTGTGTGTTCTGTCCTTGCACAATGAGAGTGTGTGTGATAGTTTTAGATCAAAATTGGTCCTCTCTTCTTTCTAAACCATTTTTTAAGGCTAAGAACTATTTTTGGTTCAGGTTAGAATATAAAATGTTCGGTTGAATTACAATTCAGCCGAATACCTGACTGCATCTTGTGTTTCCTGTGGGTTCGGATGTGGCAGTTTACAAAATGACCTGAGCTGCTTTCCCCAATGGAACGATTAAAAGACCAACCTCCTCTACAACGGCCCCGAACCGACCAACGTGACAACCAAGACCCTGGTCGAGAGGAGCAACCATGAGGTGGAAGCTTCATCCAGATCCACCCTTTGGACGAAGCTGTGTTCACAGACCAACATTTTCCTACACTTCAGTAAATGGAAAGAAATGAACGAGGCTGCAATTCGTAAATGAAGGGAACCATTTTGGAAATTAAGACACTCGCAAAAGAGGTTACAGGTTTGAACAAGGCAGAGTGAAGATAGATAGATAGATAGATAGATAGATAGATAGATAGATAGAGAGCTTTGAGAGAGTGAGCGTTTTCATGTGTGAAATTGATGCAGAGTATATAGAGAACAGTGTGGGCATGTGAGCATATGTGTAGGCATGTGAGTGCAACTGCAGGATTGTGTGTGTGTGTGTGTGTGTGTGTGTGTGTGTGTGTGTGTGTGTGTGTGTGTGTGTGTGTGTGTGTGTGTGTGTGTGTGTGGGCACGCAGGAATCGATCTGCCGGAGCGGGGCACTGCTAGTGCATCCCTGCATGTATATATGTCTTATCGCTCGGTGCGTCGCCGGCTCACCTTCCAGGCAGCAGGTCCTCCAGAGGCCCGAGTGCGTCATCACCTCCTCGTTCTTCTTGCTGGTCTCATTCTCATTGGTGCTCTTGATCTTGCAGACGCCGCGAGAGTACAGCCAGTAGTCTGTCCCCACGGCGATGGTCATCAGGCTGAAGGCGGCGAAGGCCCCCACCGTGGTCAGCAGCATCTGAACTCCGCGGTCAAACACACCCATGTTGCCGCATTCCACGAAAGGGGGGCCCCCTTTCCTCTTGATGTACAGGAAGTAAATATTTGTGAGTTTGCGTCGCCACGCCAGCTCGGAAAACGGGGGGTGGGCGGCGTTGGGGGGACGACGATAGCGGGGGGCCGCTGGGGGGGCGGGGGAATTAGGGGAGCTCGGGGGAAATCGTATGGTTGGTTTTGGGTGGGGGGGCAGCTAACAGGTGAAAATGAAGGGTGAAGGTTCGGGGGTGGAAGGGCGGCTGCTCGGCCCGACGCACGGGTCGAACAGACTTTGACGAGGATCGCGAACCCTCAGCTACAGAGGTTTCAAAACTCTAAAGTCCTCGAGTGGCAGTAAGTCGCCTTGCTCTGGAAAAAAAACTCTGACCTAAAAACACAGGCTTCTGGCAGATCCCTCAGGAGACCTGGTCTGGGATCGAGGCCTACTTTGTTGAGTTGGAAGGCCTCTAAACGTCAAACTCTGAAAAGGGCCGAGATAACGAAGAAGATGGAGGATGTGGCTCCTTCTCTCTGTGGTCGTCTCGGGCCCGTGTTTGGTTTTGTCCGAGCTGACGACAGTAGTTACATATGTTACAATCCTCACAGCTTCGACGGTGATGTATGGAATGATGTGCACATAGCGCTTGATTTCCTTCCCCACACAGGCCGTCACACGCAGCCTACACTGTCATGCTCCCGCTCACTCGCACACACACACACACGGGGACGCACACACTTGCTCACGGAGCCAAACTTTCACCCGCACACACCTGTACATGGACAAGCACACGCATGCACGCAGCGTGAATTAATTCATACTGAAAAGGGATGGAAACACGTGGGGGTGTGGGGGTGGAGAGTGGTTAAGACACACAGTTGGCGGCCTGATTTCTTTAAAATGGCCCCAAAATAGAAGGCGGAAAAGCGAGAGACCCCCCGACAGATGATGACACCGTTCGGAATGAGCTACCTTGATGCAACTCGGTGTATCTGTGAATTCTGGAGGCTCATCTCAGGCAATTCTGAAGAATCGCAGCCATCACATGGATTCAGAGGGGAGAGGGTGACGGGAGACAGGCAAGACAGACAGGCAGGGCCCAGGATATGTGGGGAGGAGAAAAATAAGGACTGGATGTGCTGAAAGAAATGATTCAAACCAGCAGAATCAAGCGCTCCCCAGAAATCAAGGACAGAATGATAAATAATGCCAAATAATTAGCCGGTACCATGACTGCCATGAAGACCAGCCATTCCCTAAGAGATGAAGGGGAAATAAACCAACCAGGGACGATAAACCCCCTCTCCAAATCAAAAGAGAAATAAAGCCAAAGAGAGGAGGGAGAATATTAAGTTATGAAAATCAAACGACAGCCTGCTTAGTTTTCCTTTTTCCTAAAATTCTGGTCCCCAGTTTCCATATGTGGTCCCTAGACCTTTCTCCGGCGACAGAGGAAATCTGCTACGGGGGGATAGAGGCAGCGGCACCGTCGGCAGACCGCGGAGAGAGGGGCGCATCCAGGCGGAGAGGCCGAGCATCCCCGGTCATGCAGCCGTGCGCAGGGACGAGGAGGACGCGGAGGGGATGGACGAAGCTTCCCGGAGCGTCAGAGCCTCTCCTCCTCTTCTTCCTCCAGCATCCGCACGGTCCTACACGGTTCCTCTGTCACGGCCACAGCGAGGGCGCGCAGCCGTTCACTGTCATCACACCAGAAAAAAATCAAGGAAACCTGCGAAGACAATGGGTTGGTTGGTTTTTTTGGTCTTTTTTTGGGGTGGCAAAGCTGTGGAGGAGGATTCTGTGCGCCAAAAAATGTGCAAAATGTCAGGACGAGCAACACATCAATCCTCGGTTCCCTCGTTTTTCCTCCTCGCAGAGCTGAGATAGAAGTGGAGAGAGGAGAGGAGAGGAGGAGGAGGGGGTGGAAGCAGAGGATGAAAAAAAAAATCCACACAAGCACAGAGAGAGAGAGAGAGAGAGAGAGAGAGAGAGAGAGAGAGAGAGAGAGAGAGAGAGATGTTCCTTGCGCAGCGGCACTTTACGCAAAAACAAGCGCACTGTAAAAAATAAAAAAAAATAGAATTAAAAAAAAAAGAATGTGCCATGTCCTTTTCAACAAGTCGCTCGATCCAAGTCACTGTGTCATGTTTCTTAGCATGAGACCAAAATGTGACTTCAGAGATCCCACATGTTCCATCCACTGGGTTCCAGCTTATTAAAGGTAAATAAATATGAGAGGTTTCTTCACACAAGATGAAGAGATGTATCAAGACAGAATGAAATGACATAAACAAACTAAATAGATCAAATACAAATAGACAAAAGTTTGTACTTAAAGAGATTCCGCACCCTTGAAGTTTTAAGTTCAAATTATATCATTTACAATCTGAAAATGGCTCTTGACGCCACCTAGTGTTTCTAACCATCGTGGACCGCGCAGGAGGTTTGTGACGTCACAACATCAGGACGGTTAAAAGGTTAACGCCCTGTAATGAATCACAAGTAACTGCGCTTATTTTCAAATCCATCACACGGTGTTGCTGTCACATAAGAGTGTGTGCGGCTCCTGGAGTGTTAGCTCACATACAAAGGAGAAAACGTAGCTTTACGTTGCAGTGCAAATGTGAGAAGAACAACGATATTTGTTTCAAAAATCGTCTCCAAAATCTCCCATATTCGAAACTGAACTTAAAAATAGTTTGGTTTAAAAAGAGGGCAGCAAATACTTTCCCCCCGTAAACCAAAATGTAGCCTCTTCAATGTGTCAGACATTATCAGATCTTTCATATTGGTTAACTTCGGTTATTGTCAGTTTGTTGTATTTAAAGGAGCAGTTTTTACAGTAATATATTGAACTGCTTAAAACTCTAAATACCTGTTTAGGAATAATGATTTCCTTATATACCAAATGACAAAGGTAGTTTCTGGAAAATACAGACTTCTTAAATGACACATTATCATTTTATAAGGTGAAGAAATACTGTATTTTAAATTTGTATTCATGAATTATTCAATAGGGAATTGGTTAAAAAAAAAAAACAATGTTAAAGAAAGTGATGACAAAATGAATAAATAAAAATTCTGGATCTGATCCTTTTTTTGGATCCAAACTGAAATTGAATGGTTTCTGTCTTGGCTCACGTTCCATCCTTCTGAATTCCATTGCAATCACCGAACAAAAAAACACACAAACACAATAATAACAATACACACACACACAAGTCTTTTTTGCTGAAATGTTCCACAACATGGCCCCTGCCAGCTGCTCCGTGGCTGATCTCCAGCTGACAGGGATCAATAAGGTGTCACATTATTATCATCTGTGGGTTTTTATTCCTGAGGGAGACGGTCGTGTGCTTTAATTTCCTGGCGAGGTTGAAGATATACGAGACACAAACGACGAAAGGGCCCGAGTGTGAAACACCTGACCGAGCGGTCAGGGGCTCGGGCGGCTTCAACGGGAATAGATGGGCTAGGTTGTAAAGCTCAGTGATCCGTGCTGTGTATGTTTGACTCTGTCATATGTTTCATATCCTGGCGCCTCGCAGGGACGACAATGATTCTCACTCTGTCAACACACACCGGAAGATACCGCACGTTGTGTTTAGACACACGCTCCGAGGATTAGCACGGCAGAAACGTGTTATTGTAATGGGGTTGAATATAAATCATGTAAAAGAGATGTAGGTGGAAGTGTTTGTGCTGATGGGAAACTGGATGATTACAATCTGGGTACTGTGGCTGGGTCATTTTTAATTCTACCTTTAAATATATTCAGAACTAAGAATACAAATGTTCTTGTTTTGTTAGTTTTATTAGTCACATCCTGTTCGTGGTGGCTGTGCACCATGGTTACTGCTGCCTCCTCACGCCGCTGAGACAGACAGCAGCTCCCTCACTGGACGGCGACTGTCTCCCTCTTGTGATGTGCTGCTCTGTAGCCACATGCTATTTTCATGTAGAGACAGACACACACACACACACAAACACAAAGCAGGAAACAGATTAACTGGACACTTACCTCTTGATGAAATGGGCTGAGGGTTTTTCAGTTCCTGGTTCTTTCTCTTCGTGGCCTTTTGGAAACGTGTGTGGATCCGGAGTTCATCGTTCACATATTTTCAGAAAGAAATCCGCTGAGAAACGAGTGAACAGGCTTTCAAATGCACTGTTCACTGGAATCTGGATACTCGCACTGATACTGAGTGGGTTATTATTCCACTTTAATTAACTAAAACTGAAACTAAACAATGAAATGAAACAATAACTGAGGTTTTAGTTTTGTTTCGACTTAATTGCTGCTTTAATTGTAGCATTTATATGTATTTTCCTGCCAAAGGGACAAACCAACAGGAAATCCACACGAGGATGAGCTCAAGCAGGTCAACACCGTTTATCTCTGTCTAAGTAGAAGGGAACATAATTGCAATAGGAAGCTGAATTTGAACCATCTACTAATATGCTCATGAATGAAAGTGAAACCCTAATCTTCACAGAATGATTACATCCTGACGTCAGCGCAGAGTTGGTGTCGATCCGATGAGTTCTGACGCTCCAGATGTGTGGAGCTCACATCCTGCACACACAGCAGTGACGTAGCTGTGGGCTGCACAGTCAAAAGGCGAAATCACAGAGGAGGAGCTGACGTTACGCAACATTTTTGAGATTTTCTAGGTCCCAAAGTTCAGGTTTTCCACATCGATACAGGAAGTTTGCTCACTGCAGCTTCAGCTAAGGCGGCTGTTAGTGAAGTGCAGTGGCCCGTCCGCCTGTCACGTCCTCCATACATCCATCTCACTTGTTTCAGGGACATTACTGGTCCCCTGTTAAAGAAACTTGGAACACGATTTTGGCATCGTTATAGTATTTTGAAATTACACTAAGTTGCCTGCTGGGGATGCTATAATTAAATGTCAAAACAGTCAGACACAACTGCTGCAGCACCGGTTTGATCTGGATATAATGAGGGAGACTTGTCTCTGGCCCACAACTGTTGTGGGTGATGATACACAAAGTGTTGGTTTTGTTAAAGTAAACCTTCTCTGCTCATATTCCTGTTTGTGACTTTTAATTTGTGTATTACTTGAAAATGTAGAAGATGAAGACTTTCGGCCAGTATCGATGTTCGGTTAAATAAAAGCACAGGTTTTCCGCGGCAGGATTTAAACGTTAAGTCCTCCCCACACATGTGAACCCAGACATGTCCCTGAGTCAACCTCCTGCTGTCCGAAACCCAATCGTGTGGACATTCTCCGGAGTTCATGTCTGAAAACTGCTTGATTGATTCTGCTGCCTTGCTGATTAGGGCAAAATGCTCACATGGGTCATTTTACAAGGCCAAGACAAAGGTAAGTGTAATGAAATGATCCTGTAATGATCCAGTATGTTCTGATCTGTACAGTGAGAGGGCCTAAGTCCCTCCGACAGAACAGCAAGGTACTATCATAATAACCTATCAATCATTCAGGAAGAGCAGATTTTACATCTTTCAAATTTAGTGACGCAGATCCGTTCGCCTAATAACATTTCATACACTGAGCGAATTACAATCGCAGTGACAAATCTGAGATGGACGCGCAGAATGTCGAGTGTGCTTCCAAATGGAAAGCACGAGAGATCTGCAAAGACGGGACGACGCTGCGGATAAGAGTGGGAGGAAGAAAGTAGAGAGGAGAAGAAAAACTAGAGCCGGGGCCCCAGAAAAGAAAAGAGAGAGAGAAGAGTCTGCCATGTTGGCCGCCCTCCCTCCTCCTCCTCTGGGGTCTAGAGGACATGTTTAACATTCCACTCTGCTCCTCCTCCTCTCCTCTCATCCAGCCACAGCCTCAAGTCCCTGCTGCACTCTGGTTACTGATGGCCAGAGACGAGAGCCGAGGCACAGAAAATCCCTTAATCACGACCGGCACGCCATTGTTACCGCATTGTCGCCGCTGCTTCACATGTTCTCATCCTGCACAAGCGCCGGCATGTGACACGCGGTGCAGTTTGTAAAACACTGTTTGGGCTTCGGCTTGATCAGTGAAAGTTTGTGCAGGAACGTATGATGCAGCAGCAGATATGAGGACTTAAGAGCAAAGTAGTTTTGTGTCCTTAAGCAGAGAAAAAGTTGGAGGAATCTACTTGTTTATGTGGAGAAACAACACTGAAAAACTGCGAAGGCTCTTCAAACTGTCCCGGAGGACGTGCATGTGTTATCCACCTGGCCTCCTATTATAAAGTCTGTAGAGATCCAGGAGAAAGGGGAAGAACTCGTTCAAATCTGGATCAGGGGGCAGATCCAGGAACTATTTTTTAATTTCCTTATTTCCCAGGGAATAATTCATGAATTTTGAAAAACTCCAGCATATTAATACAACGAATATCTATGAGTGTGTGCAATTCAATTTCAGGAGACTGTTGCTCCTTGGCAGAGGGAAGCTATTCTGCTCACATCCACCGAGGAGGTTGTGTTTTCCTCTGTTTGTCCGTTACTTAGCATAACTTCAATCTAAGAAGACGTGCTCTGTGTCCCGTTCATTACAGCTTCTGTCATGAGCTCACTGTTCCCAGTAATCCAATCAGACTTTGCCATGATCTCAATCATGTTGTTTCAGCCAAACCTTGTTCTTCTCTCTCCTCTGTCATTTCAGTGATTGGCTGCGACTCCTCCTCCCCGATCACCTCCAGTGTCCACTCACATCATCCAGGTCCTCAACATCCTCCAGAGCCCCTCAGCAGACGGAGGTTTCCTGCCACTGTCACACACCCTTTCAACCTGGATGACACCAAATGGACTCTCATTTATATCACACCATCGTCTCTCCTGATTGAAATATCATTTCTGTGCATCTGTGATTATTTAATAGCAACATTTCAAAGCCTCATCTAGTCAAATACACCAAAGTCCTACTTGTTATGTTTGATTTATGTGTCGTCTTTCTCTTCTTCCCTCTCCTCCTCTTTTCACCTCCTATCCTTTGCTGGCCTTATCCAGTTTTACCAACTAATTTCTCTCTCTCTCTTTCTTCCGAGCCGTTTCCTCTCCTCCTCTATCTCCCCTCTGTCTTCTCACTCTCCTTCTTTTTCGCCTGAGGGCGAGCCGGGTTGTCCTGTTCCTCTCGCTCCCATCGCGAGCTTCCCGTCTGCATGAATGACTCTGCGTTACCTGCTGCAACCTGGCCTACTTCGAAAGTTTCCAGCCCTGCTCCGCTCCAGCGCCACCAGCAAAGTCACAGCCAGACAGAATGAGGTGGTGGGCTGGTGAATTAGGAATGTGGAGGGAGGAACGGGGAAGAAAAGAGTGGAGCAAAGAAAGAAAAATATCGTTTTGAGAGCTCTCATGTTGTGGCAACACTTCACACAGGACATTGTTTTCAGTGGGAGAACAATGATCGCAGCTTCCTGCCTTTTTCTTCCAGATTCTTGCAGAATTGATCAGCTGCCGTAGCGACGAGAACGAACAAGACATTGAAACGTCTTTTAGAACGAGGCCACGTCTGTTTGTTCCTGTAGATCTTTTCCTCCTCTGTGACGTGAAGTGGAATTAAGGCTTCTGTACTCGCATTTACAGTTGAAACATTAAAAAAGATCACGTCCACATTTATTTTCAGACATTGCAGAAATCCCCCTGGACAAATTGGAGCATCACCGACACGACATGCTGCTTCTACGCTGAATTCAAACGGGTCAGTCTGTGTTGAATCTGCCACATTTCTCCGTTATAATCTCAAATATTACACACTGCAGCTTTATTCTAATTCTAGTTTATTCAGTCTTCACATTAGCTGACAGGGATGAATACATTTTCAACATGTTCACTGTAATTTGTTGGTAGAAATATTGTCTATTAAAGTGCTTAAAATGTTACAACAGGCGTTGGCCTCAGTCCGGATCGAACCGCATCCTGGTGCCTTTCATCTGCAGCGCGAAACCAACTATTAGAACTATTAGAAAACGTTCTAATAGTTCGGACTTTTGATCCAACTGCAGCAAAGTTGAAACAGCATTAAACAGTAGAAGAAGATGAGGAAGAGTTGGTTTGCAGGACTGCTCGTTATCTTCATCTCTGACAAAATCAACAACGTGAACCGGTTCATTAATTTTCTCCAATCAAACCGAAACAACTTTTTTTATGCTCTTTATTTAAAAAAACGTAGCAAATACAATAGTTGAATCGTCAGACAAACCAATCAGAGTCAAGTATAGGGAGACGCAACCCACGTAGGTGATGACGACAGGACGTACGTTTATCAGAAAAGATGCTTTCGTCCCTACATTACAACGACAAACCAAAACCAAGCAGTTAAAAAGGAAACAAAAGGAATAAAGTTATGAAGCTTGGTTCAGACCATGTGTGTGAAAACGCATTAAGTCTAATTTTTGTTTTCTACTCTCAGTGGTATCTATTCTTTTTTTTTTATTTAACTAAAGGGATGTATTGACCTGACCTCCTTCCAGGAATCATTTGCATTACATAAATAATACATCAACACACTCGGAATCCTCAAAAGCATAAAGCAGGAGAAAAGAGAGAACAAAGAAAAAGATCAGGAGCAGCTGCTCTTATCTCAGTGTGAAAACTACAGAAACACCCATGTATGAATAGACAGTTTAATTGGGTTGCTGGTTTTACATGAAAACTAAAGGCTTGAATTCATTCACCTCGTGTGTCTGTACTTTGTGTCCTCCCGTAACTCAGTCCTACTTTCTCACGGAAATGCAACTTTTCTGTTTAATATAAAAAAGCCGAATGATTGTTTCTTATTTAGTTATTTCACTTGTCGGTAGCCAGTGGGAGTCCGGTAATTATTTGTATTTCTAACCATCAGCTTTTGAGATTGTTAAATAATAAATAAATATTATTATTAATAAGCCCTGTGATCAGCATTGTTCCGCATGACGAGTGACTAGTCACGGATAAAAAGCTTCATATTCAAGGTCAAGGCTAAAGGTCAAAGAGTGAAACATGGGACAATATGTACGTCTCCATTCTTAAGCCATGGACACACTTTAAATAAGCAGATAAGTGTAGGGATGAGTGCAATGAAGGGAAAGAGGGCGAGACGGGCTAATTGCTGTGGATTTTCTGTCCTCCGAGGTATTGTCTCCCATACCCTGCTGTTACAGAGGTGAACTTCTCTCTCCTCCCGTCTCCTGGGTGAACGAGGAGGTCCCAGGGTGGTCCTCCCTCTTTAGAAGTCAGAGTTAATGGGGTCAGAGGAGAACGGAGGGGATAGAAAGACAGGAGTTCAATCAAGATTTGTCTTCTCCTTTTCACCCTTTGTGTTTTTTTTTTCCTATTTTCTCTCTTTCTTGTGTTTAGTACATGTTCGGCTTTGTCCGTCCGTCCTGTACTTGTGAACGTGATATCTCTGCAACACTTTGACGGAACGTTAGCGAAACTTGGCAAAAGTGTTCAGTTAATCTCAAGGATGACCTGATTAGAATTGGGTGGGCAAAGGTCAATGTAACTGTTGGCAGGTTTTTGGGCTGTGATTCAAGAATCCATTCACTGATAATGTGTAAATAATGTCTGTGAAGTCAAAGATCAACTTCACAGTGATCAGAGTTGCCAGGTTCTGCTTTTAACTCGCCACTTTGTGCTTTTTGTTTTAGGAAGTTGATGGAAAAAGCAGGTTGTAAATCCCCACGTGGGCCCGATGATATCATACAACGAAGATTGGGAGAAAGACTTAAAGACTGGGTACGACCTAAACTCTGTGTAGGTTCTGTAAAGCAGAGATTGACACTTTTACTTTCTTCTCACACTGTTACATCATATAGAGCAACGATGACAGAGCTTTCACACCATCATAAACCAAATAGACATTATAGTTCGTAGTATTTTAAACACTGCTCCAACGGGTCTCAGGGATCAGGTCCAAACAGCCTCAAATCCTACAGTGGATACAGGAGGAACTGGAGCTCGTGCTGCTTCTGGTAAAACTTGGTAAAAACACTGGGTGAGAGGCGGATTCAGCCTGAACAGACACAGAGCTTTTCAGACATCAACACATCATTATGTCATTTTAAGTCACCTTGGGTGCGAGTTCTCACACCTTTGGGTGCAGGTAGCAGTTAACAGATTTATCTTAGAAAGCAGATGCAACCTAGAGGAACACATTTCACTCTTTCAGATAGACTGATGGAAACGACCACCAGTGAGAGATTGAGTAACTGAAGTTAGCGGAACCACAGCTGCTCCAGATGTGACGTCAGGACTCTGTACAGTCCTCATCCTGCCGCCTGCGGTGAAACTGCATCTTCAGGGCATCCTCCACTGACCCTGAAGTTGACAAAGCATTTTGAAAGTCCTTTGGTTGAGGTCCATCCTTACCCAACTCTCTCTCTCTCTCTCTCTCTCTCTCCCTTTCTCTGTCTGTCTCTCTCTCTCTGTCTGTCTCTCTCTCTCTCTCTCTCTCTCTCTCTCTCTCTCTCTCTCTCTCTCTCTCTCTCTCTGGAAGTTAAAGGGCCAGCGGAGCCTGATTAGAATGCAGAGGAGGACGGCTCTGCTGCAAATTGAAAACATATTGATTCTCCTCATGCTCGGTGGGAGAGGGGAAAAAGACAGGGAGGGAGAGAGAGAGTGAGAGAGAGTGAGAGAGAGAGAGAGAGAGAGAGAGAGAGAGAGTGAGGGAAAGAAAGAGGGAGAGAAAGGAGGGATGATCAAATGTGGTGATGAAACAGTCAGGGCAACAAGACAGTTGCCCAGTGCCAGTGTGTGTGTGTGTGTGTGTGTGTGTGTGTGGATTCGAACCACATGCATTTTCCCACATACTAAGACAACATCCCATGGGTTGAGGGCTGCGGTCACCATGGCAACGGGGTCAGGACAGGCGGCCCTGCGCATTTGCGTGCAAGTGCATCTTCTACATGTGAGCGCACGCTGTCGTGTCCAGCCGTGGTGGGGAGAGGCCGCGGGATGCCGATGAGAGAGGACAGCGCATAACACGTACAGATGTGCTGACTGCACAGTTTCCATGGGAACAAGCCCCTCCACCACCTCCCTCCCTCCCATCAGCACCACCACATCACCCAGCACATCCCTCCTCCCTCCATCGCTCCTCATTGCTCTTGCAAAAGCCTGACAAGCTCCGCTAATATGTCTCGCTGCGTCTTTATGTGTGCCCGTGCATCCCTGGCGGAGCTCTCACATCAGCCGCAGCTCAATCTATCTTGCTCTGAGTGCACGTGTCAAGTCCCTGTAAGTGTGTGTGTGTGTCCCCGTGTGTGTTATGCAGATTAGTATGTGTGACACGGTTGTCTCATTCTTTAATCAAGGGTGAGGGCGAGGAAAGGAGAGTGTGAGGAGGTGGACTTTATCAAACAGAGTGGCTTTCTGTCTTGTGCAGAGGAACAACACACACACACACACACACACACACACACACACACAGCATTATTAGTGGGCAGACAGACAATCACAGACATTGCTGCTACCCTGTTGACAGAAACTGATTTATTGCATGTGTGTGTGTGTGTGTGTGTTATAACTACCGGAGCTCATCAAAAAGCCTCTTCTTGTCTTGTCTCCTGTACAGAAGCTGCCATCATATGGTCGTTCGCTGCCACTGCTCAGTCACTTTGAAATTTTGTTGGCAAGTGGTGTAAAATCAGTATGTGTGCATGTTACATGCATTAGATAGAACGTGCACAGTGATGCATTCAAAATTGATTCCAAAATGATTTTCTGTGTGATTAACACCTGAAGCATCATTTATATATATATATATATATATATATATATGTGTGTGTGTGTGTGTGTGTGTGTGTGTGTGTGTGTGTAGAGTTTTAAATAGAGTTGCATTTGGAGCCTTGACTAACCAACAAATACAAGAATGTTCTGAGAGGTCTGGAGGGCCCCCTTCTGGTCAGTGTTTTTAATGCAAGCAACACATGTAATATTGAATTAATATTACCTGCACTGTCTATCTGCTGATATTATTATTATTATTATTATAGTATAGAAAGTATTAATATTAATCAGTATTAATAATGTTTGCTCACAAATAGATCTTGTTAAGTTTTAGAGAATTTAAATCTCCCCAGTTTACTCATTTACTCATTAATGATCTGTCCTTGTTGATTATTATTATTATTATTATTATTATTATTATGAACTCAATTGAACATGTGTTTATAATGTAAAATTGTTTCCAGGCAACGTAAAGTGATATACAGTAAGTCTAGGTTATCATGAGAGTATATATTGAGAGAATATATAAATAATACAAACCTTGGAATAAATAAAACTCTATGAAAGTGTTTTATAAACGCCTCATGCTGGTTCACGACAGTTCCACAAACACACAAGCCGTTGCGCTTTACGGCAGCCCGTGTCAGCCTCCAGCAGCAGTCAGAAGGTGAGTTAATGGACAAGATGACACAAGTTACACTTCTCCTGTTGTTCCACACACTCGAGTCGAAACACAATGAACTGACGTGTGGTTTAATTCCTTTTATTGAAGTTTGTTGTTTCTCCGGCGCTGTTGTTAGCTCCCCGGCTAACAGCTAACAGCTAACGCCCCTGCTAGCTAAACACAATTCACATGTTAGCTGTTGTTAGCTCCCCGGCTAACAGCTAACAGCTAACGCCCCTGCTAGCTAAACACAATTCACATGTTAGCTGTTGTTAGCTCCCCGGCTAACAGCTAACAGCTAACTCCACTGTTTAGCTAAACACACTCGTGTGAACACCTCAGCTGTTAAAGGAGGAAGAGCTGCATGATTTCACAGCTGATCATAAAACAGCACAACTTATACTCATGATACACACATTTAATAGGAGATTAAATACAAACAGCTCCGTGAAAAACTTCATAATGTTTTTATTTTTTAATTCTGTGTCTGTACTCGATCGCTGTGTGATTTTTCAATTTGCTTTTAAATAGCTTCCTTTCTGTTTTGCCTTCAATTGTCCACTTTAAACTTATTCACCTTGTAACTGTGTGTTGAAAAGTGCTATACAAATAAAGATTGTTATTTATTAAGCATGTTGGATTCTTGTGTGTTCTCACTTTGATTATTTAAAAATTCACTCTGCAACATAACAATAAGCCCAGACCTCGAGCCCCTTCAGCTTAACGGAGTCGGTCGAGGCTCATATTAAAAAAAACATGGATTACAGAGTTTACACTGGGTCTGAAAAAAGTCTAAACAAGTCTAAAAGTCAATATTCTGAAAAAAAAGTACTTTGCTCAGTACTGTACATGTAGAAATATGAAGTAAAGGTTTTTAAGGTACTTGGCAAGTGGGTTGTTCCAAGCATCTCGACAAGTTCTCCACAGTTCTGAAGTCTCAGTGTCTCTTCATGTAAACCCACATTGACTTCAGGAGTTTAAATCTAAAATTCTCAAGTACCTCAAATGTTTGCACGGAGTAGTTCAAAAGCACTTCCTCACATATATGATCTGATCTGTTGTTTAACACCATGCAAGCAAAACAAAAAACAGAGTCACTGTGACTTTCTGTTTGCAGACTAACCATCATTCTGTGTTTGACCTGCTCAGGACATGCGTATTGGGCTGCCCAGTGCAGAGTCACTTGGAGGTGGATCCTTTAAAGCTTTAGCTTTGGTGAGTGTGCGGAGCAGGATTTCTCTAACACACTGAACTCTGCTTATTCTCCAGAAATGATCCGAAGGGGCTGCATGTGAGAACATGGATATCTGAGTCAGTTGCTCTAGATATTCTCCAATCTTTTTCCTCCCAGCCCTCTGGTAAAATGTTCGGAGAATGACCCGGTGAACAAGTGGATGACGTTTCCAACACATGACGGACACAAAAGTGAAAACTCACAGAAGATGCTGAAGAAGTCAGCGTGAATACACCTAAAAAAATATGATTTCTGCAGTGGAATTAATGCGTCATGTCCTAAATCCTGTATGCTCTGGCCAGACAACCCCCCTCGCCTGACTGTTCCGGGACATTTTTCTCTTGTTGTGAAAAATCGGACCCATGCAATCTTCTGCCGTGTTCTTGTGAAAGGCAAAGTCCAGATAATGTCCAGACCCAATTGTACGAACGTCTAAAATGGCTTTGTTGTCCTTTTTCATGTTGTGTTTTGTGGTCACACGTTTGACATATTGTTGGAATCCACCCTCTTCCTCCTCTGTGTCGTCCTCCTACAGACGTCGCTCCTGAGTGTGTTTATGTTCCAGCTGCTGAGGACTGTTGGACTGAGGGCGTTCTCCATGGCTTCTGAGACGTACACGTCAGGCACGCACTCTGCAGCTTTTGTCAGCTGTCCCAACGACACCGTAGCTAAAGATCTGGCCAGGTGACACAAGAAACATCTTAAATTTCATCAAGATGTTTTATCTTGCTTACGTAAGAATAAAGTGATTTCTAGAAATACCTTCTTGACGAGACTGACTGGACATAATGAAAAAGCATTTTCAATCTCGTCTTCAGTCGACAGGATTCTTCGTTCTTGCCGGTTCTTTAAAGCATTTTCATTCGTGGCTGATTCCATCTTTGCCTCAATCTCACAGGGGGATTGTGGAGAGGAAACTTGCTGCTTGTGTCAACATTGTCCCGGCAATCAAATCGATGTAAGTCATGAGACGGCTGCTTTGAGTGAGTCGGGATGGAAAGAGTGTTTTTAATGAAAGTATTTTGTCCTGTAACATTAGCGCCTAATTACATCAATTCACTTTGTCTCATTTCTCCAGATACGAATGGCAGGGGAAGATCGAGGAGGACGATGAGGTGCTGCTGGTGAGTGTTGACTAATAATGCAGCTTTCCATTTTTATACCCCTCTTGATTTGTGCACTAGGTGGAGACAAAGTCTAGAATCAGACAGACGAGTCAAATATTTATATATTTGAGTGACAAAATCATAAAATCCAAGTTTGTCAAGTTGACCCCGTGTTTCTCTCCTCGGTCAGATGATAAAGACGAGAAGTTCCAAGGTGCCTGCTCTGGCTGAGTACGTCCGGTAAGTCGGCTTTTTAGAAACAGCAAAAAAAAGACCCTGCTCCAACCGAATGACTTTATACTAGAGCACACAGAGGTAGAGCTCTGTCAGAATCATCGTATCGATTTCATTACCTGCTGGGACTCATAGAATCCAAGAGTAGGGATTTAACTGGTGCTGGTCACACTGACCTTTATACTTTGGCCCCAGGCTGTGCACACATTTGTCTCATTACTGCTCATTGTCCTGCTCAGCTCCAACCATCCCTATGAAGTGGCCGAGGTCATCAGCCTGCCGATCGACCAGGGCAACCCGCCCTACCTCAAGTGGATCGGAGAGGTCGTTCCTGAATCCTGAACGAGCGCAGACTGGAGGATATGGGGGGGGGGGGGGGGGGGATTGATGGATGTAAGAATTGATGGATGTAAAATTGAATCTGAAACAATGTAAAACACACATCGAGTGCTTCAACAGGTTAGACACACTGAGCGCTACCTTCCAAATCTGTTATGGTGTCATCAGGTTGTTTTCTTTAGAACTATTTTCTAAAATGAAAGCAATGATTTGAGGTTTCTTTACCACTAGAGGGCAGCCTTCATCCCTTGTTTAAACAGTTTCACATCAACCTGCTTCAGCTTTTCCTTGTTTGACCTGAAAATGTTGAAAGTGAACAGACATTTGTTAAATGTTGTTATTTCAGTAGCATTTGGAAAATAAAGCAAAGGATTTTTTTATTTCTTCAGTTCTTTCTCCGTGAACAACATACAGCTGAGAGGTCACAATGAGAAATGTTGCACAGTCACATACATGTCATGATATTACATACTACACACAGGCTGGTAATGTGTGCGGTAGTTGAAGTGACGTACAATAAAAACTGTTTTTTAACATTTAGTTCTTCACCAAAGTTCTCACAACACGACCGACAATACATCTCATCACAAACACTGGTATGACACACTGGCCTTTATACAGATTTCACTAAACACCGCAAAAAACAACAATTTCAACCATCAAAACAAATCTAGTGTCTATATTTGTAGGAAATATCTTTGCTTAAATGACATTTTATATGATGTTGGGTCTTCTAAGAATTGAATCAATGTAAAAGCCCAAATAAGAAAGGATTCTCTCAACTCTCATGGTGAGATTCTTCCACGTCTAAAGGGTTAAATCTGTATTATCTTCCTTCATCTTAATTTTTATGTTTAATAAGGATTTAAGTTGAAAATGCACACACTTAAATCTGTTGTCTACATGCAGTTCACAGCACGACATTTGAAAACAAATTCATCTCAAGTCAGGAGTGATTGTCTCTGGGGGGGTTGTTGACACTTGAACTCAACAGCTTATTAAACACACAAATTCAGTGTCTCCTTCAGAAGCTGTGTGTCTTATTTACAACAACAGCTACACACTGTACTTCATAATACTTTTGGCAATTTTCTTTGTCTGTCAGATATTTGAATGTCTGTACATCACATTACATTCGTCTTACATGTCAAAAAGACTCTTTGTCACAATCTGCTGTTTCTTTGTAATATTTCACATCCGATTCAAATGTCTCTGAGAAGCTGTTTGAATGGCGTGTGCCGAAGTCTGTCACAGATAACTGATTTCCAGCACGGAGCTATTGTCCAGGAATTCTTGAGGTTGTGACCGGCTGTTTTTAATTTGACTGGACTCAGGAGGATCGGAGCCGTGACCCTTTCCCGTCAGTTCTCCGGGTTTCGCGCTCTGACCAGAGTGTTCCGGCTCAGGCTTGTCCCTCTGCACGACCTGTGTCCTTGAGCCCTCTGTTACGCCATCCTCTGACATTTTGCATATTTCACTCATCTGTATGGCCCCTTCTGTCCCATTGATTTCTACCTCCTCTTCGTCACCACACTCCCTCCTTTGATCATTGCTGGCTCCTTCACATTTGTGCGTTTGAAGCACGATGCCGCCCCACTCCTCTGTGGGCCGCCGTACCTCCGTGCAGGCCCTGTCGTTCTTCACCCTGCGTGAAGTGCGGCACAGGGCCTTCCTGAAGCCTCTCTTGAAGTTGTCAGACAGAAACCCGTACAGTATGGGGTTGGCACAGCTGTTTGCATACGAGAGCACGACAACGAAGAAGTAGAGTCCCCTGAAGTCCCCTGGCAGGACCACCAGGAGGTTGACAATGTTCAGAGCATAGAACGGTAGCCAGCAGAGGACAAACACCGCCACCACAACAACGACCATCCGGGTGATTTTACGCTCCGACTTCCTGCTTCGAGAGGATGAGGCCTGCACCCGCTTGCCGACACTTCGCACCTTTGAAATAAAATGAATCAAAAGTCATGGTCACGACAAATATGCAATCGCGTTACTGGTAGAAATATGTTTCCTAACTTAAAATCTTTTAAACAGGAATCAAAACCATTTCCAGAACCAGCATCTTCTCCCTCTTCACAACTCAGCATCATCAAATCCAAACATCTGTGTTCCTGTAAATGCTTTACCTTGATGACAATCAGCAGGTAGCACAAGCAGATGACCAGCAGGGGGCAGGAAAATCCAACAGTGCACGTGTACACGATGAAAGATGTCTTCCACACCTCTGTTGGCTCCGGCCACACGATGCTGCAGTTCCCATCGTCCTTCAGCACGTCAGCAAATACCACCACCGGCAGCACCACCACAAAGGACCCTGCCCAAACTGTGGCACTGATAGCCTTGGCCACGTGAGGGCGTCGCCACCAGGAGGAGCGGATGGGGTGCACCACAGCCAGGTAGCGGTCCACGGACATCACCGTCAGGCAGAAGATGCTGGTAAACTGGTTGATGGCGTCCACCGTCATGACCACACGGCACATTAGAGAGCCGAAGGGCCAGGACAGCAGGGCGTTCTGCACCGCCAAGAAGGGCAGACCCAGCATGAACAGCTCGTCCGCAATGGCCAAATTGAGAATGTAAATGTTGGTGACTGATTCATTCTTGGTGTAGTTGACTATAACATGGATGACCAGAGTGTTTCCCACCAGGCCAACGATACAAACTATCCCATAGATAAGAGGAATGAAAATTCCAGCCAAACCGGGCAGCGATTCAGGTTTGGTGCCGTTCTGTGTGGAGTTAAAGAGCAAAGTGCCGTCAGTTGGTGGGAAGCTCAGACGTGGTTCAAAGGGAGTGGAGAGGAACAGGAAATGGGAGTCGGCTGGGACAGAGTTGTTGGTCCAGGTCGCTGTCAGAGCTTCCTGAGGCAGCAAGGAAGCTTGGATGACCTCCATGCCGGCGTTAAGGGCTATGAGGCAACAGAAGTCGATAACGTCCCATCAGGCACAGGTCGACGTCCCTGAAAGGCAAAGCCAAGTAAGTTTCGTTTACAAAGGTAAAATCGAGTATTGTATTTCATTAAGAGTGTAGTTTGAGGTTTTGCGAAATACTCTTTTTTCGGTTTGTTGCCAAGTTATAAATGTGCATTAAGTCTCAAACTCTCTTTAACAACATTAACAAATGAACCAGAAGTAAGTGAAAGGATTGAAAAATATCACTCAGCACTGCAGCTGCACACTTCTGACACAAGAGGGCACCATAACACATTAACATGGACATGGTATTTATGACCTATACTGCAGCCGCCCACCAGCTCGCGATCGAGATGATTTGGCTTCACTTGTGTTGAGTTGTCATGTTGTCTATCTTTATGCACAGTCCATAGTCGGTTCAATATTCAAGATATAATACAGATAATTTTTTTTAAAAGCTGTCGGGACCATTTTGAGGCAGAAATAGAGAAAGGGTGATTAAATTAAAATGCAGAGACAAACTGAAATGAAACAAAATTTGAAAAGAGTTGTGTCCAATCTCCGCCCAGTGGCTTGTAGAATACTAAACTACTAATCAAGTCTCCTTCCGTCACAACAAAAACAAGGCAGCATCAGAAACATAACACACTTTGTTCTATTAGACGTGTTTATGAAGCCATACTGGCCTCTTAATAACCACCACGTTGCACGAAGGCACACCCTCATCCGCCACGGCGATGGCTGCTAATTGATGCTCTGTCTGGAACAAAATGAACTGACCTATGGAGACATGTTCTCCACAACCTAAACTCAACAGCGTTAATGAGCATGATGAGAAGGACGAATAATTTACAGTGATGCAGGAGAAGATCATGTGGGATAAAATAAAGAAAGAAGCAAAGATCAGCTTAACAAACTAAGAGAAATACAGGTTGGAAAGTCTTTTCTTTTGGGTTTTTGTCTTTCATATTTTCCCAGTTAATAATCCCAGTTGACACCAGGCAAGAGGAGGGGAACAACTGCAAACGTTACACATTCCAAATATATATATATATATATATATATATATATATATATATATATATATATATAAAAGGCACATTGACAAAATGCACAACATAAATCCAACAAATGCAAAGCGAGCTGATTATACATCACAACTATGAAATCCTAGAACGAGCTTATAACAGACTACATCCATGGTCTATCACCAGAATGCTTGAATGGTACAAATGCAGTTATTATTATTATATTATAATCTGGGGTGGGGGGGGATTACGGCCTTGTTTTTCTAAATCATTAAAGGTATTAAAGGGCCTTTAATGAAAAATACAAATAAGTTAGAAATCATTAAGGTCTCCCTTACACAACACAACACAACACACACACACACCCTCCTGATGACACCCTCCCATCCTAATCTCTGCAGCACACAATACGAGTAGAGAGACCGTCTCTCTTCCCAAAAGGCATCACCTCTTTTGTCTGCCATTCTATAACCAGGTTCGGTGAGAAAAAGAGGTTGCTATGGTGACGGATGATCCAAACAAGGCCCAAAAGGCTGTGCATTGAGAAGTGAAAGAGATAAACAACATAGTCCAAATGATGGCTGATTGAACAGCCAGAGCTCTTTGCATTCAGATACAAAGGCAACAATGACATGAACTGAGCATTGTGTATGTGTGTGTGTGTGTGTGTTTGTGTGTTTGATGTGAATTTGTGCATTTCAACTCTGTCCTCTGTGCATCTGCTGAGTGCAGATAGGTTCTAGGACGTCTTGCAGGGAAAATGTATTTCCTTTTTTTTCTTGTTGCTATTAATGCTTGTTAAAAATTCAGGGCAAGTATATTTTCCCGAGTCAGGAACTGAGTTGGATCATTAACTAACAGAGTCTAGATTACATTGATTCCAAGGAGGTTATGTTTTCATTCCTCTGTTCGCTGAACGGATTTCCTCAAAACTCGTTAGAAGGATGAGCGAATAATTTGTGGATCTTGATGGGAAAAAATCTGGTATATTTAGGGGACTGATATTCATGACTGTGTGACGGTGGCTGCAACTTCTGCTGTACAAGCCACATCTCCACCCTCGGGTTCTTGTCATTTCTAAATGTCTTGTCATTAACTGCTCTTTCTCAGCCAGTGGTTCAGAGCTCCAACGATAAGAGACTAATGTGATGTAGGGGTAGTGGCATCAAGCTCTTTGAAAGGCCCTGAAACCATAGTGTATACGGGACTGCCCTAAAACGAAGGGGTAGACCGAAATTGACGAATGCTTCATCAGCTCCCGCTGGCTTCTCTCTCTTTCTCACCCTGAGACAGATGCACCATCAGCTAATTGGTGATCCATCAGTGTTACTCCCCTGGGGCAGTGGACTTCCTCCTGTTAACAGATCTGCAGGGTTGGACCCAGTCTGCCGCCCCATCACGATGCCACACTGCCTCCACACTTTTCATTACAAAGACTGACAAGAAGCCAGATTTATGACTTTCATCAACACTCCTCGTCCTGCTAACGCCATGAGACCCAAACACACTCAGAGGACGCTCATCAATGTGGTTTTACATTTTCCACACAAGGATAAACATGCTAGCGTGCTCACGAGCTCTGACGTTTGGACATTTTCCTCGGGTTTTCCACGGAGGCTTTACGTAAGAACCTAAATGTGAGAGTCAGCTGCCCTGGACCCTCTCTGGCACACACTGACAGTTTTACCTTGGAAAATGTCCGGAAAATGACCGACCTAGTCCATGTCAAGAGAATTCTCAGCAAGCAAGTGTTGATGAATTTTCAAACTTGAAACTGGAAGAATACAAATATCTTCATACACGAGCTTGGAAAGACGGAACAGTTCGAGAGCTCAAGACTCCTCGTCTGAATGTTCCGCATTTTCCCCTCGTCAAGCTCCTGCTGCGTTCTTCAGACCTGCAGTGCAAACTTCGAAAATATGTTCATACCCAATTTTCCAGAGTTGATATCTACACACTCACCTACGTCATGAGTGCAGGAAGTGAAAAACCCCCAAAGAACTCTGTGTGTTCTTCTTGTGTTGACAGTTGCAGTGCGACACCACTGTGATTTTAAACACAACATTAGCAATTAACTTCCCGCACAGTTAAAACACAGTCCATACAAATGCACGTAAATTACAGGCCAAATTGGGCAGATGAGCAGAATAGAATAAAAGCCCTTAAGAGCTGCATTAATCAATTAAATAGAAAGCTCCTGCCTTTCCCCACACAGATACAGAGGGAGAGGACGAGGAGGGTCATGGGAGCTTGTTGATTCTATTTGACGTCTATGCATTAGTTTAAGCAGCAGGAATGAAAAGATAAAAAGAATAGAAGCACTGGATAGAAAGTGTGTGTGCGCTGCAGTTTGTTTCCTATCAGGTGGAAGTGGAGAGGTTTATTATTTCCTCCTCTCCTGGTTTCTTCTGCCTTTCTTTCTTCATTCTGTCGTCTCCATTATCTGCTCGGGTTTGTTCCGTCTCTTCTTTTTCCTGCTCTCATCATCCATCATCTTCTCTGCCCTCCTCCTTCCTTTGCACTTCTCGCTCCCCCTCCTCTTTCTTCATTTTACATTAATTCCTTCCCTGGACTTTAATTGACTCACCTGTGTTCTGCTGTTTTGATAAGGCGACGATAAGAGGAATTGTTTTTACTATTTTTTTTTACCAAAGAGCTGCTGAAACTGTCAAAATCCTTAGTGGACAGTAAAACTGAAAATCCCCTGAGCGCCTTACAGAAAACTGCAGAGATTTCATTTAAAAAAAAGAGACGTAGGGAGAGAAGGAAAAGGGGAAACTTACCTCTATCGTCCTGGTCTCTGCTCTCCGGCATCAGAGCATCACAGCTGGAGGAGAATTACACCAGACTTGTTGCGTTTCAGCGCTATTTGTCTCCAGTCTGTGAGAGCAGAGAGCTGCAGCATCCAAACCCCCACAGCCCTGCACACGCAACCCCCCCACCCCCAACCCACACACACACACACACACACACACAGCTCTCCCTCCATCCCTCACTGCATCGGCTTCCATTCATTTTGGACAGCCTCACTAAAACCATATCTCTAGTTGCTTTGTCATCTTCCTTCTTTCTGTGTCAGGTACATCTACATTTACAGGAAAGCACTTTGTGTTATATCGTGTTTGTATGAAAAGTGTTTGAATAATTGTTCCAGTCTTTCTCGTGGTTCCAGCTTCTTAATCTTTGGGGTTTTCCTGCATTTCTCTTAAATTATTTTGAGTAATTGTGAAGTTTGGATCATTGATTGGACAAAACAATAATTGTGAAGATGTCACTTTAGTCTCTGCTCTGCATAGAGGTGATGTTATTCTGAGTTTCTAGATATTTGTATGCCTCAGTGCCGGTGACACCCAGTGACCTCAGGCATCTTGTTTTCAGGTCGTCTCATTGTCTGATTCTTGTGAACACAATATCTCAAGATCCCTTTGAGGGAGTTTCTTCAAATTTGGTACAAATGTTCACTTGGACTCAAAGATGAACTGATGAGCTTTTGGTGGTGCCCCCCAGCTGTGTGGAGTGCTTCACCGTGTCTTCAACATGAGCCTGAGTCTTCAGAGGGTCCCTGAGCTCTGGAAGACGTCCTGCCTCGTTCCTGTGCCGGAGACGCCGCGTCCCAGTGGCTCCAAGGACTACAGACCGGAGTTGAGGACGCCATCGTCTACCTGCTGAATCGAGTCCACGACCACCTGGACAAGCCGGCTAGCCCTGTGAGGGTCATGTTTTTTGACTTCTCCAGTTCTGGACAATGTCTCCCACCTTCTCCATGACGTGCTGGTCAAAGACAGGAGCATGTTCACTGCTAGACTGAGACCATCAAGATGCACCACAGAGCGCCACAGGAAGTCATTCCTGCCTGTGGCCATCAAACTACACAACTCCTCCCTCGGAGTGTCCGACCCGACTGAGTCATTGATTTCGAAATTGGCATTTCTGTTGCAATAGTTCTGGTGGCAACGTTTTGTTCTCTTATTCAAAAGTAAAAAACAGAGCAAGTTCTCAGGATGGCTTTCAGAGATAACAGCTGGAAGTGTAACCAGAACGCGTCACGATTATCTAAAATCTTTCTTTTGTCTGTGGGACCACCAGCTCTTTATGAAAATGTTCCTTGTAGACTAATACATGATCCACACTATAAGTATTTTTATTCTACTTGCTCTATGTCCAGACATTCTCCACAGTTCATGTCTCACAACGGGTAGACAATCATAGATATTATTAGACGGAGGGAGAGAAAGAAAAGGGGAAACTTACCTCTATCGTCCTGGTCTCTGCTCTCCGGCATCAGAGCATCACAGCTGGAGGAGAATTACACCAGACTTGTTGCGTTTCAGCGCTATTTGTCTCCAGTCTGTGAGAGCAGAGAGCTGCAGCATCCAAACCCCCACAGCCCTGCACACGCAACCCCCCCACCCCCAACCCACACACACACACACACACACACACACACACACACACACACACGCAGCTCTCCCTCCATCGCTCACTGCATCGGCTTCCATTCATTTTGGACAGCCTCACTAAAACCATATCTCTAACCTTAGACCTGTTTAACCTGAACCTTCAAGAGATGCTTCACTTAAACATGTGTTTTTATAGCTGTGAAGTAAATAATATGACTGTTCTTCGATGAAACACAACAATGCCGGTTTTAATGTCGCACTTGTTTATTTATGATGAAAAGAGTCAGGATTATTTAGAGGACTGGTTTCTATGAGTGATTGAACTCTGGTGCAGCTCGATTGAATTGATGGAGATTGAATTGATGGAGGCTGGCATGTGCACACACAGACACCAAAGGGGGCTTGAGCCAATGCCCTTTTTCTTCCTCGAGAGAAAGTGTCCTTTTTTAAATACATGAACATTATATTCCTGTTTGCTCACAGCTTCCTGTCAAACAAATATATTGAAATATAAAAAAACATCTAAATATCAGGTGGGGAGATTAGACTCGTCTCTGTACCCTCCCTCCCTCCACGTCTCCTGCACAGAGCTGAGCACTGGAGCTGTGGACATTTCTCCATTCTTAGAGTTCAGTTCTAAATGTGATGATTAGAAAACATCAGAGGAACAAAGTCACTTGTTGACCTGCGGAGTAATGGCCTCAGTGCAGTGGAGCTGCTAAGGGGGGCCAGGTGGGGCCAGGCGGGGCCACCTTGATACAGTAAAGGCAATAATCAGAGTTTGTCCTTTTAAACTTTAGGTGCAGGACACAAGTCCAAACTGAATGAATGTCCAATCAGTGTGGAGAGCACTGACCACTGTCATAGACTGACTGTTGTAATTGAAAACCTTATTTTGTAAGTTACAGCACAACTGTAAGAACAGTAACAGTCTATAATACTATTAACTGATGAAAAAGCAGCCATGGGACATTGTGGATGTGTGACACTTTGACTTTTAGTTTTCACAATACACCCAGACCACAGAGTTGATCCAACTTGAAAAAGGTAAGTAAATGTATTTACTTCATATCTACTTATTAATATAATTTTAAAAACTGTATTTACCTAATTTGATTGATAGATTGTTCCAATTTAAAAATGGCAGGTGAAGTTAACTCTCAAAGTAAAACCAGCTCGTCTGATTTAACTGAATAGTTGTGTTTCCTCTGGCTCCATCCATATAACTGCGTTTCTAAACAAAAACGATCTCTCTCCACGTTCTGCTTGTGCTTTAATGTCGTATCAGACTAATCAGAACAATCAGGTCCAGAGTTGAGGTGGAGTTCATGTGAATTTCACAGTCGGGAACTAATTCTTCTGATTATTCCGATGCACAACCAGAGCACAGTGGGAGGCTCGTGCACCTGTGCATGAGCTCATGAAGTCCAGTCTACACAAGTGAACAGTTTAACACGTGTATCAGACAAAACAAGTTTGACTCACATGAGTTGAATCCTCGTGAGAAATGAGTGAAGAACACTAAAGTAATGTAAGTTTGCATGATTATGACCTTTTACGATGTATTTTTATGACCCAGTCTTCATATGGACTGGAGGTGTAAATAAACAGGAACTGACTTCTGACATGAGGTTAAAAGAAAGAATAATTCAACATGATTTTTTAAGTCCAGTCTCAAGAAAGTAAAGAAAGTGTTAGATTCACTGTCAGGCTGCAAAACTACTTTCACTGTTATTTGCATTTGAATGTCATTTCCAAAATAAAAGAACATTTCTTCATTTTAACGAGGGGATTTACTGGTGTTTGTCCGTTCGTGCATGTTAATAATGTGAAGAGGAAGGAAGCCAAGGTCTTAACTGATATATGATTTCTATCTGTCACCGTGACTGGCTGACAAACATCGTTCCTCAAGGGTGGAATCTAGCTGCTGATGTGGCTACACCACAGAGACGGGAGAAGCAGCGAGTTGCTTTGTCATCTTCCTTCTTTCTGTGTCAGGTACATCTACATTTACAGGAAAGCACTTTGTGTTATATCGTGTTTGTATGAAAAGTGTTTGAATAATTGTTCCAGTCTTTCTCGTGGTTCCAGCTTCTTAATGTTTGGGGTTTTCCTGCATTTCTCTTAAATTACTTCGAGTAATTGTGAAGTTTGGATCATTGATTGGACAAAACAATAATTGTGAAGATGCCACTTTAGTCTCTGCTCTGCATAGAGGTGATGTTATTCTGAGTTTCTAGATATTTGTATGCCTCAGTGCCGGTGACACCCAGTGACCTCAGGCATCTTGTTTTCAGGTCGTCTCATTGTCTGATTCTTGTGAACACAATATCTCAAGATCCCTTTGAGGGAGTTTCTTCAAATTTGGTAAAAATGTTCACTTGGACTCAAAGATGAACTGATGAGCTTTTGGTGGTGCCCCCCAGCTGTGTGGAGTGCTTCACCGTGTCTTCAACATGAGCCTGAGTCTTCAGAGGGTCCCTGAGCTCTGGAAGACGTCCTGCCTCGTTCCTGTGCCGGAGACGCCGCGTCCCAGTGGCTCCAAGGACTACAGACCGGAGTTGAGGACGCCATCGTCTACCTGCTGAATCGAGTCCACGACCACCTGGACAAGCCGGCTAGCCCTGTGAGGGTCATGTTTTTTGACTTCTCCAGTTCTGGACAATGTCTCCCACCTTCTCCATGACGTGCTGGTCAAAGACAGGAGCATGTTCACTGCTAGACTGAGACCATCAAGATGCACCACAGAGCGCCACAGGAAGTCATTCCTGCCTGTGGCCATCAAACTACACAACTCCTCCCTCGGAGTGTCCGACCCGACTGAGTCATTGATTTCGAAATTGGCATTTCTGTTGCAATAGTTCTGGTGGCAACGTTTTGTTCTCTTATTCAAAAGTAAAAAACAGAGCAAGTTCTCAGGATGGCTTTCAGAGATAACAGCTGGAAGTGTAACCAGAACGCGTCACGATTATCTAAAATCTTTCTTTTGTCTGTGGGACCACCAGCTCTTTATGAAAATGTTCCTTGTAGACTAATACATGATCCACACTATAAGTATTTTTATTCTACTTGCTCTATGTCCAGACATTCTCCACAGTTCATGTCTCACAACGGGTAGACAATCATAGATATTATTAGACGGAGGGAGAGAAAGAAAAGGGGAAACTTACCTCTATCGTCCTGGTCTCTGCTCTCCGGCATCAGAGCATCACAGCTGGAGGAGAATTACACCAGACTTGTTGCGTTTCAGCGCTATTTGTCTCCAGTCTGTGAGAGCAGAGAGCTGCAGCATCCAAACCCCCACAGCCCTGCACACGCAACCCCCCCACCCCCAACCCACACACACACACACACACACACACACAGCTCTCCCTCCATCGCTCACTGCATCGGCTTCCATTCATTTTGGACAGCCTCACTAAAACCATATCTCTAACCTTAGACCTGTTTAACCTGAACCTTTAAGAGATGCTTCACTTAAACATGTGTTTTTATAGCTGTGAAGTAAATAATATGACTGTTCTTCGATGAAACACAACAATGCCGGTTTTAATGTCGCACTTGTTTATTTATGATGAAAAGAGTCAGGATTATTTAGAGGACTGGTTTCTATGAGTGATTGAACTCTGGTGCAGCTCGATTGAATTGATGGAGATTGAATTGATGGAGGCTGGCATGTGCACACACAGACACCAAAGGGGGCTTGAGCCAATGCCCTTTTTCTTCCTCGAGAGAAAGTGTCCTTTTTTAAATACATGAACATTATATTCCTGTTTGCTCACAGCTTCCTGTCAAACAAATATATTGAAATATAATAAAAACTCTAAATATCAGGTGGGGAGATTAGACTCGTCTCTGTACCCTCCCTCCCTCCACGTCTCCTGCACAGAGCTGAGCACTGGAGCTGTGGACATTTCTCCATTCTTAGAGTTCAGTTCTAAATGTGATGATTAGAAAACATCAGAGGAACAAAGTCACTTGTTGACCTGCGGAGTAATGGCCTCAGTGCAGTGGAGCTGCTAAGGGGGGCCAGGTGGGGCCAGGCGGGGCCACCTTGATACAGTAAAGGCAATAATCAGAGTTTGTCCTTTTAAACTTTAGGTGCAGGACACAAGTCCAAACTGAATGAATGTCCAATCAGTGTGGAGAGCACTGACCACTGTCATAGACTGACTGTTGTAATTGAAAACCTTATTTTGTAAGTTACAGTACAACTGTAAGAACAGTAACAGTCTATAATACTATTAACTGATGAAAAAGCAGCCATGGGACATTGTGGATGTGTGACACTTTGACTTTTAGTTTTCACAATACACCCAGACCACAGAGTTGATCCAACTTGAAAAAGGTAAGTAAATGTATTTACTTCATATCTACTTATTAATATAATTTTAAAAACTGTATTTACCTAATTTGATTGATAGATTGTTCCAATTTAAAAACGGCAGGAGAAGTTAACTCTCAAAGTAAAACCAGCTCGTCTGATTTAACTGAATAGTTGTGTTTCCTCTGGCTCCATCCATATAACTGCGTTTCTAAACAAAAACGATCTCTCTCCACGTTCTGCTTGTGCTTTAATGTCGTATCAGACTAATCAGAACAATCAGGTCCAGAGTTGAGGTGGAGTTCATGTGAATTTCACAGTCGGGAACTAATTCTTCTGATTATTCCGATGCACAACCAGAGCACAGTGGGAGGCTCGTGCACCTGTGCATGAGCTCATGAAGTCCAGTCTACACAAGTGAACAGTTTAACACGTGTATCAGACAAAACAAGTTTGACTCACATGAGTTGAATCCTCGTGAGAAATGAGTGAAGAACACTAAAGTAATGTAAGTTTGCATGATTATGACCTTTTACGATGTATTTTTATGACCCAGTCTTCATATGGACTGGAGGTGTAAATAAACAGGAACTGACTTCTGACATGAGGTTAAAAGAAAGAATAATTCAACATGATTTTTTAAGTCCAGTCTCAAGAAAGTAAAGAAAGTGTTAGATTCACTGTCAGGCTGCAAAACTACTTTCACTGTTATTTGCATTTGAATGTCATTTCCAAAATAAAAGAACATTTCTTCATTTTAACGAGGGGATTTACTGGTGTTTGTCCGTTCGTGCATGTTAATAATGTGAAGAGGAAGGAAGCCAAGGTCTTAACTGATATATGATTTCTATCTGTCACCGTGACTGGCTGATAAACATCGTTCCTCAAGGGTGGAATCTAGCTGCTGATGTGGCTACACCACAGAGACGGGAGAAGCAGCGAGTTGCTTTGTCATCTTCCTTCTTTCTGTGTCAGGTACATCTACATTTACAGGAAAGCACTTTGTGTTATATCGTGTTTGTATGAAAAGTGTTTGAATAATTGTTCCAGTCTTTCTCGTGGTTCCAGCTTCTTAATGTTTGGGGTTTTCCTGCATTTCTCTTAAATTACTTCGAGTAATTGTGAAGTTTGGATCATTGATTGGACAAAACAATAATTGTGAAGATGCCACTTTAGTCTCTGCTCTGCATAGAGGTGATGTTATTCTGAGTTTCTAGATATTTGTATGCCTCAGTGCCGGTGACACCCAGTGACCTCAGGCATCTTGTTTTCAGGTCGTCTCATTGTCTGATTCTTGTGAACACAATATCTCAAGATCCCTTTGAGGGAGTTTCTTCAAATTTGGTAAAAATGTTCACTTGGACTCAAAGATGAACTGATGAGCTTTTGGTGGTGCCCCCCAGCTGTGTGGAGTGCTTCACCGTGTCTTCAACATGAGCCTGAGTCTTCAGAGGGTCCCTGAGCTCTGGAAGACGTCCTGCCTCGTTCCTGTGCCGGAGACGCCGCGTCCCAGTGGCTCCAAGGACTACAGACCGGAGTTGAGGACGCCATCGTCTACCTGCTGAATCGAGTCCACGACCACCTGGACAAGCCGGCTAGCCCTGTGAGGGTCATGTTTTTTGACTTCTCCAGTTCTGGACAATGTCTCCCACCTTCTCCATGACGTGCTGGTCAAAGACAGGAGCATGTTCACTGCTAGACTGAGACCATCAAGATGCACCACAGAGCGCCACAGGAAGTCATTCCTGCCTGTGGCCATCAAACTACACAACTCCTCCCTCGGAGTGTCCGACCCGACTGAGTCATTGATTTCGAAATTGGCATTTCTGTTGCAATAGTTCTGGTGGCAACGTTTTGTTCTCTTATTCAAAAGTAAAAAACAGAGCAAGTTCTCAGGATGGCTTTCAGAGATAACAGCTGGAAGTGTAACCAGAACGCGTCACGATTATCTAAAATCTTTCTTTTGTCTGTGGGACCACCAGCTCTTTATGAAAATGTTCCTTGTAGACTAATACATGATCCACACTATAAGTATTTTTATTCTACTTGCTCTATGTCCAGACATTCTCCACAGTTCATGTCTCACAACGGGTAGACAATCATAGATATTAGTCCCCTAAACATGAACGAACACAATCTACTTAGAGGGAGTAATAAAGGACCCAATCTTGGTATTTTCAGACCAACTCGTAGTGGTTTCAGTCACACTCCTTGTCGGAGCATTGGTATCTTGAGGCTGCAGAAAACCATGGCACGGTTGACCAATCAAAACTTGGTGTGAGGTAAATTGTAAAGCCTTCCACATTTTATATTTAGTGTGCATTAGTAAGACAGAAAAACGTGTTGGTTGTCTACCGGTGCAACCTAAGACAAGATAAGTGGATGACAATGGACGGACCGAAGGCTCAGCTTTAGTTTGAATCCGTTTCCATCACAGAAAAAACTTTAGTGATTCATAAGTAATTGAACAGATACATGTAAAGTCAAACAATTCTCATATTAAATTTTTGTCAGGGTCTAATCCTCCTTATTAACACATTAGACTGTGGACCTGTGTATAGAATTGACCTGTAAAGACACTTCTCTTTCTTACTTCTGCTGTATTGGTGACTGACTGTTTCTCTTTGGTCATCCTTCCACTGAAATCTCTTTCTTCAATCTGCAAGTCAGAATAACGGTCAAAACAGTACAAGGTGTGGTTTTTAAGATAAACTGGAAATACAATATCTGTCAAGATGCTAAATATGGATAATTTTGTATTGTAAGAAAATCCTCGTTACAAGTCGTCCTGTAAATTGCCTGCTTCTTTCATTGAAACTCAGAAAGACGTTGATTAAGGTACAATTTATTTATATAATATTATTAACATTAATAACTGCTGCTTGCATTGCAATGGGACAGCAACAACTGATAAAGATCAAAAATTAGCATAGATGTACAGATTACTTTAGCCAATGGGGTTGTGTCAGTAAATCTTCACAATGTGATTGGTGCCTCAGAGGCCGACGGGACAACGTGAAAAGATTTAAAAAGACACAACTGTTGCATCTGGAGGACAGTCACTGAGGCGGTGAATGACAGCGATGGCTCGTCTCACAACTCTTCTCTTTGCCATGTGGCTTGGTGAGTAGGCAGCAATTCTCTCTGTGTTCTAGTTTCAAACTGTTTCAGTAAAGCAATGCATCACATTTCTGTCTTTTATCAAGGTGTGGAAGTGAAGGAGTTTGTGACATGACTGGGTCTGACCAAGAAATACTGCTGCTGCTTCTTTTTCTTTTTGTCAGATGCTGTGATAAGGTGTTGTTCTCTGTCTCATTCAGGTGTGACAGTGAGCACAGTGGTTGATCTGGAGAAGAGAATCATCGGAGGTAAAGAGTGTGGACCAACTGAGCGTCTGTACCATGTCCAGCTGAAAGCCAATAATGGAACACATGAGTCCTCTTGTGGTGGCTCTCTGATCAGTGACCAGTGGATTCTGACTGCAGCTCACTGCTTTAAGCCAGGATGGTGAGAAAGTGAAACAACTTTTCCTTTAATGCTCTGATGCACCGGTCATTAATGGTTTGATGTAAAACTATGATTAATAACCAACAGTATTAAAATATGACGTGTTGACAGTGATTCAGTGACGTTTAAACTTTTACCTGTAGGACGTTCACTGCATATATAGGCGTGCATCCTGGTCCTCCTAAAACAGTGCGAATCACAGCTCCACCTGTGATCTTCAACGACGGCAAGCCACACGACCTCATGTTGCTGAAGCTGCCTAAAGCAGTTGTAGGTATCACACCTGTACAAGCTCCCAACTGTAAAGATCCTCCCAAGAGGTGAGTTCTCATCCTTCCAGTGAACATGTGAAAATAAAAACTAGAATTAGTTAATTAACTACGTATAGTTTCAAACTATATTTTAATTTTGTTTTTTACAGAGGTGATATGGTTCAGATTGCAGGTCACGCTGCCACAACAGCTGGTCCAAATAATGAAAGACGTAGGATTCATTTTATTCTATTATTTCTATAACCTTTTTTTGTTTGTGTTCTTGTTTTGTTAAGAGACAAATATTTAAATCAATCAGTTTGTTCTTTGTCTTCATATTGTGTTGCTTTTTTATACAAAAACACTCATCGGTTCAATGTAATTTATTAAAGTGTCAATAAGTATAATAATCTTCCAGTGGTGAGTTCACTGGTAAAAACGTTTCTTCTCCTCAGAACCTGGTTCTTCACCAACTCTGCAATGTGCTGATATGAACGTCATCGACTGTGAGACGTTCATGAGCCGTCTGCTTTGGCAAGAGCCAGGATACCACGCACGCTTTAAACATGAGCACTTGATCTGTACCAGTACACCTTCCGTGGATGCCACTCACGTGAGTACACGTGTTCAAGCTTTGGTTTCGTTTCTTCAGCTTTAACAAGTTTCAATTGTTGGTTATAAATAGAAATAATAATTTGAGCAAAAAAGCACAGTAAATACACGTCTGTCTTTCACAGGGTGACTCTGGTGGAGGAGTCGTGTACCAGGACAAGATTTATGGTGTCATTGTACATGGGCATCCTACACGTGTCGCTGGTTGGTCACTTATGTCTATGGACCTCTGTTATGGGCCATACGATCAGTGGATCAGAAACACTGTCACCAAACCATGAGGAAATGCAGCTTTTGGTTCATGGTGAAATGTTCAGTTTCTAACAGACATTTCACATCAAACATTACAGTTGATGTCATTGTTCATTAAATGTCCAGCTATAATTTGTAAAACCCTTTATTCTTTTCACACAACCTTTAAAGGTTCAGTGTGTAAGATTTAGGTCAAAGGACCTGTCTGCAGAAATTTAATATAAAATAATCCTGGTGATGTTTTCATGAGTGTGTTTCATCTAAACTGTATGAATTGTTGTTTTCCTCACTCTAGAAACGGCCCTTTGAATTTAAATACTTTATAGTTACTTCAGGAGCGAGTCCTTTCTACGGAGGCCACCATGTTTTTACAGTAGCCCAGACTGGACAATCTAAACACCTTTTGAGTTTTACCGTCATTCTATTGGGGACAAAATAAAACATAAACTACAAAGGGAGACACAGTAATAAACTGCTCTACTTTCACCAGTTCTGAAAATACAATGAACAATGTCACTTCCTTCTGTTCTGTCAACTGAAATAAAATGAGTAGCATTTCATCCGTGTCAGTTGTTTTTATGCTTTCAGTTTCTAGTTTGTTGTGTCAGTTTTATACTTTTATTAAAGTCCCGCTCCATGTGAAGTGTTTGTGGGGAGAACATCAACATCTGGGCTTTTATTATAGCATAGATCATGAAAATGTGTTTTGTAATTCAGCCATTTTAGAAAGACAACAATACCATCCCTTTAAGACTCCATTCAACGTTGGTGTTAATCCAGATAAAGGAGCTAATCATGGATTTTATTTACCGTCTTTAACATTTTGTGTAATTTTCACCAATTTCCCAGGTAATCATTCTGTTATCGTGCGGAAAATAAATAGACATGTGTAGGGAAATGGTCAAATCTCTCTGCAGTAGACAGACAGGTTTTTATCGGCTCCGATCACCAGGGTGAACGTGCTAATTTGTCAATTCTCGATGCAATTGTGTCGTCCAACATCTCACCAGGGGAAAAAAACTTGAACAGCAATGTTACATTGAAGTTCAGATACACTTGCTGCACAGACAATAGTACCCAGTGCTTCATGTGTTATCACACCTTCAGGCAAATTCAGGACACAAAGTTGTAGTTGCATATCAGTTACTGAGTGAAATATTTCCTTTTGCTATTGAACTTATCAACACAGCAAGAGGAGATTTTACCAAGTAACTGATCAACTAACTTTAACAAGAACCTTGTGTTTAATGTCTTATCTTCAGTTGAGACACACACACACACATACGCACACACACACACACACACACACACACACGCACACACACACACACACACACACACACACACATGCACACACACTCACACAGTTACTAAAGATTAAACTGGAAGCCACATCATTTGCAAAGTAATGAAATGACTCAACAGCTGGTAAGACCTAACTTGTCTTTGGTTCTTTCAATAATAAAAATGCATGTGTATGCATGGGGTTAGAAAAAATACAATACACCCAAAAACTAAATAAAAGCACTCTATTAGTCTGAGGAGGGAAGGGATGTAAGAAGTGAGATTAATGTTATTGGATTATTTTTATAATCTTTTTTTCCTTGTGTTCTTGTTTTGTTAAGAGACAAATATTTAAATCAATCAGTTTGTTCTATGTCTTCATATTGTGTTGCTTTTTTATACATAAAAACACTCATCGGTTCAATGTAATTTATTAAAGTGTCAATAAGTATAATAATCTTCCAGTGGTGAGTTCACTGGTAAAAACATTTCTTCTCCTCAGAACCTGGTTCTTCACCAACTCTGCAATGTGCTGATATCGACATCATCGACTGTCAAGAGCTCAGAAAATATCTGCTCAAGGATGATGAGAAGTCTTATTTGAACAATGACCGTCATGAGCACTGGATCTGTGCCTCTAGACATCGGGTGGATATATGTGACGTGAGTACATGTCGTCTAACTTTGTTTAGTTTCTTCAGCTGTAACAAGTTTCAATTGTTTGTTAAAAATAGAAATGTTAATGATTACAGGAAAGAAATTCAATAAACACACATATGTCTTTCACAGGGTGACTCTGGTGGAGGAGTGGTGTACAAGGACAGGATTTATGGTGTCATTGTATTGTCTCATCGTACACATGCCTGTGTTGTACCAGCTGGATTTATGGACCTCTGTTATGAGCCATACTTGAAGTGGATCAGTGATACTATCAAGCCACCAGGAGTTAATGCAGCTCATGGTTAATGGTGAAATGTTCAGTTATTTAACAGAAATTTCACATCTAAATTTACAGTTGATGTCATTGTTCATTAAATCTTTAACTATCATTTGTTAATTTCGGGAAATATTTTTTATACAATTGTATAGGAAATAAAATTTGTAAAATAAACAATTGAGCATTTTAAATTCTATAGATGGCTTCTGTTATCATACAGTCATTGTGTTGGAAACAAAACTGTAGACATAATAATAGTCTGTTCTTCTTTTACCAAAACTGAAAAGAAAATGAACAATTTGACTTTCTTTCCCCAACGTTCTGTCAACTGAAATAAAATGAGTATCAATGCATTTGTGGCTTGTTGTTTTTAAGGTTTTAGTGTCAAAGTCAAACGATACACATGAACACATTCCTGCACAATGTAAAACTTCTTTAGTCAATGTTTTGTCTTACCTCTCCCACCAATGAATTGAATGACTACCCTGCGGGACTGTGAGAAAATCTCCAGTGAGGAAAGAACATGTTTATCTATTTAAGTTCGTCTCCACGTGGAACACTTGTGGGAAGACAAAACAAATGCATCAAAGTAGTTGAATCAACAACCCTTTGCCTTACCACCCAGTGGCCCTGAAGTGCCGTGATAAAACCCTGAGAGGTCCCCAGTGTTTGGTGTCTGTCCCTTCTGGTGTAGAAACATGATGATGTTCTCTGCCAGTGAAAACAACATCAATCTTGGTTACAGGTGATTTACACACTAATGAAAACATGTGAACTTCATATTCAATGTTGCTGATAGATCCCTGTAAACCTTTCCCACTGAACCTTTAAGTCAGTTTCACTTTACTTCAGTGTATGGAGTGTAAGAGCAGAAACTGTTGGTAGGAATGTAGAGCTATGAATGAATATTGTTATGTTCGTGCAGGAAAATCTGATATTATCATCCCTCCATCCATCCATCCATCTATCCATCCATCCATCCATCCATCCGTCTCTTTACAGTGGGACTGCAGTTCTTGTTCTTACAGGCATCGTATTGATTAACCGAACTACCCTAAAACAGCATTTGGTCATTGACAGGCACTTCTGTTACAGTTGTGTATGTCACCTGTTCAGTTTAATATCGCGCAAGACTCAACTGAACAGAACCTTTTTGTGATGTTGAGATTTGTGTAGCAAAGTCCGACTGATATAATTACAGTTATATTAAACAAGACTCCTGTTATCCAAACAAGACTGAGGGTAGAAAGGTTTATTTATTCATCTCTCACGTTTAGTTTAATAGTGATTACGTTTGTCATGCAGTTTTTATTTCTTCTTGCATTGTCTTGCATTGTTTTCAACCACATTCGAAAGTGACTGCACATTTCAGGAAGCCTGCTACGCTGGAACACATCATCAAGCATTGATCCTAACTGGAGCTGTCAGCCCAGCAATCAGCGAGTCAAGGATAATCTGGTTTGAAAAGGCTGCCCACCTCACTGCTGCATACCAGGAGCCTTTGAGTAACACATCACTAAGCCTCTGAGGAGGCTTTACGCTGCGGAGGAAGAGGAATTGATTTAATGCAGGGACATGTTTCTGTGATGAACACTTCCATCCATACCCAGTGTAGCAGATTGTGCACAAATTGACTGTAAACTGTCTTTGAAAGACCCTAACCCTACAGACCATTAACCTTGGTCTGCTTCTTGTGTCCAGCAAACATTAAAGCACTGATCTATAGACGTACATCAGTTCAACTCATGTACTGCAGTGCTTTAAGAAAAAGGTACAGTGCTTAAATGTTGATAAAACGTCACACAGTGCTGTTCTTCATGGACACAGCAGAATTAAGTTTCTTTAACGTGGTTTCCTAAACATGCACTGGCCACGATTATTTCGAAACTAAGACCTACAATCCATTATATTCAATCAGGAACAAACAGTTGAAGGATGTATGAGGTTAAGATAAATGTTTGAACTCTTTTGGCCATTGACTGTTTTCTAATAAGTGTACTTACCATGATATGGTGGTGCAGTCATTGTGCATCTGATTGTGTATTCAGCCCACACAGGATCATTTGTTCTCCCAGACACACACTTAAACAAATAATGAGCGATGTTGACCTTCATTTATTCCATTAATCAGTTTGTTTATCAGCCCGAAACACAGAAGTCAGATTGATGCCACTGTCCCGGTGTCTCAGGCGAAGTGAGATGGATGATGTCTGTACCAGATGGTAGAAATCATTAATTTCACTGCTGTGATGGTGCAGGTGATGATGACGATGATGATGATGCATGTCTGACGCGGCGTACAGACGGTTGCAGACAACATGAAGATGCGTCGCAGCGGCACGTGTGTAGAAACCGTCATTTCGATTCCTGATATTTGACCACGCAGCGCTGGCGAGAGGGCCGATGGGAGGGGGTGAGATGGGGGCTGCAAACTTTCAAAGTGCTGCTCTTTAAAGGCTTCAAAGGTCGGCATGGTGGTGAAGTGGTTAACCCGGATGTTTCATAGCAAGGTTCTTTGTTCGAATCCTGGTTTGTGGAGTTTGCATGCTGTGTCTGAAATCACTCCCTCGGTATTCCCTACTTGACTATATAGTGACTTCTACATAGAGATAACTATACGCTGACGTCATTGTGACAGGATTTCGACGTACAACAACAAAAACAACAACGTCGGCCGGTGGAGAATCCCACAGTAAATGTTTATTTTACACTTAAACAAAAAAACATACTGAATGATCATCTTTAAATATAGAAATAAACTTGTTCCCTGCAGTTTGTGCTGCGATGCGCTGCTCTGCTTCTATTCACATCTGTACGACGTGTCACGACATTCAGACACCGCCACAACAAGGCAAACTCACTATGGTGCGCTATAGTGGGTGATTTCGGACACAGCTGTTGTGTCCTCGTAGGTTTTCTCCCACAATCCAATGGGGTTATGTTAATTGGAGTCTCTTAATTGACCCGACTGAGATAGTTGCGATACACTGGCCTCCTGTCCCCCACCATGATGCTCGAAAGGATAATGTTAAAGATACAGATCTTTTATTTTCATATCAAAACAAAGGATACATTTGTCAATAATTGTTAATTGAAAAACATTGTTCACTTCCCTACTTATACAAAATTATATCCTAATCCTTATTCTTAATCGTTAGCGCTCGTACATCAACAGCTGAAAGCACATAGATAATCTTACTGCGGCTCCATGTTTTCACTCGAACAAATATTCAAGAGGCACAAGACACCTTTATTTACTCTGGGCCCCAGAAGTGCTGTGTAACAAAAGCAGGAAGTGTGGATTCATCTACAATCTGTGATCTGGGTGATACACTCTAATAAAATATTATCTTACAGAGATGGTGGTAAATGCTGCTGCTGCGTAGAAAATGAACTTTAAGATTCAGTCTCGCTGTACAGAAAGTATTGTACCATTGTTTTTTACGACTGCGAAAGCATGTTTGTTTGTTTTTTTAACTAGTGGAAATCTAGTTGTGTTTTCTCTTAGAAATATTACAGACATTTCAAATGTTCTTCTTAAAACCCGGGCTAAGCAGTTTGAATCTCTTCCTCTCGTCTCCCTGGTCCTGGAAGAATCTGTAAAGACAAAGAAACGACCAAAAGTAGGTGATGATGCTGATGCATGACAGTCAGTGTATTGGTAAATTGAAATATCAGCAGGGTGCAATCACGTCTGTAATTACTATGGTAATTTGAAGAAAAAAATGATAAAGCTCCAACTTGGATCCTTTGTTTTTAATTTGGACTTTGTTATTCAGTTGTTAATGTACCTCCTGTGGAGAAAAGGCTTGTTGGTTTGTTGCTTTTCAAATTATTGCTGCGTTTTCCAGATCAATGCATTATACCTGTCCTTTATTTTCAGAGCTCACTCCATCGATATCTCTCACTCTCTCTGTCTTTGTCTTGTCAATTTGTGTGACCGACGTTTTCTTTCTCTTATAAGTTGTGTAGACTTCAGATCCAGGGAAAGGAAATGAATGAATGAACCATTGCTCCCACACTTTGCTCTGGGTTTGACCTTTCAGTTTCTCACCATTTACAGCAGTGAGCAGGGCTTCTTCTTGACCTTGGTGGGCTGGGGGCAGAGCACGGCCCGGATGGCCTCATCAAACACAGTCTTCAGCCCACGCTGGGTCAGAGCCGAGCACTCCAGGTATTTCACTGCGTCTATACATGTAAACAAAACCACGCATGTGAGACATGAAGGATGAATGAAGGGATCAGGCGGAGGCATAGACAAGAAGACTAGTGCGTCTAAATGTGTGTTTTAGGCGTGTTTGAAAAGAAATGCTGCGACAAGGCAGCGCCTCAGAAGTGAAACCTCCACCGCCCCCTGGTGGCTGTCTTCAGCAGGAGTCAGAACCTCTGCCCACTCCAGTGAAAGGAACATGGACCAAACTTAAAAGTCAGAGTGCACCTTCAACTGTTTAGGTTTCTGTTGGGTTTGTTTGGGTGAAATGTCATGATGGGCTTTACAAGCTAATCTTAATGGTACCAGTTGAGTCAGGACCTGGAAGCAGCTTCTGGAATCGTTAATTTTCTACAAACACGTGTGTGGTCTTAGGTTCTGAACAAATCTTGTCTTGTAGAGTCAATATCACCACAGTAATGGCACCAGATCAACCAACATCAGAGGCAAAGCTAATGTGTGGACCACATTCTCACCACATCTACAGAGGCCACAGTCAAACAAGACCTGAGGGAACCTCATCAACGTGTGACTGACCTATATCCTTTGCCAGAGCCAGGCCGTGAGGATAGGTGATCGGTGAGAGCTTCTTCTCCTTCAGCTTCTCAATAGTGTCCTTCTCGTCCCGCAGATCCAGCTTGGTGCCCACCAGGATGATGGGTGTGGAGGGGCAGTGGTGACGAACCTCTGGGTACCACTGGAATCGGACGGAGGCAAACACAGAGGGGGGGGGGGGGGGGGGGGGAGAAGAAGACGAGAGAAGAGAAGAAAGAGGAAAAATTGGAAAGAATGGGAAGGTAGAGTTTTTAGGAATTGTCGTGAAATAAGGCGAACAATTTAAACATGTGAGAATGAGAAAAATAAATGGCTGTAATTCAGTGTTTTTTCAGTCCTGTATCAACATCTTTCTATCTCTCACCCACTATCTCCCTTCTTTTTCCTTTTGATCTCTCCTTCACTTGTCCCTTTTCAACCCTCGGACGTCTGTCTCTCCCTCTTCTCTTTGCCTCTTTCATTCTCCCTCCATCCATTTCCCTCGGTGAGCAAATTAAAGATCAGTATCGGCTGGAGGAATTAAGTCGTTTCTGTTTTAGCGCTCGCACACCAGCGACAGTCGTAGTTTTGGATTTGGCAAATCCAGGCTGCTTAGAGGAGTGGTGTTCACACGCGTGCCATGTGGGGGATTATGGGTAAAACCTGATGAATCATACTCCTGCTTTTTAGACTCAGTTTTTCAACTCACTCACTGTGAAGAGCTGAAGTTTTTAACCACTCCGTGATTCAAATTCCTGGATTTCTTGAGTCCACTTGCCCCTTTGCGTCTCTGAACTTTACTGAAAATATATGTGAATTAAATTCTGACATCTCTCTTTAGTTGATATCACTTTTTCAAGAGAGATTTACTGATATCGGATTTGATCTCAGGTTTGACTTTTCGTTTAGACTGATATGACTTAAACACACCGCAAATAAATTGTGACTTTACTTGAAACCTGAACTTGAAGCCGACTTGGCCTTGTCTTTGGTGACTTGAGACATGCGAGTAAACTTAATTCTGAAAGATTTGAGTCCTGATTTAAACTTGAATTATCTTGATTTAGCCAAAGGAAACAAGTTCTGCTCATAATCAGGTTGATAATTCTAATTTGTGTTATTACCTGAGAAGGTTTACATCACTTTCCGCAGATTGCTGCAGCTCCTCCTTTCAGCCTCTGTCTGAAACACTTGGTTTCCTGTCTCTTTAACTCCTTTTAAATGAACTTTATATTTGACTTTTCTCAAGCCTCTGAGATTTGACTCAAGAAATGAAGTGAATCTGACTTTACAGCATAAAACAAAGTTCCACTCAACAGAAGACGTAAAGAATTCCACT
This sequence comes from Verasper variegatus, assembly GCA_026259375.1. Lineage (NCBI taxonomy): Eukaryota > Metazoa > Chordata > Actinopteri > Pleuronectiformes > Pleuronectidae > Verasper > Verasper variegatus. Next base: position 2,488,192 of record CM048044.1, on the reverse strand, counting down.
AATATTCACTGTTTGTGTAATTTATCTTCTTTCACTTTTCATGTTTTCCTGTGGTGCATCAGTCGTGAAATAAAAGATTTAATTTCCTTTTAATGCCACAAAGTGGTTGTTGTTAAGCGCCGCACCAATCTGTCTGCTCTTTTCTCTCGCTTGACTGTGCGTCATGTAATGCAGCACAGTTTGAATACAGTCTGATTGGTGATGGATGGACGTTGCGTGAACAGGAGGCTGCTAATCTATACTCCACCGTGTGATTTCGCTTTGATTTGCTCGACATTTAGCTGCTCAGGCCGCTCGCTGTCGATACTCGTTAACCTCTACAAAAGACAATGAGCGACAAAAGAAAGACAAATGAGCTTTCTAAAACTGATTAAAGAAGGATTGTGAAGCTGTCTAGTTTTTTTTATTTTTGAAACCAGACAAAGTCTCGGAATTAGAGGACGAACAAACTGGAATCGGGATCAGATGCAGGTGGCGATATGAGGAAGTAAAGACTTTCTGATATATATTGAATTTTGAAAGTTCAGCTCTGTTTTTCTGAATTAACGAAACGGCCAAGTTCAAAATGCCAAGAGAAGCTCTCATTGAGTTTGATCCAGTTTTATTTTGGTCTGAGACATTGAGAGATGCCAGGACTTTGGTCTCGTTAATTCAGAATCATGTGCAATATGTTTCTGTGTGGACATATATGGATGTAACTATTCAACGGGTTTTACAAGGATCCCGAAGATGTTGTTAATAAAACATGAAAACACCCAATTGGTGAAAACATTGGCAGTTGTTGTCATGACCACCTGAGCTCATACTTCAATCTCCTTGTGAAACCACATTAAAATTCACCACATCTGGATTTTTATCCGGATCCACACCAAATTGCACACTCTCATAAATATCAGTCCACTTGATGATGTCTGATTTTCAGTTTTTCATCTAGATCCACGGGTTATTCTCTTCCGTCCTCTTGTTTTTTTAACTTCCTCATAACCTGCTCCTCCTTTTAAATTCCTTCCTCTGCATTTCATCTACCAGGACCCACTTCTGCGGTACCTCTCCAGCTCCTTGTTACCATGGCAACTTACTTGGGATTCACACTGAAGGACGCAGCAGCTGTGAATCTTACTAAGGCGAGTCTGATCAATATTCACGACGTCACCCCCCTTTGTCTTCCTATAGGGCGGACTGGGCTGAATGAAGATGTGTGACTGGTTTGGGGAGAGGTCAACAATGAAGGAGCTGCCGTTGAAGCCCGGCTCGTTGGAGCTCGTGAATGAAAGCCTTAACCTCGAGAGCACTTCATTAGAGAGTGCCCGAACATGAAAGGTCTCGTCTCACAATGAAGCTGGCGTCTTCTCGTTAACCCGCATGACGCTGAATAGGAATAAGCAGGAGTGGAACATGGAGGGGAGGACGGAAATCACAAGTCTAGACCTGATATGACCAATCAATCATTTAGAATATCAATCTGCAACAGTTTTAATTATTGATTAACAGATGAAGTCACTTATTAGCCAAACAATCACTGGATCCAGCTTCTGTTGTTTATCCCATTATATCTTTATATATGTTAAATTAATGTTAAAGGTCCAGTGTGTAAGATTTAGGTGGAAGGATCTATTGGAAGAAACTGAATATGAAAATAATCCTGGTGATGTTTTCACGTGTGTTTCATCTAGATTGTACAAATTGTTGTTTTCTTGACCCTAGAATGGGATCTTTATACTTAAATAATTTATATTACAATACTTTTTATTTACATCAGGAGCGGGTCCTCTCTGTGGAGGCAGCCATGTTTTTTTTACAGTAGCTGCAACATGACACTTCACCACTAGATGTCACTAAATTCTACACCCTATACCTTTAGGTTAATGTTTATATTAAGTTGAACAGAAATATGCTAATTTGATTGGTCCCAGACAAACTGCATTTAACATTCTAACAGATTTCTAACAAAAAATTAATAAATTGATGAGTTTTGAGGACGCTGGAAGTAGCGGTGGTGAGGGGGCTGCAGCACCCCTCACTGGCAAAGGGCTGCAACTGCATGTGTTGTAGCTATAATGTAAATATAACTGTGATTTAAGAAAACAAAAATAGAAGATCATAACTTGTGTGTCTTCAAGTAGATGTGGTTTGTTTGTGTGAATCATTGTTCAACAGTCAGACACAGTGTTGGAGAATATCATCGATGACACATAATGTGGTGATGCACACGTGAACAAGTTCTATCCAACAATCTTGATTATTTAAAACACGTAAAGAAGCAAGAATCAAGTTTCTTCCATGTGATACCGACAGTCAAGGATATTTGACGACTACCTTTTTATCATGTTAATGTTAAATGTATAGTTTTCAGGTGTCAAGACTCACCTTAGCTCTGACGTTCTCGTAGGAGGCCGGGCTCACCAGGGAGAAACAGATCAGGAAAACATCCTGCAGGAAACGAGGGGAGGAGGAAGAGGAGAGACGATGAAGAGATACTGTAGATGAACAACGAGAAGGTGAAGATGAGATAGATTTGTCCAAACTGACGCAGCATGTGCAGGAATCGGTAAAACACATTGTTTTCATGATTTCAAATGTTTGTTTTAAAAACAATAAACTTATAGCAACGTGCTTTTACTCCTCATCACTTGAGTCTCATGAGATTTATTTCTGTTACCACTTCACCCGCCACGGAATAATAACCATGCCATCTCCATGACAACTGAGCAAGTGATGCAGATAAAGGGACACATTTTGTGGGGGGGGGGGGGACTCTAATGATTACGTTTTCACTAAATTACAGAATTCAATCAATTTTTTGGAATGAAGTACACGTCACATGATTTCCTCTTGTTTCAGATGTTCTCACACTGAAAAGTATCTCTCACAGATGTAGATATTGTTTGAATGTACAGAATATATGTGTGTGTGTGTGTGTGTGTGTGTGTGTGTGTGTGTGTGTGTGTGTGTGTGTTTCACTCATTTCCTTCATGCTGTTGAACATATTTCGATCTGTGTATTGATCTAAAACCTTCAATTCAAACTCCTGCTGAGGACGTGATGCTGATGAGGACCACAGCCGGGGGGGAGGAACGCTCTGGACAAACCATGTAAGTAAGTATCCATATATTTTCAATAAGTTCTAGAATGAAATCCATTAAAGAATGAAATCCAAAACACTCTGGGTTTCATGGAGAAACTCTTCTTGTCTTTCCCTGTCTTTGAATTTAATGAGACATATGACAGGCTGCTGTGTTTTTTTTATTGATCAGGAACTCTGTGAAACCAGCGGGAGACAAAGTGTGTCGTACACTTTCTATTGAACTCTGACTCCATCCATCTATCCATCTATGAGTGTGTGTGTGTGTGTGTGTACCGTCTGTGGGTAGGACAGCGGGCGGAGCCTGTCGTAGTCTTCCTGTCCAGCTGTATCCCACAGGCCCAGGTTGACTGGTTTGCTGTCCACCATCACATTAGCCGAGTAGTTGTCAAACCTGTGGGGAGCGAGAAGGTCAGCGGTCGATCAATCAGCCGCCTCGAGAGACAGTCATTTAAAGGGTGATTCCAAACCATCAGTCATTTGTAATTCGTAATACAAATGTCACGGTGGGTTCTTAGAATTAGACGGAGAGCAGGAGCTGGTTGTTAGAGAAGCTCATTGAAAACTGAGTTTCTTTCTTATTGAAAATAACCAATGAGTCTGTGATGTTAATGCAGCACTGCCTCCATGTGGAGACACTGAAACACCACTTATCTGCTGTGTGTGTGTGTGTGTGTGTGTGTGTGTTATTAGCATGTGAAGACTTTGTATATTTTTGTTAAGAAAAGTAATGTACAAATACAATTATAATTGCTATTATTCTGATTATTATTGTCATTAGCTGGCACCTACAGTTATATGACCAACTCCCTGGTTAAGATGATTTTTTTTTAAATTTTCTGTTTATATCATATATCTACATAATTCTTTTCTTTATTATTATAACTATATTTTATTTTATTTTTAACAATATTTGTGATCATAATGATGATTTATATAAAACCTTTTTCATGGTACCAAGTTTACCAAGAAGGTCAGAAATGAAACACCTTTTTGTTTTTTAAGCTTTTGTGAACAGGCGACTTTTAAGGAGTTCTACTTTAAATTACTTAATTTTATTCCTCACATCCACCCTTTATTAAATAAGTTCGTTATTTCATTTCTTCCTATAAAGATCGAATAATTGCGAGATAAGCAAACAAAGCAGCAGCACTTTGTGGAATCATTCACCCTCTGTCTTTATTGTAGCTGCCGGGGTTTAATCAGGCTGCTGCCAGTCCGAACCTGTCAGACATCTGCACATGCACTGTGACTGTGTGTGTGTGTGTGTGTGTGTGTGTGTGTGCAATGCATGTGTGTTCATAATGATAAATCCTTGTAGGTGCAGCTACATATTTAATTAATTGTTTTTCATTTACATTCAGACAGAGAGAGAGAGAGAGCATGTGTGTGTGTGTGTGTGTGTGTGTGTGTGTGTCATACTCACACAGTAGGAATGTATTCCCCGGGGAAGGCATTGGTTGTGTAGCTGATGAGGAGACATGTTTTTCCGACAGCTCTGAATCAAACAAGTAAAAACACATTTTAACAACGTCTGAGGCCATAAAGTCTGAAGCAAGAGAGAGAGAATAAAGGTGGGAGGGACACAATCGTTGTTCCACCTCCAATATATATATATATATATATAAATAACCACAGTATACAATGTACAATGAGACTATTTTTCACTCTGTTCTTCTTTTTGAAACATCGAGTAGTGACAGGAAATGATGCAAGACGTGCACCGACAGACATCACTCACACTCTGACTTCAAAATGCCGCTGCCGCTCGACTGTGAGCGGCTCCGACTGGTCAACACAGGGTATCTCAGGTCAACTCTTCTTTGGATTTTAAGATTCCAGGGGCAGAAGCGATCGGCTCGTCTCGACTTCCACAGCGAGGTACAGCCGATCAAACAAGTATCGACTGGCCTTGTTCTTATTTTGTTCCAGAGCTTTGCTGTCAGCGTTTCAACCACATCACCAGAACTCGTCTTCACACACACACACACACACACACAGAGAAATGCATCTCCAGCAGGGGAAGCTCATCTCGCAACTGTGTAATCTGCAGCTCAGGAACCCAAATCCCCAAATGTTCTGCTTGTGGTTTGTCTGTTAGGATGAAATTAAAGATGACTTTTGTAGTTTTAGATTTGTAGTTTTTTTAGGATCAAGACTTTGTTTGTACGACGACAGTGAGAGGTCAAAAGTAAAGTTTTTATTATTAGGATTGGGGAGTGTTTTCTGTCAGAAGTATAGACATACCAGCGTGTGTGTGTGTGTGTGTGTGTGTGTGTGTGTGTGTGTGTGTGTGTGTGTGTGTTTTGTGGTTGTGTGTGAGCGAAAAAGGAACTGATCTGTTTCAAAAGCTGAAAACAGGAACCAGCCGAAGTGAAGAAGAAAAAAACCCTCCACGTCTGATCTCTCTCTGTCCGCTCTCTATCTGGTTTTCCATCAAAGTTCCTCTCCTCCTCTCACACCATCCCTCGTTATCTGCTTTTATCTCAGCCAACTCTTCAAAGGAGACTCATTCTCGCCCCGTCTCCGTTTCCGTCTCATTTCCATCTCCTCCTCCTTGTTTCTGTCTTCGTGTGCAGCCTCTTGGTTTGGGCTCTCGTCAGCGTCGCATCAAAACACAACTTATCTTCATTTTGTGCATCTTTGTTCGAGACACCCCCGTTTTCCTCTGCTTGGTCCAGTCCAAAAATATACAGGATGCAGGAAACAAATCTGATCATGTTTGTTTACATGAAAGTAGTTTTATACCTTTTTATCTTTGACCTTAAAGCAGCAGCTTGATTAAAATGAGTTTGATGGTAGATCAGTTAAAAAGACTTAGAAGTTATTCAAAAACAGAGTTTATCTCCAATATTCAGCATGAAACTCTGGAAATGTGAAGAATTCTGAACAGAGTTTGTTGGATTTGTTACAGCAGCAGCTCTTCTGGTTCAGGAAGCCGGGGATTGTGGGTAACATCTCCTTCATGTTTGTTGACATGACACGATTCTTCTCTTTTTCTCTTCAGAGAAGCTGGATGATGTTTACCCAGTTTGAATGTTCCAAACCCAAACTAAAATTCATCAAAAAGCCAAATAATTCAACAGTGTTTAAATACAATAAAATGTTCTTTTCCTTCTCATTTTATCGCCGCGTCATTTAAATTTTTTGGGGACACACCAGAATCTAAAATACTGTGATGTTATTTAGCTTTTTGTTTAATTTGAGTTTGACAGCATGAGATTGTTTGTGTGTTACGAGATTTTAACGTTTTAGTGACAGAGATATGAGTACTGTTGATCCATCCATAGATCCATTAAACATGGACGTGTTACACAAGGTTTGATCTACCAGCAGCTCGCTGTGAGATGACCGACTTTCTAGAACTTCCTCCTCTCTCTCTCTGTTAACAGATCACATCTCTTTAGTCACACAGAGAGACATCGACACGTGTTCACACACAAACAGCTGCAGGGGGATGAAGTTTCTCTGCTGTCTCAACGAAATTCAACTTCTTAGTTTGGTGGAAAACCCCAAATGAGCATAAATAAAGTCAAAACTGCTTCTGTATTTCCGCAATGACTTGTAACGCCAACAGCAGCTACAACTGCAAAGTTTCTGGACGCTCTCAGAAGTGCTGCATGGTCGGTTCCGGAAAGCTCCTTCATGGGTTTTCAACTATGTTCTGAATTTATCTTTTTGTCATCCAGCAATTTCAGAAAACAGTCAAATTACTACGTCCTGCTGCGATTGTCCAGATGTGCACAGCTGTGGATGAATAAATGAGGTGTGACAAAATGTGTTAGTCAAGGTTCGACAAAGATCGATGTCTTGGTCAAATTTACTTAAACATGTTGTTCCTGAAAATTTAAAACCACAACAGGATTATTCCTCAAACTTAACCAAGTGCTCTGAATGTTTAAAAAACATCTATGATGCTGTTCTCACTCAAAATAGCAATTCACTACTTTGTAGTTGTTAAAAACAACTTTAATCTGATCGCATTTACGTTTCCTACCAAAACGTATTTGGTGTTGTGATTTTAGTTAAATGTTAAAATGTAACTTTTAGGAGATTGGATAAAGGCTGAGATTAAAAGCCTTAATTTCTACGACCACTAGAGGGATTTGTCACTTTGACGTAAATACATGCTTCTTTTTTTGGGGGGAACTTTCTTTTTGTGTGTTCACCTAAATAAGTCATGAAAGCTCTACTTTATAGTTTTAAATCACAGTGTCACATTCGGTGCAAACAGGAAGCTCAACACACACAGTCCTGTAAAGCGTGTGCCCTGTAAATGTCTAATTTTATTTATTGATCAGCAACAACTTCACCACTTCCGCTTCACAATTTCCCATCACGACAAGTGACACTGTTGCTCCACCTTAAAGGACAGAGAGTAGTGTAGAAGTTTAAATCTTTTAAATCTTTAGACGGTGCAGAAGGTTTTTTAAATCTAAAGAGTTTAACATTGTCCAGCTTTAACAAAGTAGAGCCTCCATTTTCTTTTCTGGAGCTCCTCTTTCTTCTTTGGTTTTCCATCTGCAGTGAGAGCCTCGGCTCGGAGCCGGCGCTGCGTTACAGCATTTCCCTGCATGTTGTGGCCTGTTCTCCTCATCAGGCCCCATCACTGTGAATCAGCGCTGTCAAACACACGCCTACAGCTTGACACGTATCACCGGACACACTGTTCTCTCATGAGTTTGAAGAGTCCAGGAGTGTCTTTTAGCAAACACATTAAAACACAAGTTGATCAATCTATGAAGAAAACCCCCTCAACTCTGAGGCCAAGGCCCCAAACAGCCCCATCATACACCGGGAGAGTTAACACTTCAAGATTCAACATCTTGACGACATCTTGATTTAAGTTACAACAAAGAAGGTAAAGTTGAAAATGAATAAATGTCATACCCATCTCCCACGACCACACATTTGATCGCCTGCATCCTGTTCCGCTCAGCTTCGTCTGTGCTCGCCGACAGAAACACACTCGGAGGGGAAGGTGCAGAGATGACAGGAAACTGTTACCTCCCTCGCTCCCCTCCCTCTGCTGCCTCTCTTTCTTCCTCCCTCGCTCTTGCTCTCTCTCTCTCTCTCCCTTCACTTCTGCACTCATCTCTTCTTCCTGTGTTGTGTTGTGTTTGTGTTTCGTCTCCTTAACAGCACAACTTGTGTCATTGGCGTGTGAATGGCGTAAAGTTGGATGGAAGAAGTTGCATAAGGTCAAAGGTGTGAAAATGGACATGAAGGGTTTTGTAAGAGGGGAGAAGTTGAAGGGCTGTATTTGAAACTTCCTCCTTTTGCAATCATATGCACACACACACACACACACACACACACACACACACACACACTAACACAGTAACACACACACACAGCAGTGTCTCCATGACTACACAGGACAGTAAGTTGATTTCCTGGAGACCAACTCTAACCTCAACCATAGTTTCTACTTGTTTAAACTGAACTTGAATCAAACCGAAACCTTAAAACATGTCTTCAAGTTTAAAAACGTACATAATGTGGACTCACTTTTTTGTCCACATACGGAAGACAAATGTGTGTGTCTGTGTGTGAGTAGCTTTAGGTCCCCACAACATGAGTAATACCTGGCACCAATACCAACACAAGCCACACAAATTCACACACGTCTGACTCTGTAATTTAGTTCATGGGGTTTAGGTTTAATTTCGATTGAGTTAATTTTTTATTTTTTTAACCTTCTTCACCAAACACACAAACATAAAGTTTGTTGTAAGTAGTTTAAGTTTTAATTTGCACATAATAAGTGACAAATACGGAGAGTGAACTATTGCAACACACACGCAACGTTCACACGCACTCATAATAACTGTGATGTCCTTTCGCTTCCACTAGAGGGCGCGTCAGCATAATTTTTACCTCCAATTATGTCGGCGTGTTTGTGTCGTCACTTCTACCAGAATCAAACATTTTCAAATGTCAAGTCCGCCTCAGTCAGTTCACCACACAGAGGCGAGAGGGAGGAGGATCTTTTCTTCAAAATAAAATGATCTCAGCTGCAGTTACAGGATGAATTATTCGTGTCCGCTCCATGTTCACCTCACATGTGACGTGATGCCAGGATTTCAAAACTCACTTCCTGGCCTGCGCTGTGTTTTGCAACTGAGTTTCATTGTTTGAGCAGATTTCACTTTGTGTCACTTCCGCACTGGACGAGGTTTCAATCTGACGTCTACAAAAACACGCAATGGTCCAAAACGAAAAATTACAAGTCTGAGTCATTTAGCTACCTGTGCTTTCTCAGACTGTTTGTTCTCATGTTACTGTGACTTAAACATTTCCTCCTCCAGGATTTGTTTTAAGAGACTAGAACCAATGTCCCGTTGTCTTAAGCCTCCACCATTGATGCAGATTCAGTCCCTCCGGGTGTTTGTGATATATTGCATTCACAGAAATATAAGTTTACAGTCACCATGACCGTTGACCACACAATTCTACTCACTTCCTCCGTGAGTCTACGTGAACATTTGTGCAAACTCCTCCAGACGTTGTCAAGATACCACGTTCACAAGTCAACAAAGATGTGTTGAGGTCACAGTGACCTTCACCTCTGACAAATTCTAATCAGTTCATCTACGAGTGCAAGTAAATATCTTTGCCAAATTTGAAGAACTTTCCTCAAGTTGTTATTTAGATATCGTGTTCACAACAGTGAAATGGACGACCAGAAAACAGCTGTCTCTGGTGTGGTGGGGGGAAAAAAAGGTTACGATAACGCTTTTATTTTGAAGGAGCGACTCCTTGTCATTACTTCTGGCTTTGTGCTGATGTGAGCTTCAGGCTGTGATGGACGGGGAAGAGGTGGAGTCACAACAGAACATCTCCTTCAGACTGAACTATGAGCTGAGGCTGCGTCCTCACACCTTCTCTTCACATTTCACTGTTTGGGAGTCGTGACTTTTATTTTATTTTATTTTCTTGGATATAAATGACTGATTGTCAAATGGGTAAGACCTGATTTCCTCTTCTTGTCTTATGATTATTGTATGTATTGTATTTTTGATTCCCACAAAAACATGTAGCATTTTCTGTCTTCATCTCTGTTCTAAAAATAATGTTTGCCTTTTTATTACTCTAGTAGTAAGAGATAGTTGTTTTATGACATTATATAATTTACATTGTCTTTTATATTTATCCCTACTGTCAGTGAGATAGTAAATTATCCTGTCAACTTTCATCTGCTTCATAATTTAGAAACAGCTAAAAGAAAATTGGAAATTAGAAATAAAGTGAAACAGCTGCTGCTTAATCATTTAGGTTTTTGATGCACAGTTCTTAGTTTTCTTGTTGTCACAGTTTGCATGTTGTGGTTAAACGATGCTCAGATCACACGCCACTGAAACAGGGAAGAGACATTCACAGAGTCGCAGATCACTGATAAGATAAAAGGAGAAGTTGATGTCTTTAAATGGACGTCTGTTCACTGTCCACGGCTAAAAGTCCAACTGTCAAATAACAGCTTCTAGACAAATGATTGAAATGAGCCGTTTGACGACTCGCTGTGCGAGGGGTGAAGAGGAAGAAGACGAGCAGGTCCTGTGGTCGCATGCAGCTTTAAAACCAAACAGTTCACATGTCTCTGTTGTCAGACACCTTTTTGTCAACTTTGCATCTAAGAAAGTTGCTGTTTCACAGACACTTTGTTTTTTCTCATCATTGAAAACCTATTTTTCTAATATTTTTAATACTTTTTTAATTATAAAAGCCAGTATTGCACACAGCGAGTATCCAAGAGCAACCAGAGAAATCAGTTTGGTAGTTTGATGATTCCAAGACTTTTTGTGTTTGAACCTTTTGACTTTCATGACCTTTGACCTATGGACTTGTGTGTCTTTGTTTGCACTTTCCTCTTTCCTGTTTTATTTTGAAACTTCTGTCCTTGTGTATCTCTTACTTTACTTCCAGTCTTTTCTCAGTCACTTTGTCTGTTTTCATGTATAGATTGAGTTCGATTGATTAGTTCTCAGTTTGCGTTTCTGGACCTCCTGACTTGTTTTGCCTTCAGCAACTTGAAGCCTGTTTTGTGTTTTGTTAAATTCACCTTCACCAGCCTTCGTTTCTGTGGGTCCTGCTTGGTAAACGTAGCAAAAAAGTCATTGAACTGATTTGAAAAAGAATTAAGACTAAAATTAATTCAGTCACAAATGACTTTGCGATTTAATTTGTGACTCTGACTCTGACACTGTCAGGAAACTCAGTAACTCCTGCAGCACAATGACCCCATGGAAACGATGATGTTGGTGTTAATGTTATCTGTTGTGGAGATAAACCCAGAAACACCTTTGTCTATTTTAATATGTATTTCTGTGCTCATGTCCTAAATATGGAAACCATCTTCCACAGAATCAACTCCTACCTATGATGATATCTGTTAATGCACATTACACTGATCCAGGATGTATTCACATTATCTCACAGTCACACACACCGGACCAGAAAAGACTTTTACTTTTAAGATTTTGTGAGTCAGACAGTTATTAATGAAATGGGAAAGTCCAGATGTTTCCCAGACAGCATACAGATGTGGGCCACTTCAGGCAGTGATGCGGCACTTCTGGCCTCCTTGTAGAATAGCAAGTGTGGCTCAAATGATGCAAAAGAAATGGGCCTTTTTGGAAAACCTGCAGTGCTTTCTCATTAAGGTGTAACCTGGACGTGAGCCAAGTGGTCAACGGTGAAAGTGGCCCAAATAGCACAGAACAAATTCAGACCACTCTTGGCCCCTCTGGTTGACCTGTGGTAATGCACTGGCTCACCTGTGGCCCAGATGTGCCATCATTCCATGCGGTATGTGGGCCAGATGTGGGATAAAAACAATTTTGCTATGTGGGTTGTAACTGCGTTCATATTGTGTTCTTCAATTTCTAAATTTTAAATGTGAAATTCACATTTTACTAACTGGGTCCTTATTATGAGGATAAAGTCGCAATACAAGAGGATACAAACTTTCTTGGGGGCATTTCACCATCATTGGTTGGACGGTGTTGTGAAATCGGACAAAAAAAGGTGACGTTTATTGTGAAATCGGGACGACGTGCAGCAAAGTAACGGGTTGGAATTGAACCTGCGGCTAATGGAGGACGACTCCAGCCTCCGTATGACTCCAGCCTCCGTACGACAGATTTAAATGATCAATCAATGTATAATGAGGCCGTCAAAGTGCATTTCGTCATCATTGCGTCTGATGTAAAAGGCGCTGAGTTTGTCATACGTGAGGAACTGGCTCTTGCTCATTTTGAGGAAGTTGACTTCCTGACAATCTGTTTCATGGTTTTGTTCCAATTTTTCTTTTTCACCAGTTTCCTCAGATTTTACAGAGGATGAGAAGATGGAGATCGAGAGCATCAAGACGCACAAGGAGGACCTTCTGGACGATATCCAGGTAACGCACGTCCACGCAAATATAGCATAGAGTGTATGTAGAGATGTAGTGAAGCCAAAATGTCTTGAATGCCCCCTGGTGGCTGGTTGCAGAGTCAATCACAGGACATGGGCCAAACTAAAAAGTCGATGGCCTATCCTTCCAAAAAAGCTTGTCACTGGAAAAAGTGTCTTGTCCTTTCTGTTGATACCAGTTTCTTTGTCTTCCTCCCTGTCCAGAAGCTAAAGATGGAGATAGACAGCGTGATGGCGGACATTCTCAGCTTTGAGTCCACAGAGGAAAAGTGAGTTCTGGTGGGGAAAACCCCTGCACCTGTTTGAACGTCTGCATTTATATATAGAACCCACAGTCAATCCTCCATTTACACTGGTTCGTTTCTAATGTCCCCCAACCACAAGGCCCTGCCTCCTGGTGTACTTTCTATGAGAGGAGTTTCTTTCTTCGTCTTTTCTGAATAACTGAAACCTTTTCCCTGGATTCTCAGTTCGTCTTTTATAGAAAATACAGCGTTTGTTCTTTTAATCTCATTTAAAGTGAGGAAGCTAGAGAATAACATAGAAAATGTCACACTCCAATTTTGTGAAGATAAAACTGAGGAGTTAAAGACAAGGCAATTTTATTTAAAAAGCACCTTTTATACAAAGAGGCAGATTCAAGACCAAAAAGAAAACCAAATAGTCTGAAACAACAATAAAAGGACGTCACCGCGTGCAAACCTCCACCAAGATTCAACAGCACCGTGATAAAACCACTTTTAAATTCACTAGATCCAGATCTTCAGTTGGATTTTACTTAATTCTCCTAAATATCAGTCCTCTGAACATTTTTTCATCAAGATCCATGATTTATTCTCACAACGTTCACCAAGTTTTGTTGAAATCGGCTGAAATAAACAACACAATAAGCAGAGGTACAATATTTTACAAAGGTGTTGATGCATCTCTTCAATCATCGTTTCATTTAGACATAGACTATCAGCGAGGGGAGGTTAAAAAGTAAAACTTCTCTGTGTGTGAAATCTCATTTTCATTCTTCGTTGTTACTTTTCCTGCAGCAAAACAATAGAGAAGAGCAAACTGTTCTCAAACGGGAGGAAGAAATTCAACATGGACCCGAAAAAGGTGTGTTCTTTTTTTTATCTGATGAGCTCTCGCTTGTCATCGTGTGGACTTCCTCTCACTGGACCACACTGAAGGTGACTCTGACACGGGCCCTTTGCGCGGTTTCAGTGGTTTCAGCTCGAGCTCGTCACTGTTGCAACAACGCATACAAAATAAAAGCACGACCAGTTTCCCTTACTGGAAACAGAAGTGTGTTCCGAGCTGAGGTTGGTTTCTGAGGTTACGTGAACTGTCTACATGATGTAGATGTTAACCCATCACCTCCAGACCCTGTGGCACAGAGGAAAGAGGAAGAGACATCGAATTTAAGGAATTGGGATTCAAAGAAAATGAAAATTCGCTCATTTTTACCAACCGGAGGTGAGATCATTGTGAAAACGCAGCACAGAGGGCAGATTATTTTTGAAGCACTACATCATAAAGTGTTACTTCCCCATGCAAGCTGCAAATGAAACATGCACGCAGGTCTAATTTGAGTGCACGTGTGTGTTTGCTTGCAGGGCATCAGTTACCTGGTGGAGAACAAGCTGCTGGAAGGAACTGCTCAGCCCATCGCTGAGTTCCTCTACAAGGAGGAGGGACTCAACAAGACGGCGATTGGAGAATTCCTCGGAGAGAGGTGAGGAAGAGGAGGAGGAGGTGGGAAGTCGAGTAGTTGAAGAGGAATAAAAAAGGTAGTGAGCAGGATGAAAGGGAAGAGGATTGAAGAGGTTTTGAGACACGTCGAAGAGGGAAGAGGGAGAATAAATATCAAGTAGATGAAGGAGGGAGAGATTAATGATGAGAGGAAGGAAAAGCAAAGGGAAGGAGGATCCTCATAGAAGGAGGAATGAGAAGGGAGGGAAAAGGTTGTAGGAGGAGGGATTGTAAAGGCAGGTTCCAACAAGGTGAAACTTTCCTCTGGTTTCATGTGTCTCCTTCCTCCTCCTTCCTCCTCCTCCTCCTCTGACCTACAGGGACGAGCTCCACCTGCAGACCCTGAAGGCCTTCGTGGAGCTGCACGAGTTCTCCGACCTCAACCTGGTCCAGGCCCTCAGGTCAGAAGGAAGAAGAGTTTTAAATAAATACTCCAGTAAAATACAAGAACATTTGTATTTTGTACGAAAAGGAATTGAATTATTGACAATATACTGTCCAGCTGCAGCACACACACACACACACACACACACACACACACACACACACACACACACACACACACACACACACACACACACACACTCACACACTCACACACACTCTCTCTAGATGTGGTGACCCTAACCCTATCTACACTCTTGTCAAACACCTGAATAAACAGGATTTGTGTTGTGGTGTGTACGTGACAGACAGTTTCTGTGGAGCTTCCGTCTGCCTGGTGAAGCCCAGAAGATCGACCGCATGATGGAGGCCTTTGCCACACGTTACTGCGACTGCAACACTCACGTCTTCCAGTCAACTGGTGAGTGCACGTGTCCACTTCCTCTACCGTGTGTGTGTGTGTGTGTGACACTGAAAAACTGAGACTTTGTCTTTCAGACTTTCAATTCTTCATATCGCTACAGACTTGTCTCCTCTTTACTGACTGTATTCATGTGAACTAAAGTAGAGCATCATATGTATATTGTATACTTCCTCTTACTCTGTGTGTGTGTGTGGATCTTGTACAACACCAGACACGTGCTACATCCTGTCCTTTGCCATAATCATGCTCAACACCAGCCTCCACAACCCCAACGTGAAGGACAAGACCACGCTGGAGCGTTTCTTCTCCATGAACAGAGGCATCAACAACGGAGAGGATCTGCCCAACGATCTACTCTCGGTGAGACCACTTTCACTCTCACAGCTGATTCAGTGTCACTCTGAAACCACGTGTGGAGTCACTGAGTCAGTGGAATAAGACGTAAATGGTTTGAATCCCTCTTGTTTGGACGTATTTAGACTTTTCTTGTACTTCTATTCCTCTGATTGGTATCAAGGTTATAAAATTTCTGATATTTGACCTTTTCACCTCTTTTCTACTCAGAAACTTTACGAGAGCATTCGCAACGAACCCTTCAAAATCCCAGAGGACGACGGGAACGACCTGACTCACACTTTCTTCAACCCCGACAGAGAAGGCTGGCTTCTAAAACTCGGTAACACGGCTCTCCTGAATACGTTTTAAATCCCCCACAAACCACAACATCTTCAACCCATCAAGCTACATATTCAAACCATGAACTCGACAAGTGTGTTTAGATGTGCTTCTCGACACTGTGCTACATTACGTCTAAGAATAAGGTTTAAAAACAGGAAAGTACAGAGGAAGTACTGAGAAACTGACCCAACAGTGGAATATACCCTCACGGTTGTGTATGTAAACCACGCAATGTCACAGGGTCGGCAAATACAGATGGTTGACCACTTTTTAAGTTTGTCAGTTTCCAATGAAAAAAACCCAACTTTTTCTTGGCTGTGTCTCCAGGAGGCCGAGTGAAGACGTGGAAGAGGCGATGGTTCATCCTGACCGACAACTGCCTCTACTACTTTGAGTACACCACCGTAAGCCTGCTCCTCTTTATTCACCTTTGAGTACAGCATATCTGAAAGTCTTTACTATGAATCCACAGAGGCGACACCCATTAAGTTTTTTGGTTATATGCAACTTTCTTGTGAACACAATATCTTCAGATCTGATTCAAAACCTTCAGTTGGACTCAAAGATGAATGTGTTAAAATGTGGTTGTCAAAGCTCAAATGTTAAGGTCACTATGACCTCACAAGGTGCATGTGTTGCCTTGTGAACACGATACCTCAGCAACACGGTTCAAAGGTTCACTTGCACTCACAGATGAACTGATGTGAATTTGGAAATCCAAGGTCATGGGTCAAGGTCACTGTTACCTCACAAAACATGTTCCTCTAGAACATACGTCAAGTCTGCTTTAAGGGAATTTCTTCTTATTCAAACCAGTTGTCTGGAGTCTGGTTGGTGGAGGCATACAACCACAAGGGGGTGTTTCATTTCAATCTATTTTCACAGTTTGGTTTCCACCAGTCAGTTGGAGGCTATCATCAATGAGAGTTGTACAAACCAAGTTCAAAAGAAGTCTTGTGGTCTATAATTCAGCCGCATGCTGCAAAACCTCTGGGGAGCGATAACGACGTTGCATGTTTGTTCTGTAACGTTCACTTCAACCACAGCCTGAGATAGAAGATATGAAAACCAAACCTTAAACATAGTCATATGTCACAGGTAAAAAACATTGTATTCGTTTAACATAATGTTATTTGGGCCGTGCATAGCAAAATCATTTTTTATTTTCAGTAAAGGTTTGACAGGTTGTTAGGTTTCAGGCTCAGACACTCTGGCTCTGCTGCTTCTCTTCTTTTCTTGATGCAGATGATATTTTTACCCTCAGCTCCTCCTTCTTTTCCTCCTGACTCACTCCATCTCGTATTTATCCGTCTGCAGGATAAAGAGCCCAGAGGCATCATCCCTCTGGAGAACCTGTGTGTGAGGGAAGTGCCATATCCTCGCAAACCGGTGAGTTCCTGCCACTGTAAATAAAGATGGACGACATGACAGCTCCCCAAAAGTGAAGCTATATCATCGGCATCGCCCCCCTAGTGGCTTGCTGCAGCATAGGTCATAAACCTGTGCAGAAATGATACAGAAAAAAACAAAATGGCAGCATCCATATCTAGGATATTTTGGCTTCAAGTTCAAGGAAGTTACAGCCAGTCTATGGTTCCTGCCAGATGTGTTTTCTTTCATCACAAACATGTTAGAAAAAGCTAATTCAACTAAATTGAATATGGTCATTTTGTATGTACATAACACGTATTTGATAGATCAACAGAGATGTATAAATTGTGATTCTGGTGTCGTCTAGTACTGTCTGGAGCTGTACAACCCCAACAGTCGAGGGCAGAAGATCAAAGCCTGTAAAACAGAGACGGACGGGCGAGTGGTGGAGGGAAAACATCAGTCGTACACCATCTGTGCCCCCGGCGCCGAGGAGAGAGACTCCTGGATCGAGGCCATCAGGTCATGTCACACACATGTTGTACACGATTGTGCAAACCACAACACAAACAACAGGATGAGCTTAATTAGACACATCAGAAAACACGGTTACACTCTAGGGAATCTGCTCATTTATCCCCCACACACATCTGCAGCCTTGTTTGAATGTGAGGAGCTTCAACCCCTTATCAGTTGTTACATCTTATTGAGAGCGACTCTACATGAAGAAGCACAACTTCTCATCTCTGTGGTTTGAAAAGTCGAGTAAACATCTGTCCACACCCAACATCACAGCTGGGTGAAGTCAAGTGTGGCTTGTTCTGCTTGAGACCACATCCACTTGTTATGGATGAGTTCTTGTATTCTAGTTTAAAGTGTTCTGTGTTAAGGTTGCCACTAGTTGGCAGTGCAAGCAAGATTATACATCAGTGTATAGTTACATAACAATATGTTTTTTTTTTACACAATGCCTGTTTTTGCAATAACAGATATTACTTCTGCTTTGAGCATACACTTTAGTGGCTAAAACTAGTTTGTTTGAATCAGTCCAGTCAGAAAAGTAGGAAATGTTCAGATAATCATACAGACTGAACTTACACTTCAAGTCTGTACTATCAGGCCCTTTAGTTTCACCACTATGTTCTCAAGCTATTGATGCTATAGATAAAACAACATAGCTAATTGTCATGATATAATTATCATCATTAGCAATATTACAAAAGTCTGGCAGACATCGATTTGTCCTATCTATTCCAGGAGGGTCCAAAATGTCCTCACAATGCACAAGATGTTTTAAAACTGAAGCAGGTCCTCACATAGATGGAAATTCACACACACACACTCTCTCTCTCTCTCTCTCTCTCTCTCTCTCTCTAATATAAGATAAGATAAAACTTTATTGATCCACACACCGGGGGAAATTCTGTTGTCACAGCAGCAGGCAGGTCAGCGTGAAGTAGACAATACAGAAAACAAAATATATAAAAGAAAGGCAATAGAATAAAAATAGAAAATAAAAATTAAATTCACTCTTTCACTGTAGTGGTTTGTTATAAGTTTGTACATAGGAAGAACCCATTTGTACTTAAACACAAAAAGTTATTTTGTGTAGTACTGCTGCATCAGCGTCTTCATAACAACCTTTTTTCTTTTTACTTCAAACAGAGCGAGTATCACCAAGGATCCGTTCTACGACTTGGTCTCAGTCCGTAAGAAGAAGGTGATAAACCAGGCGCCTCAGAACTGAGCCGTCCGCTGCCCCCCATGGACGCTCACTGAACTGCACCAGAGTGGGATTCTGACCCCTCTCAGTTATTTTTAAACACTTTGAACACAGCTGAGCGACGGGTTAGGGGTTAGAGACGGCGCTGGAGACACAACAACACAGACCGTGGTCATTCAGGCTAAAAGAGGGACTTCTCTTTCCACTTCCCTTTTTGAAGATGGCAGTTTTCAGTGTCAAAGGTGAAAAACGATGACTCATTCACATATCGCTCATCGTCAACCACGCAAGCCACAAAGAAACTGAACAGACTGAAGACCTTTGCTGGGATATGTTGTGGAGTTTATATCGACTACCAGTAGAAGATCCTTTCATTTGCCTGATGTTTCTCTGAGTCAGTCACGTTCTCAGCTTCTTAACGGCTCCCAGAAGATTTAAAAATGGACAATTGTAAATGAAACCATTATTTTGTTGTATTTTAAGAAATCTTACAGCTTTGCTTTTGTCCATTGAGTCATTTTAAGTTCCCTGACAACTTGTTTTATCGTGTTAGGTGTCATCTGAAGATACTTGTGTATGAAATGCTTCAGTTGAACAGAAATAGTTTTGTGTATTTTCAAAATTTATGATACTTTATAGCGTGCCGCAGGATTTACCTTGAAATGCATACGCCTGCATTTTCTTTTATATTTCAAAGTGCAATAGGTGTAACATGCATTACGTCGTAAGTCTCTGTAACTTCTGCAAAACCTACCTTGTAATTACTCTGTGTTATATTCTCATGAAATAATTATTTAATAAAAAAAGTTTTCAGGTGTGCGACTGCGATGTTGTGTTTGACAGCTGTGTTTTAATTTCAACACACCTCGAAACCATGAGACCACACCTCACTTCCTCATAGTCACGGCTTCTGTGTGACTGAACTACAGCTGGTTCGTCACTTTCTTGGGTCCCATGGAAACATTTCCGGGGTTGTTTTCTCAATTTGCAGCACGTTTCTGTTTTTGCACGTGTGCTGACTTTTTGCAGCGAATGTGTCGTAAAAGTGGTTTTGTTATTTTGAACATGTGTTTTTTTCTATTTGCAGTGTGTTGAGCTCTTACCAGCCACCAACTTTAAACTTTTAGAAACCACAGAACTTTTCACCATAACGTGTCCAGAAGTTGTTTATTAAAACACTGCTTCTGTAAAAATAGGTTTTAAAAGAGAAAGACCCTATAAGTTCAGCTTGTTCGTCTTTGACTTTCCTTGACAACTGCAACAGCTCAACAGATTCACAAGAGATATGATGCGTACTGCCTCTCGTAATGATAATACTGCTATTACTACTACTATTACTATTACTACTACTACTACTGCAGCTAATTTTAAATAGTGATGCTGCCTTGGAAGGAAAATTAAGATTCAACTATCACATAAAACAAGATATTTTCAGGCCTGATGTGTGTCAGTAAAACTCGTCTGTAAATTTGTGCGAGAATGCTACTTCCTGCTGCAGCTCTGACTTCCTGTTTCTGAGTTGCACCACATCCCACTTGCACATCCTCTAACATCCCCCCCCCCCCCCCCCCCTTCCTACCAGGCCTGCGGTTCCTCTCAGAACTGTTGGCAAAGACCCAGACAAGAGCAGCGGACAAGCGCGCCAGCTAGTGGTGAGTTTAAGCAGTGCAATGATTACATTCCCATCTTAAATGTTGTACAATTGTAATACTGTCTGCCACCACCAGGTTGAGCTGCAGTCAAAGTAATGTTTTTGAGTAGTTATGAAACAGCCAGTCCAGCTCCAATCATTTTAATATTTTTAAATGTTTCATGATGTTATTTTAAGAATGTGTTAACTCTGTATTGTTGTAGGACTGAACTCGTTTTCAGTCTAGAACCAATGAACAATCCAACTATTTAACACATCTTATTTTGGCCCTTATAAGGTTTTTCTTTTCTGAAACCATTTAATGCACAATTTAGTGCAGATATTAACATTAAAATAAACTTTAATTTACAGATAAATGACTCTACAGAAAAATAGTAAGGGTTGTTGCTGTACAAAGCTGCACAGACCTTCATGTAAAACCTCTTTTTATGATAAAAAAACTAAACAATCGCAATGTAAAAGGAATCTCGATTAAAGATTTATTTAATGAATGACTGAAGTGTTTAATTTGTAAACTCAGACAAATCTTTACATTCCAAAAGCTGAAGATTTGTGCAAACTTTACATTTTGTGCACTAAAATGTGCAACGCTCACAGTGTACATTTATTGGCTCTTTCCTGAAGGCACTGGATAAAATACAGTACTGCACAATCGAAGATGAGGATAGTTTCAGGGAAGTCCTGTTCTGCTCCATGTTGGGACTGTGGACAGGTTCACCTCAGGAGGTTTTACACTTGTTTTTTGATCTCTTAACACCTGGATGAAAAAAACAAAACAACAAGGACAAAATTAAGAGGAGAGATTTGAGGCATGAGACAGTTATTATGTGGAATTCATGAGGATCCATAGAGGATTACATCATGTTAATTTGCTGAGAGAGTTGGATTAAATCAACACGTTTCCAACGCACGTGTGATGCTTTCAAATACAACTTGTGATCCTTTGTCACCACTTTGTTTTATCAGCCAACAACAGATTCATGATCCAGATTTGTAGAAAACATTAAATGAGTTTATTAAATTGTCTCGTCACTCGTCTGATCTACGTCTAAACCCTTTAAGCCGAGTTCCCACAACACGATTTTCAGCCAGATTTGCCATTTGCAGAAAAGCCAGCCAAGGCCCCCTATCAACGCTCTATCAGCAGTTACCGATTGCTCGGTGCAAACTCCTCAGAGACACGATTAGAGATGCTAAAGGTGGAAAATCTAGTCGACATAAACTCCAGCCAATCAGGATGGGATGAAGGTGGTGGAGCTACACCAGAGATGCCCCGTGATTTTCTACACTGCACACGTCTGTAATCAGGAAAATCAGGCAATAATCATGTGTATGAGGGACAGAGTCACAAAGACTTCGCCAGCTTGACTCCCGATCACAAGACAGCGAGTTCTGCCGTGTGAACTTAGTCGTGTAGCGATAAAAGGTCGGGAAACAATGGACAAAATCATGTGTCAATCTTTACACAAATCCACTTTTGACTGACTTACTCTCGGTGTCCTGTGCGGAGTTGACCGTTTGCTGGGACGCTGTCCTCTGAACCTTCTTTCCCCTCCATTTAGAGGGCGTCTTCACAATCACCTCGATGTTGTCCTCCGTCGCATTGGTCTGACTGGTTTCTGTGGGTGAGGGGCACGCGCTGTTCGCGAGGCTGTTATCTGAAAGCTTTCTGGACGATTTCTTGAATAATCTCGAACTCCATGTGTGCTTCTTGTCCTGCCCCACTGCCTTGAGTCCTTTGAAGATCTCACTCGGGGCCTCCGCGGGCAACGGGGTCAACCGATCCATCCTCTCGCTGTTTGTCACTTGGGTCTTCTCCTGCTCCAGCTCCTCAGGGAACTTGGACAGAACCGTCCCCCTCTTAGTTCCCGGCTCCTGCAGAGACCCAGTTGGACGTATGGGGTCCCCGAAAGCCAGCGAGTACTTGGGGTTGTAGTACTTATGCGCAGGCACCTCGATTTTGTCTTTCCGTGAATCCCCTAACGTAACCTGGAAGCGGGAGGTGGTGGCAGGTAAAGGTGGACGTTTAGTCCCCGCCTTGGAAGGTATCGTGGCGGTGGCAGCAGGCGGGCTGACGTGGAACTCCTTGTAGAGGTCCAGCTTCTCAGAGATGGCGTACAGTTCTCGGAAGTCCTGGTCAAAGAAGTCAACCACTTGACCCGTCATCACAGTGATCATGTTCCGGTCCATACGAGCTGCAGACCAGCAGAAACTGAGACAGAGAGACACCCGTTATCAACGTTGTTCCGTCCTCACGGGTCCGTTAAACAAACATCACACGTTAAAATCATTACTTAAACAAATATCAGACAACAAGCAGCCAGTCTTAAAAACAGAAATGTTTTTTAAAGGAAATAAGCAGCAGGAAGAACTTGACTTTAGCGACGTTTGCTGTAGTGTTATTTTATTTGTGAGATCTATACTCATCAAGTACTTTAACTGAAGTAATCAAGATGCTTCACTCCTCATTTTAATGCAGGCAGCAGATCTTCCGATTCCCCCTCTAACAAGACCTGTGGCCTAAAATGAAAGTTTATTATTATTTATTATATATAAAAATCATTTGTGTTGTCTTTCAAGTCCTAAACAGAGCAACTTTAATGAAATCTCACTTTTACATTACAACAATTCACACACACACACACACACACACACACACACACACACACTCACACACACACACACTCACCTGTAGGTGCCGAACACGACTTTGTCTCCATCCACCAACATGTACTTGTTACAGAGGGAACCCGGCAATCTGCCGAACGACAAACAGAACCCGATCCCCCGCAGCGTTCTGGTTCTGATGTTCTGCCACAGAAAGCACAGTCATGTCGTTGACTTGAAGTCATAAGAGCTGTTAAACCCATTTGAACCTGCTCCAGTGACAGTTCTTACAGGATACATCTGAACACACGTTACTTCAAAGCTGATTTTAGATTAATTTAGAAATGAATTTCTTGTCATCTTTAGGAATAAAGGGCTGAGTCACCTCTTTGATAATGACACTTGTTTTAGAGAGACTTTATCTGACATGTGTTTGAACTCTGCCAATTTGCATTTTAGTTGCTTACGAGATCATTTTCTTTCTGACTTTTTACACAGCAGTTTAAACAAAGGTCACTGAGGAAGTTTTGCTTGCTGATCTTTATCTTTATAACCATAAATTAACCTTTGGACCTTTTACTGCATCGCGGTGGTTGTGAAATACGTTCATAGTTTCTACTTTGGCTTCACGTCTGTGCCACGTTCATCATCTTACCCGAAGGTGCTGTGAGCCAATCTGCAGCCTGGAGCACATGTCCAGGAAGTGCGGCACCCCTTGGTTGTCCAACAGGATGTAGACGGGCACAGAGCGCCGCGAGGCCGCGTCCATCAGGTCCTGCAGGATCTGGACGTCTGTGAGCATGTCCATCATTATCGCTATCACCTGCAGGGGAGACGTCAGCGGGATTCAAATAATCTTGAGCACTGCTTAATTTCATTTGGCTAAATTATTGTTAAAAATGTCCTCCACCAAGCAGGTTATGTCTTCATATGAGTTTGTTGTTAGTTTGCAGGATTCTGTAAAAGCTACTCAACCGCTTTCCATGAAGTGTTTGTGAAGAGGTGGGATATGACTTGTTTGTTGTGACGACTTGAGATGGAGTTCACATGAATTTTCCGAGGCGGAAATAATTTTCCCAATTACTCTGCATGAACGCACAATAGCTCGGCAGCTTTAGCAGGAAGCTTCTACCGCAAAGTCAAATGTAGGATCCGGCAGAGTCTTGGTGGAGGACCCGGTCACTGCAGCAGCTTGTTGCGTTGATCGATAAAGAATCTCATGTGTTTCGGAGCCTTTGGCGGGAGATAAAGAATCTAGAAGCCACGCCCGGGCCAGCGGCACATGCGGTGAGGAACGGGGACTGAATGATCGCTGGCACACACACCAGGAAGTGAAGACAAAATAACTAGGAAAGAATCATCCTTATGATGAAATGTGTTTTGTCATATTGGAGTGACTTTGAACTTCAATGTCGTCGAGTCCTAGAGGACGTTTGTCCCAAATTTGAAGAAGAGAGATCAAGTTCATATGATTTGTGAGGTCGCAGGGACCTTGACCTCTGACCTCTGACCACCAAATTTCACTGTTTGAGTCACAGGCTGGTTATAAAAATGGACGTAGACTAGAACATGAAAGCCAGTGCGGAAAGTGCATAGAACCGGTGTTCTCTCCATTGACGAGCAGAGGGCGACCTTTAAACCAGACTGAAACATCTGGAATAAATTTGGGGATTGAAAATGTTTGAATTGATTTGAATGAAGGGTTGTAACATATCCTATCTCTGATGGGTAAAGCACAACACAAGTTGAATGTTCAGTTTTCTAAAATGGAGACTAGCAGTAAAGAGAGTTCTGTGTGGTCAGTCTGAGCAGAGCAGGCGTGGGAAACGTGAATCATTCCACTGTTCCTTGAAAACAAAAAGTCATGGAAAGAGAAAGGGTCTCAACAAATGTTCCTGTGTTCTGCAGAAAAAAGGCCTTGTGTTGTTTTCACTCTGTTGCTGAGCGGACGCGCGAGGGAGCGACGAGACAAGCTGAGACATGTGGACACAAGAGCCGGTGCTTCAGAGAGACGGCTCAGCACCGAGCAACGCGACAGACAAATTAAATCAAAACGAAAAGAGAACGTTGGTGCCTGGAGAACTGGTTTGCCAGTGTGTGTGTGTGTGTGTGTGTGTGCAAACCATTACAAACCATAACAACCTGCTGTTTATTTATTCATCAAACGTCTTCCTACGAATACAAATATATATGTATATATATATATATATATATATATATATTATGTTATGTTCGCAGAGAGCTGACGGTCTGAAATATTTCCAAAAGAGTAAGTTTATGTAAATGTAGTAAATGTAAACTCAGTAGCCATTGTTCCTGCTGCACGAGGAAACAACTGGCAAGGCGGAGCGACCAGGAAGTAACGTGTGTACGTGTAGACACGGATTTGAATTATAAAAATAACTTTCTAACGTAGGTAAATGAGAAATCCAAATTTTGTCCCCGCTTTCAACACTTCTGAGCAGAGGTGGGAAGTAACACAGTACTAATACTTCATGACTGTACTTCAGGTGTCTGTACTTTAACACAGACACATTTGAACTTTAATATTTGAGCTTTCTACTCTTTACATTTCCAAAACAGGCTTGTCACGTGTGTGTTTTAATGCGTTTCGTCGACATCACGACAGACTTAAACCGAAAAGAACAAAAACAGAACAATGGTTGTTTGTTGTGTATCGATCAGTCACAGAGGAATAACACAGAAGAAAAGAGAAGAATCAGTCATCATCACAACATCGACGATGAAGAAGAACAAAACAACATTCCCCATCCCCGCACTCATTTAAATGAAGAATACTTCCTTCAATACATTGCACATGTTTATGCTCAGAAGTCTTTTCTCACTTTAGCTCCTCCTGTGTTTATTCTATTCAAATTAAAAGTGGTTTAGTCTTTGAATCATATCAACGTGACTCGAGTCTCAGTCGGTAGAAATGACCTTCAGAAGGAAACCTTTTATACTTTGAGAACATCTCGGAGACCTGTACTTTTATATCTTTACTCTTAGTATCTGTTCTTCTGCAGAAGTAAAGAATGTGTGAACTTTTGCCGGCTCAGCTTCTGAGGAACAGTGTGAACTAGTTTGACACAATGAAGAAGTCACGGAGCGAAAGATAAATAGAAACATCGAGGAAGGAATGCACAGACACAAAAAGAGACTGGGGGAGGGAAAGCGGAGTTATGTATAACTCCACTGCAGGTATTTGAAAAGACGAATGTGTCGTCCTCGCTGACCCAGTTTTAAAGGGGCAGAGGGAGCGGCAGGGGGGGGGGGGGTCAGAGACTGGGAGCGGGTGGAACATGACTCAGCCCAGTCAGCTGGCTCCGTTAAGTAAACATTACACTGAGCAACTTGCTCCAGGATCTCAGCGGCTGCGTGAGGAGGTTTTAATCACCGCACCTACAACTTGAGCAGCTGCAGAGGCCAGAGAGGACAAACACACAAGAGCCGATCAAATATCAAAACTTTCCTGTTCTTCTGTTCTGTTCTTCCCTGAGTTTTGATTAACACTCGTAGCAGAACTCGTATCACAGACAAGTCAAAAACAATCAAGCTGCATCAAACATCACACTTTTTCAAATGTCAGTCCCTGGGGGAAAACGTCCAAACTCGCAAAGTTAAAGAAAGCGAAACAAATCCCCTTGTCCACATCTAAATAGAACGTGTTCTTCCCTGACTCATAACACACCCTTCCACCAAGTTTAGCGTTAATCCGTCTGGTAGTTTGATCGTAATCCTTCTTACAAACAAACAACTCAACTGAGTAAAACATTTTAAAGCTACAGAATAAAGTGATTCTGCAGAGAAGCGAGCGGAAGCATTTTTCAAGAAAAATTCAAACGTTTGCAGGTCACATTAATCTTTATAAGAACAATCATTTAGTTTTTGGTGTTTTTCCATTTCCATATTGATGTTGAATAAACCACTGAGGCTGGCACTTTTCTATCTTGTATTGTTAGACAAAGAGAATATTACCCCTCCCACGTGTTTCCAGTGAAGACATGTGGTTAAACATGTTTGTGTTATGAAAGTAAAAGCTGCTGAAGATAATGAAAAGATTCCAACATGTATTTATAAACCTTTGTGACTTGCTGGAGAGGCTTTGGACACTGTCACACTGTGATAACACTGTATTTATCATTAACATAGCTGTACTCCTCTAACACAGTGGTTTCCCCCCACTGGCCTCACTATGTTCGTATTCTCCCACAACACCTGTGCTCATTAGAAATTCATTTATTTTGTGTTATTTTATGTTTTGTCATAATATGAAAAATGAGTAGGTTGTCGTGTGACGGGAACTGAAAATAATAAACTGTGATATTAGGGTTTTAAAAATGAACATTAAAAAAACACCTGATTTTAAATAGGCCTACATTGTGCAACTGGAAAGTTCAACCTGGTCCTCTCGCTTCCTGCCCCTGGTCCTTTCTCTTCCTGCCCCTGGTCCTCTCTCTTCCTGCCCCTGACCTTTCTCTTCCTGCCCCTGGTCCTCTCTCTTCCTGCCCCTGGTCCTTTCTCTTCCTGCCCCTGGTCCTCTCTCTTCCTGCCCCTGGTCCTTTCTCTTCCTGCCCCTGACCTTTCTCTTCCTGCCCCTGGTCCTCTCTCTTCCTGCCCCTGGTCCTCTCTCTTCCTGCCCCTGGTCCTTTCTCTTCCTGCCCCTGACCTTTCTCTTCCTGCCCCTGGTCCTCTCTCTTCCTGCCCCTGGTCCTCTCTCTTCCTGCCCCTGGTCCTTTCTCTTCCTGCCCCTGACCTTTCTCTTCCTGCCCCTGGTCCTCTCTCTTCCTGCCCCTGGTCCTTTCTCTTCCTGCCCCTGGTCCTCTCGCTTCCTGCCCCTGGTCCTTTCTCTTCCTGCCCCTGGTCCTTTCTCTTCCTGCCCCTGACCTTTCTCTTCCTGCCCCTGGTCCTTTCTCTTCCTGCCCCTGGTCCTTTCTCTTCCTGCCCCTGACCTTTCTCTTCCTGCCCCTGGTCCTTTCTCTTCCTGCCCCTGACCTTTCTCTTCCTGCCCCTGGTCCTCTCTCTTCCTGCCCCTGGTCCTCTCACTTCCTGCCCCTGGTCCTTTCTCTTCCTGCCCCTGACCTTTCTCTTCCTGCCCTGGTCCTCTGTGCCCGGGCCTCCTCACCTTGCTGGCCCCCTGAATGAGCCGCCGCACCACCTCTTTAAGGTGGGGTCCATTCTCTCTGGGCGGGTGCGTGTGCACGGACACACGGGTCAGACCTTTGAACATCCCCCCGCTGGGCCAGCCGATGTCCAACGGCGGCACCTCTGTGTCCGACATCTGGGGCCAGTAGGTGGAGTGGACCCCCGAGTCCGCGTCGCCGCCGGCGGCTGCCTGCTCCGGGCTGCTGCCGCCCTGCTTGTCCTCCTCAGCGGACTCGAACTGTCTGAACGTGCTCGTAAACACTTTGACTTCTCTGGCGGATAAGAAATCCTTCATGTTGTCATCTTTCAGTCGCGTCTTGAAGGCTCCGTCTCCGTTCCTCAGCAGCTCCTCGATGGCGGCGCGCTGCTCCTCGCTGTAGTAAAACTCGGGTTTGGACTCCGGGACTTTGACTCCGATGCGGCCGTCCTCCATGCACACGAGCTGGGACTCGGCCATGGCTGAGACGGCGGCGCTGACCTCTCCTGCAGCTCAGACACTTCAACTCCCTGCTGTGTAAACTGTGTGGCTCCGGACAGGTGACACTAACCTAGGGAAGTTTCCTCACCTGGACTGGAGGGAGAGAGGTGTGGCTCTGTGCGTAATTACGCACAGTGCCATCGAGCTCTGGTGGCATATAGCGCTGGAGCGTAGACACGCCCACCACACTTTCACAGAGTAAAATAAAGCTTTGAAACTATTCCTGACACGTTTAACTCTGGAGTTGATTCAGTGTTAATCCAAGGTTTTGTTAGTTTTAACTCTGTTGCCCGTAGAGTGGAACATTGTCTTTGACGCCACAGAAAAACAACAACAATAATAATTTATTCATTCACTGACCAATTACAAAAAACACTTAGTTATTTACATTAATTACTGTGCCCAATTTGGGGGGGGGGGGGGGGGTCGACAAATCCTCCAAGTTGAATCTGAGAAAGTCCTGAAAACTCCCCTCTTTTATTTTCTTGACCAGAGCAAAATATTACTTTATGGGACCACTGACAGATTTCACCATAGATGTGGATAATATATGAATTGACATTTTTTTTTACTTTGAAAATGTATTATAACAAAAACTCATCAAATGTCTTCTGAAGATAAAATGTTTTAATCATTTTAAGTGAGAATGGTAAAAACAAACCCAAATCAAATATTTCACCAAAATCAAAGAGGTTCTTCCCTGATCCATCGAGCATCGTTCTGCCAAGTTTCGTGATAATCTGTCCAAACGTTGAAGTGAAATGTTGCTAATTATCAAACTTAACCTCATTTAAATGATTAGGAACAGAATATGTATTTTTAAAGATTTACATTTCCATCTCTTTCCCCTGCAGGCGTTGGTGGGGGAAGAGGTAAGAAGGAGTAACGCAGAAAAGATGGAGGAGGTGTTTTATAAAAGAAATGTAACAAAGACATAAAAAAGGGAGGCAGACAGCAGTGAGAAAAGGAGAAAACCAGAAAGTGCTGGAAGATGCAGGGACGACCTGAGCATGTCTGTCCCTCTGATGTTCACGGCCACTCTTCATCCTCAGACCTGCCACGGAGCCTCCGATGCAATCAGCATCCCCACCAGAGGCCTGATGAATGAACGCCCATGTCTCCTCGTAGATGTTGAAGTGTGCGTTCTTCTTTCCCTCTTGATGCCGTCGCCAAGGTGACCTTCATCTATTGTTATGCAGCCTATTATGCGGCATCAGGAAAATCTAAATAGGTGCCGGTGTCACCAGTCAAATCAGCTGTTGCCGTCTGTGTGTGTCCTTTGTCTGTGTGAACGAAGCTATTGACTGTGTTTGAAAGCCTGAGCTCATAAAATATCCAATGGCAGAGCTCATAAAAGCATTTTGAACAGGTGGAAAGGATACAAATGTGTCCCAGTGCAGAGCTGCAATCTGAATTAATGGGCCCCTTAACTCAGGAGGCGTGTGCGTGACACCCTGTGACAGTTGTGTTCTTTTAGGCGTCGAGGGACTTCAGACTGTGAGGGAGAGACAGAGACGTGTGATAAATATTCTGTGCGCGAACTTCACATTTCATTCTGTTTGCCTTCCTTTCCCCCAAACCTCTGTCCAAGTCCGAGGAGGCGGAATGATGGAAAGTGTTTTCCACGACAAAACAGCTCTTTGAACAATCTGAAAAGACAAAAAAAGCAAGAAAAATATCCTGCCAGGAATTGAAACGCAGCAAAACCAAGGATAAGATTTACTTCTAACATCGTGGATCCGGCAGCGCTGTCAGCAAACACCTTCTCAGGAGGAAGCTAAACCTTCAAGTACAGATTTGACATGAAAAAGAAAAGAAAAGCTTGGCTACATCAGGGCCAGTAAATCTAAACCTCACAAATCTTTGGGTCAGATCATAAATTGTATTTAAAAATGGACGTGGACTCCGGGTCTGGAAAATGAAGCCAATGCAGAAGTCCTGAAACCTGTGTACTCTTGTATGACCAGCAGAGGGCGACTCCACCGGTTTTAAAACAAGTCGATGAGAAAGGGTCAGACCTCCCCTTCCCTTAGATGCTGGAATATCTGACGAGGGTTTGTCGGGATGCGTCGACTTATTGCATCGTCTTTTTCAATGACATGAATCCTTTGACTCCTCCCCTCAACCAATCAATCAAACTTTTAAAGCATGTCGTATTCCAGGTGTCATTTTCTTGTCCCTTACAGTTCAGATTCCTCGGCCCAGCTTTCACTCAAAATGTGCCGCCCTTTGAAAATGTAGAATGTGTATATGTCAGTTCACTTTTCGGGTCAGTGCGCATACAATGCTCATCACCATGGCAACAGTTCCCATGTGTGTCCTGCTATTGTAAACAGAGCTGAGACGACCCTCATTTCAATACCATGCATATTCATCTCATCTGGACGACACACAGGACAGAGGCTGGGTCTCAGTGGGAGGAGGTGGAGAGGAAGAGGAGCGGGAGGGATGAAGGCTCTGCACACACACACACACACACACACACACACACACACAAATGCACACATCTGACCTCCTGCCAAGACTGACAGTTGAATAATTCAGTAGAACAGAGGTGTTCCAGAGGACAGTTGTGTGTGGAGCGTCCGTCTCACTACAAAATATTGTCCAGCTCACTCTTCATCCTACACTGGACAATAAACCCAGAGGTTCCAGCAGGTTGAGACATGGACGTCCCGATGATTCCCCTCATTAAATCTCTGCTGATCATAAAACAGATAAAAGGGAAGATGATGGAAGAGATAAGGACGTGGATCTAATATGAGAGAAGATTTATATCAGTGTGGGGAGGGTACGGGGGGGGGGGGCTTTGAGATACTACTGATGCTGGTCAGCAGGGGTCAGTAGAGAGCTGCAGACTGTTTATAGCAACTGCTGGAGACTTGTGAATGGAAACAGAAGCACATGCACACACACACACACACACACACACACACACACACACACACTCGATAGTGTGTGTTTAATCTTATTATGCTAAGAGCTCTACTTTACATTTGCAGATAAATTATCTTATTGATGATCAGAACAATCAGAGACTAATTTTCACATCAACGTTATGAATTATTATCATATTTTGTAGTAGTGGCATCAAATTGGAATTTAATTTCCTTTGGCACAATCTCTCTCTCTCACACACACACACACACACACACACACACACACACACACACACACACACACAGGATAGCTTGTCCATCAATCTCATCTTCGACAGAGTTTAAAATGATGTCACACAGTGGGAACCCTGCACTGCATCTGACAGCCACCTTCCATGATGGTGTGGCCCTGTGTCCACACACACACATACACACACATAGACACACACACTGTCAGACGAGCACACACACACACACACAGTTTGGTGACTCGTGGCTCTTGATGCTTCAGCTAACACTCCGTTGAGCAGGTCCAGAGATTTCTCACTGAGCTAAACTACCAATCTATTAGCTGCTCAGTGGTCGGCGGTGGACTGAGACGTCTCTCACTCTCGACTGGACTCTGTCGTGTTGTGTATTATTTGCTCAGCTGAGTGTGAACCAGAGACCTCAACCAAGATCACAAGATGTACAAACACACAAGAGTTCGTTGCAGGTTTGCTTTCAGGTTTGGAGGATCAGCAGCATCATGGCTTTTGTGCTAATCCTCTTCACTGGAGCTGCAAGGAGACGCATCAGATGTCTGAGCGACCCGGCTTCTCTGTAATCAGCCACACGAGCCCTAACAGAACCTCGTCCATCATCAGTGTTCATCAACATATTTATAAGTTAAGCTTCACTTGTGTGGAATGTTAATGTCCTTGCTTCTCTGATCCATTGGCCTCCTCTCTGTGTCATGTTTTGTGTTGGTCTGCACACTGCAGGTCATACTGTTGCCCTTGTTTGCCAGAGGCACCAGATGGTTGATCCACAGGAGTTGTCCTGCACACAGGGCCTCCTTCCCCCCAATCATACAGCCCCGATGGCCGCCCTGAGAACCACTCCGCTCCACCAGGCAACTGCATTTCATTCAGGACATTATTGTAATGATAATAATTCATCTACATGTGCATGCGTGCACTTGTGTATTTCAGTCCTCCAAATGTTTATGAGAGAAAACTAGGTGAGGTGCAGAAAGGCCAAAGGTTTGTGGGGTTGGCATTTGAGCCGGGACCAGATTGGTGATCGGAGCTCGGTCCCTTTGCTTCAGGCTTCGGCTCATTTACATGAGAGAATGAGAGGTTAGAATAGATAAGAGGGGAGACTTTATGTAGAGGGAGTTTACGTTGGTTTAAAAAAGAACAGTTGAACAGGGTGAAACTAATTTTAAAAAACTAAATTTCCTCAAGCAAACAGCAGGTTTTGGGATAAAACTGACTTTTCCCGAGACGAAAAGTCGTTCGTGGCCTTTTCAGTATGAAAATGAGAAACATGGCTTTGAAGCTGCGTGGACGAAATCCACAATGTCGCTGGTTCCAAATGGCAACAGGAAGAAACTGCTTCAATCCTGTTGATGTCAGTGCTCAGAACCGGTAAACCGCCCGTAGCAGGTCCAGCTGCTCCGTGGTATTTTATGCTGAGTGGTGGGAGGGCCCAGGTTAAAAACTAAGTCACCTTTTAAGTCCAGACGTTTTATCGTCCAGCTCCGGGTGCACACAGACGGAAACAACGACATTTTCCTCCACATCTAATTCTACAACAGGAGAATCTCAAAGTTGAAAAATAACTTTCAACTGTGCCGTATATCCTGGTGTAGCGTCAGCACGCGGCCATTTACAGTATGTGTCCTTTCTAGAAGAGCCGACAGGGAGACATACAAGCACAGCGAACACGAGGCTCTGCGGCGTTGTTTGCTGCTAGCTGTTAACTGTCGAGATGTCTCAGCAAATCAGACCAAAGCCCTGTGCGCTCATTATAATTGGCTATTAAAGCATCATCACAAGCACAAAAGAGCACCCGTCTCCGTGCCGTCTGATAAAGAGATAGACAGTGTGCACCGTGGGGGCTTTTCTTCGGAGCGCTCAGAGGCCTGCAGCTTCCCCGGAGCTCTCTGGTGATGAGGCGGCTCTCTACGCCACCACAGCCCAGTCAGAGGCCACTAATCTGAGCTGTGCAGCCGGAGAGCAGCTCTGGAGGAGATCCAGCTCCTCCGAACCTGGACAAAGAGAAGCAGTACGTCTTCATACTAATGCAGCTACTCACATACATGGGTTTTAATATACTGTACACGTGGCCTGATTCATAATTCATTGTGCCAATGCACAGATGTTTGACTGTCAACTCACACATGTGTAAGTTGACAAAGGAAACACACACACACACACACACACACACACACACACACACACACTGGAGAAGTGCTTATCTATTGGCTGGCACTCAGTAAGAATGCAGTGCTGCTGAGTGCAGAGCAACCTCACCACTTGGCCCGCCAGCGTTACTGCAAAGCACCATTTAACTGTGTGTGCGTTTGAGCGTGCATGTGTTTGTTAGAGTCTCCGTGCACGTTGTGTGCATGTGTCCAGGTAGGCCAAGTCTGTAGGTGTTGATGAGTCTGCAGTTGGCAGGAATCTGCATGTGGTCTGTATCTGTGTGGGCAACAAGTCAAATCTATCTATCTATCTATCTATCTATCTATCTATCTATCTATCTATCTATCTATCTATCTATCTATCTATCTATCTATCTATCTATCTATCTATCTTTCTATCTATCTATCTATCTATCTATCTATCTATCTATCTATCTATCTATCTTTCTATCTATCTATCTATCTATCTGTCTATCTATCTATCTATCTATCATCTATCTATCTATCTATCATCTATCTATCTATCTATCTATCTTTCTATCTGGGCTCGTCCTTTGCACAAAAAGACCACATCAGTAAATAAATGAGATATAAATACACAGAGGGAACACTGACTTCAGAGAAATGATTATCTGCCTCACTGACACATTATCACATCAGAACTGCTAAGCAGCAACAACTGAAGGAGCAAAGCACTCGTCTATCAGACCTCCCCTCCTCTGAATTAGTCTGCTTAGTTTCCCCTGAGGAAAATCACACACAAACACAAACACACACTCACAAAAACACACACACACAACCCAAATATCTTGTTTTTAATGGCCTGAATCTCTTTGTTAAAACCTTTGATTTTAAAACCTGTATTTTCCCCAAACCACATTATCTGAATCTCTGCATTATTTAGCTATGGGGCAGCAGAGGCTCCAAAAGGTTACTGCAGCAGGTGGAGGTTTTAGTTGTGTAACTTGTTGTGATGACAAGGGGGAACAGAATATTTAAAGGGCAGATCTGTAGATGACATCGACCAGATTAATATCAGACAAACCTCAGATACCAGTTCGCCGGTGTTCCCCCATACAAATAAGACGGAGGTAAGAAAAGCTTGTCTCACCCTTATTGCCGTTGCTTTCCCGTGAGGTCTTGGTGGTTTTAACGTAAAAAAAAAATCTGAAATGCGGCTTCATTTCTGTCCAACACAAAAGTGAACATGCGTCTTTCTTTGGTCCAAACCGACCAACAAACCATTGTGATTATTGTGGAGAGGACAAAAACATTGTGTCGCGTCCCTTTAATTCTCATCGGCAGCCAGTTCCAAGCCACTTGTCCTCCAGTGCACTGCAAGAAAGAGGAACTTGGCTCTGAAGGAACACACGGACAGGCAGATGGACAAAGAGCAGACACACACACACACACACAGACAGACATACCATCAGGTCCTGTAGAGCACCAGGGAGATGCACGAGTCTCACATTTAATTATCCACCTAATGGTCTCCCTGTTAGTGTCATTACAGAGGAGGGAGCAGGAGAACCATGGAGGAAGAGGGAGGTGCAGGTTTGGAGCTTCTGCCTCGTTATGACAGAGACAATATGTAAAGTAAACAGCACGACTGAGGTGAGAGGGGCAGTAAAGACACAGTTAACTCTGCTCCCCTGCAGCCTCAGCTGCTTCTGTGGCTATATTTTCATTTAATGTTGTAAAATACTTTATATGCAATGACGGCGGTGAGTAGGTAGTAAAACACACCCAGAGGCTCGTTAACATCTTAAATGAAAGACATTAATGATAACAGGGCTAATACATCACAAGTGATAGTGGCTGTAAGTGCTGGAGCATTAACCCAATAGTCAACGATGATCCATAAAGTGAGTTGTTTTACCTTAAACCATAACCATAGCTTCTATGTCGTGTCCGACCCACTGACTCAAACAAATGCTGAACTGGATTATTACAGTAGATAAACAGGAAACACATATTTGTAATATAGTTTAGTGCTTCTGATATTTTATATGAATATAAAAAATATGTATATATTATATATATTCAGTGGGTCTGACATGACATGAAACTATTGTAAAAATATGAGTATATATATATATATATATATATAAGTATGGACTTGTGTTCAAGATGTGTATGTTTATATATATATATATATATATAAACATACACATCTTGAACACCATACTTACTGTTATGTCTGTTATGTCTGTTTCTTGTTCTTGTTCTTGTTCTTGTTCTTGTTCTTCTTCTTCTTCTTCTTCTTCTTCTTCTTCTTCTTCTTCTTCTTCTTCTTCTTCTCCTGCTTCTTCTTCTTCTTCTTCTATCCTGGATATTAACTTTCCCCCTCACCTCCAGATTCCACGTCTCCACTTCTCTTCCAGCCTCTGGTTGTTTTATCCTCTTCACTTGTTCCCTCACTTCCTGAACCTTCTGAAAAACGAAGTGTTTTATTTTGTTCATGCAGCCATGACAGCTGGCAGACGTTAGCATGCTAACTGTGAGCTAAGTGTCCCCTGTGGCTCAGACAGGTGAGTAACATGATGGTTATTATCTGTGAAGCTACTTGTGCTGCTTCTTTTCTTTCTCCCTCCCGCCTCTGACTCTGCAGAGCTTTGTGCTGCTTCGGTCTCTGTAAAAGAACTTTACATTTCTCTGTATATTGATGAGGGGATTTGAGATCAGAGCGATGATGACAAAACGAGGAGGAAATGATGAAAAAGAAGAGATAACGTACGTTACAACTAAGGACACACCCACAGGACGTAGCCCCAAGCATTTCAAATAACATTACCAAGTGATAATATAAAATTTCAAAGACACCTATGTTATTATTCTCACTGAAAACTGACATTTTACTGGCATCGGTTCTGTGGTTTGTCACTGGGAGGGTTTCTTAAATACTGAACTTGTAAAATATGAATAATTTCTAATAAAATGAGGAACTTGAAGGTAAAAGAAAATCCTACACGTTTCTCAACTTAACATAACTCCAAAGTCTTTGTCTTTTAAACATGATCTTAAGTCGAACCTGAGCT
This sequence comes from Verasper variegatus, assembly GCA_026259375.1. Classification (NCBI taxonomy): domain Eukaryota; kingdom Metazoa; phylum Chordata; class Actinopteri; order Pleuronectiformes; family Pleuronectidae; genus Verasper; species Verasper variegatus. The sequence continues at coordinate 2,451,162 of CM048044.1, read as the reverse complement.
GGTAAAATCCAGATCCATGTCCACATGTGACCCCATCCCAGTGTCTTTTTTGTGTAACTTGAATAGGTCCACATGTCGAGGACACTTCTGCATCAAGGTCGCTCCGCAGGGGACCAGTGAGGTGAAATGGAGCAAGAAGGGGCTCATCTGCAGAGATACCCCCTGCTGAGGCTGGTCAATGACTCATCAGGCCGGCAACAGTCAACATGGAGTGTGCTGAGCCCCTCCAGGTCAAAGAAACTCCTTCTCTGTTCATGAGTTTGTTTTAAATTGAGATTATAATGCCTACGTATGTACAGCCAGTGGACAGAGGCGTTGTGTTTTCAAGTTGCCGCTCTGTCCATCCCTTTCCTGTAAATAGGCTTTTTCAAGATTGCTTCAAATTTGGTTCAAATATTCATTGGACTTTGGTGGTTGGAGGTCAAAGGTCAAGTTGTTGTGCCTCATGAACGCGTTTTCTTAAAAACGCCTTGAGAGAAACCTTTCAAATTGGATTCACTGATTAGATTTCAGTGGTAAAAGGCCAAAGGTCACGTTAACCTCTTTGTATGTTGACTGGAACTCTACTGGTCTGCGGACGCAAACAACTGCAGTGTGGTAATTCTAGTTTAACAGACAATTTTGCCTGAAAATGACGTGATGTGGTGATAAAAGCTTTGTGTAGTTGAGCTCTCAGACTGAGGCAGCCCAGGTGTGGGAGTCTGACCTAGTGGAGGACAAACTGCAGCTCGTCCTCATACTTTGAGGACTTTTCCTCAGGGGGACTTTCTTTATGTGTAATCAGCACTTCACTCTCTCCGTGTCTGGATTTACTTTACGTCTTCGTGCAGCGATATCCAATTGTTTCACCTCATGAAATCATCTCCATAAATGACTGTGATTTGCATTTTTTATCCTAGTATGGGTGAAAAGTAATATAGGCCTGAATTAACTTGCCTGCTGAGTTTTAAGCGTCCTCTTTCATGCAGCCAGTTTTTGTCAGTAGCAACTCGACAAACACGAGAGTCTAGAAGCTAGAGAGCTAAAGGACCCCATGTCCCCCCCCCCCACCCCATTTCTGTCCTATTCCACTTATTTCTTCAACTTCCTCTTTGTCTCAAACCAAAGTCACATAATACAAACTGCTGCCAAGATGATAAGTCTTCTCACACTCAGTCTTCTGATGACGAATTATCCTCTGGGGGCGGTGGCCAGTATAATATACATCTTTACTGTCTGTAATGATTCATGTTCATGAGATTCATGAGTTTGTTATTCTGTTTTCATTGCTGTTTGTTTTTTTGTCCGTCTGGTAGTTAAACCGATTTCTGTCTGTTTAGTGGACGGGGTCGGGCATTAGCCGTGGCGGAGGTATGCTCTCTCTGAGCGTCCTTCTACTTGTTGTTGTTGAATGATGTGCACTGTTTGCTTGGTGTTGCTGTGTTGTTTGTTTCCCTGGACATTGGCTTGTGGGAGGGAACGTGAATACGCACTGTTGCTGAAACTGGAACTGCGAAAGTTCCTCTTATGGGATAATAAACTAAATGTCAGTGGGATATAGAAAGAGAATATCGGACATATATTATATGATGATCTGTTGTTGACTTGTTTGGACACCATCGTTAAGATTTACTCTCTGCTTGTCTCTATACACTGTATGTGTCAGATTATGTGCCTGCGTGTTTGCTTTTGCCTGAATCGACGCCCGTTTCTCAGATTTTTCACGGATCCACGAGGGTTGTGCTAATCCATGACTCACACATTAGTTAGAAAAACATTTGATTCCAAGACACCTGTGGCAGAAGCATTGATTTTCTTAAGAGCTGGATGACACATCTCCACTTCCTCCCAGTATCCAGAAATGAAAATACCCCGGTTATGACTGACGCCATCCTGCACATTTGCAGCCAGACTCCATCAGTTTGATAAGAACGGCCCTAAAGTTACATCTTTGAGAAAATTGTATTTGACGTTTTTCTTTGACTTTGAAGCATGAAAACATTCCTTATTAATTAATTGAAAAAAACACAAAGTTAACTGCTCTTAACTGTTGAATGGAGAAGATTCCTGTTCCTTTGTTTTCTACCTCTATCATCTTTCTATTCTTTTATTCTTTCTATTCTAGCTTTTAAGTGTAATGTGTTTTTGACTGCCTGTGTTAGCTCAGAACTCACTGCCCCTCGTTGTTGAGCAGCTCCGAGCGGCAGAGGAGACGATACAGACGGTGTTGCAGGACAAAAAGCTGATGGAGTCTTAGCTGTTGAAGTATCTGCAACTCATTTTACTTATGTTTAAAGACTGGACCACATGACGTGGATTCACGTGATCACATGTTGTGTGAGGCCAAGGTGCTGCTGAGCAGCCGTGCACAATAGTTGCAATGATTTGAAATTAGAATGAGGGACTGAGGTGCCAGTGTGAATGTGGACAAACAAAAGGACTTAACTACAGTCATTTTCAAGGGTGGTTTGACCATTAGGCAGAGAATGAAACTGCTGACTAGAAAGAAATAATTTTCTTTGGTGTGTTGATTACAGCCTATTTTCCCCCCGCAGCTTTTTTGAAAGGGAAGGGAATGAAATCACGAAAATGACCGGGGTCACAAAGAGGAGGAGAAGAGGAGAGAGGACACATCGAGGTAAACATGTTTGCTGCCGCACTGTTCCCACAAAGCCACTAGTTCATGAAGGCGTCCACCGACGTATAACACAAGGTACACTTACTGCAGAGCGACATCCTGCACTGTTCACCTGTCGATTTTAAAGCTCTTATTTTTGTGTCGTATCTTAATATCTAAATTCTGCTTTCCGCTTGGGGCGTTGTGAGTTGTTTGTTTGTGGTCGAATAGATGTAGTTTTAGAGCCAGGTTTAGTAATGAGATTATCCACCGTGGAAGCGTCAAGAGGTGACGGATCAGTTGTTCGTCATATTCCAGATTAATAAGCTTTAATTTGGTTTTGTAGTGAATGAAACCAGTTGTTAAAATATTAACAACTGCACCACAGCTGTTTGTCTGGCTGGTCGCTGTCTGTGGTGCTGATCAGAGGATGTGTCTCCTCCTCTCTCTCTCTCTCTCTCTCTCTCTCTCTCTCTCTCTCTCTCTCTTTCTTGCTTCGCTCACAGACTTTCTGTTTTTCTTTCTCTCTCTTTACAGTATTTTCTCTCGCTCACGTGTTAACGCTGCCCACTTCTCTCTCATTGACTTACTTTATTACACACAGGGGCACTGATCATTCTCTCTCTCTCTCACTCCCTCTCTCTCTCTCTCTCTCTCTCTCTCTCTCTCTCTCTCTCACTCCCTCCCTCCCTCCCTCTCTCTCTCTCTCTCTCTCTCTCTCTCTCTCTCTCTCTCTCTCTCTCTCTCTCTCTCTACTTCACTCCTACTCTCCCTCTCACACTTTCTGTTTTTCTTTTTGTTAATATTGCCTACTCTCATTCTCCTGCACACACAGGCACTGCTCATTCCCTCCCTCTCTCTCTCTCTCTCTCTCTCTCTCTCTCCCTCTCTCTCTTTTTCACTCACATTCTCTATTTCTCTCTCTTGTTCATTCTCTCTTTTACTGTCTCTCTCTCTCTCACACACACACACACACGCAAGCGCGCACACACCTCCTCCTGTTCAAATATTCATTTGCTACACCTCAAAGGCCCTTCTGCCTCCCACCTGCATCCCCCAGCAGAGACACGGAGCCCGTGGCTTGTGGAAATCAATGCGCAAAAAAACCCCAAAGACAAATATCTTTATTAAATGCATCGTCTTATCATTTTAAAGTGGAGCAGTCAGAGCAGCGACCATAAAGGACTCACAGGAGAGCAGTCAGTGGCTCAGTCCGAAGCTCTCAAATCCACTTCACTTCTATATTTTTTCGTCGAGATGAATCCACCCGCGGATTCCGTCGATAATTGGCGAGCAGCTTTAGGCTCCATCGAGCGGTGAGTGGGCAAACTGTTGATGAACCACCGGGCTCGGGAACATGCACCGCAACAGGCGACTGTAGTTCCCTTGCTCTCCCGCGTCTCTGCGCAGCGTCTGATCCGAGAAAGTCACGTTTGCGCATCAGTTGAGGAATTCCCCGAGTTTGGGAGAGAAGAGGACGCCAGTTTCCAAAACCCACGGATGGCGGGGGGCCGTGGGCGATAACCTTCAGTTCATCCGCTTGGGCCGAAACTCGTTGTTTTCTGGGAGATCACCGCGGGGGTCGTGCGGGGCATGGATTGAAAGTGGAGGCAGAGAAAGCCGGAGACACCTCTTGCCACTCCCCAGCCCACAACCTCCACCACCCATTCTCCGAGGATACCTGATGCTCTCCGGTGCTGTGACTCCCACCTAGACCCGCCTATAACCTCTCCAGACTCCGGGGCGCAGCGCGTCACCCTGCGCCGATGGAGAGATCACTCCCCTGGACAACTTGGATATGGTTTCTGGGCCTCTCGTCGCTTTTAGTTTCCCTGATCCGGTGAACACAAGAGTAAAGAAAGACGGGAGAGGTGGAAAGAAGAGGAGAGACACGTGGATTCCTGAGGCGCACCATCGGATCTGTTTCTGATGCGCGCAGGTGTCCAGTCCATCTCCTCTGGTTCTGTGTGCGAGCTGCTGTTTTACAGATGCCTGCGTGAAACTGATGAAATGTGCAAGAGGAAGACGGTGAGCCGGGGAGCTTTTAACAGCGGAATCCTCCTGGTCGGATATTTGCTTTGGGTTTGAGGGGGAATCTCTGGGATATCAATCCTCTCCAGCGGAGACGCAGCAGAGGCGCTGGAGTTACTGCGAGCAGGAATCTGGAAAGTACAGACCGTATATTTGAGGATTACCAGGCTTTTTCTTCTCCTGGACAACTGCAGACGCGCTCTTCTTTAATGTATGAACAGGTAAGAGAAAGCATTTGGTCTCCTCATGATGCCAGATCTAAAATAACAGAACCACAAGTCGTGCCAATACTGGAATCGGTAAGGATTAGGCGTCAATTTGTGATGGTTCATAAACAATATATTGTCACTTTTTAACCTCAGTGTGACACATTGTTTTCTACCAGCAAATGATCGGTAATCTTCATTTAGAAAGGAGGAGACTCCGACATGATGCATTGCCAAAAGACGCATAAACGACACAAACAATCAGTTTTTTTTCTGAGATGGTATAATTGAAATAGTTAATTACTCGTCATGCGGTGAATGGGGCGCTTGTCAGGTGGTTATTACGGGGTTTCAAGCCCCAGTTGGTTATTGACGAGAAGGGCCGATTCATCTGAATAAATTAAATGTGCTTTTCAATTACGTGACGCCCGTGCAGGTTGCTCCAAACGCACAGGGGATAATGAATTTCTATTTTCTCTGTATGGCTGCGGGTCAACAGGTCCGAGAGCGTCTCTCTCTCTCTCTCTCTCTCTCTCTCTCTCTCTCTCTCTCTCTATCTCTTTATCTTATTCTCTCTCTCTCTCTCTCTTTATCTTATTCTCTCTATCTCTCTTTATCTTATTCTCTCTCTCTCTCTCTCTTTATCTTATTCTCTCTCTCTCTCTCTTTATCTTATTCTCTCTCTCTCTCTCTCTCTCTTTATCTTATTCTCTCTCTCTCTCTCTCTTTATCTTATTCTCTCTCTCTCTCTTTATCTTATTCTCTCTCTCTCTCTCTCTTTATCTTATTCTCTCTCTCTCTCTCTCTTTATCTTATTCTCTCTCTCTCTCTCTTTATCTTATTCTCTCTCTCTCTCTCTCTTTATCTTATTCTCTCTCTCTCTCTCTTTATCTTATTCTCTCTCTCTCTCTCTCTCTTTATCTTATTCTCTCTCTGTCTTTCGCAGCAAATATGAAAGTACTGATTCTGATTTCTTTGGATTTGTGCAATTCTGAAATGGTTGTTTTCGGGGGGAACCTTAGCGCTCATGTCAGTATTGATTTTCGATCCTCAAAGAGGCAACAGGGGGCGCTCTTTGTTTTAGTTTTTTTTACACCCATGAGGATTAAAGCTGCAGGTTATATTTTACGAGATCACACGCTCAAAGGTATTTTCTATGAAACTAACAGATAATGAATGGATGTGCACAATAGACCAACTGATTCAGAGTCAGCAGTCTTGTGTTAGGATGGTTTGATGATTTGAATATATCCAATTTTCTGTTTGGATTGAAATGAAGTTGATCTGATGAAATCATTAGTGCTGTGACAGACCCGTGTGATATGGGGGGGGGGGGGGGGGGGGGTGTCAGATGGATTGATATTTAGGTAGCGACTGCAGTTTGCTCCTTAATAAACAAAACACTTTGTGTATCATTGCCTCTGGAGGAAAGTGATTAAAGAGTAAAGATGCAAGAGGAAGGAGGCAATTAAAGTCCCACGAGGACGACATCTTATCATCAAGGATGATCAGAGGGAGGGGGGGAATTGGCTCATTACCTGTTCTCCTGTGCATGCTTGGCCTATCAAACAATGACAAGGATGATGTCTGTGACAGCAACATGACATCTTTATCAAAACCTTGATACCACTAGAGGCCTTTTACATCTTCCCTGTGAACTCCTCATCTCACTTCACGTGCACACGGATGGGTTTGTAGCCTACAGGTTAGAGGACTTTCATCCCACTGCTGCTGTGGCCGTTGCTGTTGCCTCAAGCAAAGCACTTAATTCCCAACAGCCTCAGCGGAGCCGCTCTGCTGTAACCACATTGTCTTGGGTGTCTTCCACTCATTAAATGATTTTAGACACAGTGTTAGTGGATTGACTTTTTCTGAATAAAAACGTAAACATCCAGTTTCATTCATTCATACATATGTGTCAGTATATCTGCTCACTGTGTATTATGAGCCTAGGTTTCAATTGAATGAGTGCTACTTGTTTCGAATTCAGACATTTGAAGCAGTGGCCTTGAGTTTGATTTTATTTCATTATCCTTTATTTAACCGTACAAGTCATTAAGAAGAAGGACACTGACCATTAAGCTTCTTTTATCTACTGTAAATCTCAAAAGATGTTGAGCACCTTTCTCAGGATTTGCTGTTATCTTCCCCTCGGGGCTACATTACTGTGATGTGAGCACAAACAACCTTGACAAACACCAATTACACATTCCTCATTTGTTTAATGGAAATGTGATCTTACTCAAGGAGAAGACGTGTGATTTATTCAGGTGACTGTGAGATGAAGAGCAATTATTTAAATGATAAACTCAAGTTTAAATTCAATTTGGTGTTTATTATCAAACAATGTGCAATGCAGCACTAGCCCCCTGTCACTGGAGTCACTACCCTCCGTGTAAGGAAGTACTGGGAGCATTTGGGTGAACAAGAATGTCTGTGGTGAGACAGGAGACAACTGAGCTTATGTTTTCTCTACTTTTCTTTGCTAGTTTTACAGCTACAATGCTAAAGAAACACTTGAAAGACTTGTTTACTCTTACTTCTGATTGCAGGGTCTTGAGAGACTATAGGAAATATGAATCTCTTTGCAAAGGCAGAACTAAATGTGATGGAAACTGTGGGTGGCATTGTTGTGGAGACCAGAAAGCACATTGCCTTCTGACAATGTGATTTGCTTGCAGCAGGAACAACAGGACCTCCCATCACCTGCTAGGGGATTAATTGAACCCATGTAGTTCACTGAACAAAGAGGTTTTAATATCACTATATAAATATGGCGAGAGAGAAAGTGAGCAGCAGAACAAACAGACATTCCCTCAAGGTCAGCTGGCTCCCCCCAGCCTGCACTACGCCCTAATCTAATCCCACAGTTTGGTTAGACACCATCTCTCTGGCCGAGGTGGGGGTTGGGATCCCAAGCCAATGACCCTGAGCCAATCGCAGTTAGTGGCTGAAGAGGGGTGTGTGACCTCCGGTGCAGAACTCATTGTTGTCTTCGAAGACATGTTGAGCGTGTTGACATGATTGTATCACACATCATGCTACGTATCTTTGCTCTGCCACATCCATTGGATTGAGATCTGGTGACTGGGGAGCCCGTTGAAGTTCACTGAACTCGTTGTCATGTTTGTGAAATTTGTGGTATTAAGGGGCCCAACGTGTGCCGAGAAAACATATCCCAAACCATTACACCGCCACCACCTGTCACAAGGCAGGTTGGAGCCCTGGATTCATGCGGTTGACGCCAAACTCTGACCTCGACCATCTGCCGGCCTGGACTCACCACACCGGATTTAGTTTTTCCAGTCTGATCTGCCGCTGAACAAGAGTCTGGCCTTCCTCCTCTGACCTGTTTCATCCACGAGGCAGCTATGTCCTCAGAATGTCAGCTCACAAAGAGCCTGAAGAGTGTATGCCATCCCCGACCTGCCCACAGCTCCATGAATCACGTTTAGTGGTGATTTAAAGAGCAGCAGTATTGTAACACTGAAATGATGCCATTGATTATATATTATTAAAAAACAACCTTTACTAATGCTTTAAGAAATAAGAATTAAAGGCCACATGGTTAAAATCTGTGTTAAACCCAGAATGTAAATGGAACTTTTTGCAAGAAACTCCTCAGGGTACCTCTCAAGGAAAAAATGCTTATTCGCTAATTAAAAGCACAACTATGTGTAATGAAATTCATGGCTTTTTAGAGTGGGTTCAGGCACTTGACTTCCAATCATTAGCTTATTGACAGCTTCCTTGTTATTAGAGCAATTAACCCTGACAAGTGGAAAACTGCAAAACCTTTATTATATTTGCTCAAGTAAAAACTGAGAGTCAATTAAGAGCTCTGCATCAACGGCCAGGGAGGAGGTCGAAGTATTAAACAACTAAACAAAACAACCGTGCGGATACAAATTCTGGGGACTTTCGTTTAAGATGCGCGCCAGTAAGGTATTCTATCGTTTTAAATGAATAAACTCAACGATATAATCAATCTTTGTTCTTCTGGATTACAATCTAAATGATTTTTAATGACTCATTCTGATTCACTTTGCCTTGTGGGGCCTGTAATCATTTCTTAATGCAGTAACTTCCACAGGAAAAACGGCCAAATGACAAATTATCAAGCAAAGGGAATTAGAAATAAATGCTTGAAGATACCAGATAGCAGAACTGTTATCGTCTGCAGTTGAGACAAGTAAAGGCCTCTGCCACTATTGGAGGACATATGGTAATAGAGTGTAAATCAGTCCACATTCACTAACATTGTACGTAACTTTTTCCCTGCCACAGATACACAATGCATTGGATAAACATGCCATTATTTGTGCTCTGCCGAGTGAGATGGAAAAAGCATGAAACTCCCTCTCAGGATGAGGTCCTCTCTCCTCAGAACAGTGTCAATCATCCTTGGGAAGCTGTCACGCACGTCTGTCAGAGCACATCCCATCCTTCCTCATGGAGGAGCGTTTCCAGTTTGGTCGGCATTGGTAGTCCAATGGGCTTTCTGGGCCGAACTTCGCATAAAGATTGACAGATTTAGATTATGGTGAAAAGGACGGTGTGTCACATTATCGTGTTGGTCCATAAAAGCGGTGTTGAATGTGATTTGAAATGTCCGGGGGGAGCATTATCTTGAAATACGGGGTTAGGGAAATGGTGACCGTCTACAGTGTGACTTAAATTATACATGACCCTGCAGAGGCCTGTTCACCTCATGGCTCCCCAGCACTAGGTGGTTACAGACACAGCATTTGTTTAACAGAGTTCATTGTGGGTTGAGGACACCATGTGGCTTAAAGTAAATCTGTCCAGATGGGAAAAGATAATAGAGAACGACTTTTCATACACTGCCACATTTTCTACTGGCCTTTGGATTTTGAGTGACAGCCTTGCCATGGACGGCAGCTTTGAAAGAAGTCCCTTGATGTCGATTTTCAGTATCACAGAGGTGTTGGTTTAGTTTTAAAAACCCAGTTGTCGGAGTCTCTAACTTCACGCTTTTATCTATTTTGTTGTTAAGTCTTTATCCGTCCCTGTGAGCGAGCTTTGACTCATGGCCCCATTTCCTCTTTGCCAAAGACTCTTTACCTCTGTTGCATTTAGCACTTTTTGTGACGGATGCACCTTCACTTTGAGAACCCACTGTTTGGCCTTTTTGGGGGCTTCACTCGCCTGAAGGTGTTTTAATAGCTCTTGCAGGAAGGTGGTGATTCTCAGATCTTATTAAATGCTGAAACACTCTTGTACCTACCTGTTGTTATCTCACTCACATGTGTAACAGTCTCATGATTCAGTAACTGTCCAGCTCTTGTGTTTGAATTATGGCTTCTGGGGGAGAAAATGATTTAAATATCCCTGCAGTCCTATGCAGGGAAGGTTGTTGTGGGTAATCATAGAATCCCATGGGCTCGCAGCGAAGCCAATGTTTACACAATCGAAATCTCAGCAACACTGTGTGTATTCAAAAAGGAGCTGAAAGACACATACAAGTACAGAACACATTATGCAGACTTTTATTTGATTTAATCGCTGTATGTCCAGTTCTCTTGGACTTTGCACAAGTGGTTGGATAAAATCGTCAGTTTGAAGACATCACCTTGGCTTCTGGGATGTGTGAGACAGACTTTTGTCGGTATTTCCAACAATTGGTTGACAAAACGATTAAACAAATGATGTAATAATAAATTCATAATAAAAGTAATCTTTGGTTCCAGCTCTAGATCTATGAATGGATAGTTTGGCAGATTTTGGAATGCAGACATTTCTGAGTCATTCCTTGTGTCGACTCCTGTTCTCACTTGAACCTTTGGTGACAATTAAACAAAGTGTAGATCCTCTTTTCTAATAAAATCCCTCCTGTGATTCTATTTTTCCCAAATTTCTGCCGAAAAGCTGCAGGTGATCTAATATTGAAAAGTGCAAACGCCCCCACTCTTTCAAGGAGAAATGCTCATGCAGTTTACGTTGCTGAGATACTGCACAGAAAGGAACACCGTGTACAGTTCTGCTCTGAGTGTGTCCCTTACAAAGATGGACGACACGACAGGTCATTATTCTAAAACATGTTTCTCTATTGGCGCAGACATCAAAAGTGCAAGGGAGGAAGTGGAGAAGTGTCACACGTGTGTTTGTTTGGTGCCTTGGCCGAAGCACAACAGCATGAAGTGTGTGATATATGTATCTCCAGCTTTGTTCACCGAGACCATGCTCTACTACAGGAGATGCACTTAGGGAGGAGGAGGGTGTGTTCCCCATCAACTGTGGGAGATGGATTGTGAGGTTTTTTTTCTCCTCATCCAACGAGCAGCACTCGGAGCTCAGTGATGAGGAGCTACTGTCCCCACAAACAACACTCAATCACTGCAGGGCTCGCTGGGATCGATATGTTCTCATAACTCAGAGACCCTGACCACAGATCATTATGGTCCTCAGGAGACGAGGCCGACACACACACACACACACACACACACACACACACACACACACACACACACACACACACACACACACACACACACACACACACACACACACATAGGTATGTCTCTTCTATCTTGCCAACCACTCTAAAAGGCTTTAAATATCCTCACAGGGAAGGTTGGAGACACACAACACACGTACAACACACAACACACAATGCACACACACTCATGCAGCCCAGTGGTGCAAGGAGAATTGTGTGCCAGAGGGGCTGACAGGTAGAGAAGATGCAGTCGGGGGAATACAGCTGATGAGCAAGGCACATGACAAGCAGACAGGGGGAATCCTCTTTGAACGTTTCTTTCTGTTTCTATCACCACCGTTTCATTTGATGGGTAAAATACTGTGGAAACATGTCGGGGTCCAGAGGTTCATTTGACAAAATAAATCCCAGATACGATGGGCCAATAACTTTATGGCACGATAAAAATTTAAATGGGAATTATATGGATCGCTTCACCGCTGTTGCCCCTCCTGCACATTCTTTAAATGTGTGCCAGCCAAATCAAAGCTGAATAAACACAACCTATTAAACAGGTTTATGATCATCGAAGTAACCAGAAATGAAAACGAACAGCGACACAATAAAGACGGCACGAACATAACATAGACGATACAAGACAATTTATCAGGTTGAATAAATGGAACGATTTAGAAAATGATTCTCATCATGTGTTTGCTCTTTCTGACAAATGAAGCCATTAATTTCTTAATTGGAAACTGAGCCGGAGTTAATACGACAAATGATGATTTTCATTATCAGTTGCTGGTTATCTATTCAGTTAATCAAGAGCTTTGATAATAAAATGCACATGTCGGTTAATTGTGGGCCATTAAAAAAAGACTTGCAGCTCAACATGAAGTCATCCAGAGGAGATAAAACAGGAAAGTTGTTAAACGTGATATTCAGAGGATTTCTCTTTACATTCCTTTGTGTTGTCTGTAGCAAAGTTTTACTTTTCACATATGAGAAAACACCGCCGGAGGTTCTCTGGTCAGATGCATTCACAACAACAACATAAATGCTGTTGTGGAAAGCTCAGTGTTTAGATGCATCGACCCCCGGTGTCGGCCATTCTCTCCAAAAGCTCTCAAATCTCATCTTTCCATGGGGACATCTTCATCTGCTTCGTGTATTTCTGGATATTTGACGAGGGAGATTCTCTGAAAATGTGTGAACCTCAGTCCTTGTCTGAAAACAGCTTGTGTGTTTTTTCTTCAGTGTGTGTTTGTGTGTGTATGTTTTATGTTCGGTTTGTGTGTGCTCTTCTTGTCTTGTCTGTGACCCGGTCTTAATAGTGTTTGCTGTTGAGTGTTGGTGCTTCTCTTGCTGTCATATCCATATTTAGGCGTCTGTCTGCAGTATTCATGGAGGTCGCGCTCCTCGGACACACAAGTCATTATCACGAGTTGACACCAGCAGGGCACTGCCTCGACTCGCAAACTGCCGAGTGCTGGTCGGTCATTTGAAGTCAAAATGCAGAGACAAGCAACACAGCACAGGATTAACTTGTTGTTTTCTCCACAGTGACTCGTTCTGCAGCTTCTGGGGGCACTTGCCAAAATATGTAATAATTAAGTACAGGGCCTCACAACATTCCTGCTCCAGCGGTTCAATAGAAGCACGTCGTGTTTTAATCAACATTGTGAGTGAAAGGTCGCAGCGGGCTTTAGTTTAATTTTAATCCCTCGCTATTACTATTTTAAATGCCTCTTTATTTGAACAGATAAAATGTCCTTCCCTGTTTTTTAAATATAAGTTTATCAGCGACAAATGTTTGATACACATTCAAATTCCTCGTTTTAATGAGTACAAGAAAGTGGGTCCAAAGTACTGGATTAAATTGGAAGGCAAACTGAGGTGGACAGAGTTTGTTTCTGCAATGAAAAACAACATTTCTCCCAATCTTGATTGCCCCCTGGTGGCTGGCCCCACCTCCTCCATGTTAGCAGATGGAACATAGGCCGAACTAAAAAAGTTCAAACAGACATCAAATAAAGGTAGTTGCTATCCCGCAGATGAATGTTCCAGTGTTTTATGGGTACGTTGGATTTGTATTAGTTATTATTAGTTATTATTAGTTATTATTAGGGCTATTGGTGAACATTTACGTATTCTGTAGTAATTTTAAATGGGCGTGGCAAAATGGCTCAACAGCGCCCCCCGGAACGCAGCCCCTGAGTTCACATTGACCGATCTTCACAGAAATCGTAGCCCAGGTGTATCATGACCAGACAAACAAAAAAGTCTCAAGGAGCATTTTGAAAAACGCATTTTTACATTGACAGATCAACTTCAAATTGAGATGAGTGTCATCTCAACAAGATGGAGATAAAAACTACCTCAAAGATCGATTTTCCGTCACACGGTGTGACCGTGGCGTGGCGTCAAAGTTTGATTACAAAAACAAAGGACTTGTGGCAGCTGCTGACAAGGCTGTGATCTGTGATGTTGTGATGTATGATGATGATGGATTTACTGGTGCCATATGCTTGGCCCTATTGTATTTCGAAGGATTTGTATTTCCCTTTTGGGGCTTGTTCAGGGCCTAGCCATGCTAACCTGAGCTAAACCTAACCCCAACACACACACACACACACACACATATAATAACAACCACATTTCTCTGCACTTTGTACAACACTTTTACTTTCTCTATCTTTTCCCCCTCTCCTCCATAATACATTTTACCATCTGTCGTCTTGTCAAGTCACCTGGATGTCGGTGTCGCTCCTCTGGTTTTTGTTATTCCTCTTACTCCCATTCTTATTTTGAAAGTAGAGCAGAGGAGAGGGGGAAAAAAGGCATCTGTTCATTCTCCATCAAAACCTGAGCAGAGACAATCTGCAATACACCCCCCGAGTGGCAGCGAGTGTGGAAGCCTATAGTTTGGATTATCACACCATCATTTTATTAATTTTTGTACGAGTCATTGCTCCAGAGATACGAACTTTACTGCTCATTATTCCAACGTGGCGTGTGGCTAAGAACATGCCACGGATCCTTTTGAAGTTTGGCACTTCCGTCTGATGCAACACAATGAGAACACAATGCAACGCAGATGGGGGGAAATGCACCAAGTCACACACACTCATAGATATTCAGTCTTCTGAATATGCTCAATTTTTATTTTTCATCTACACCAGATCTTTATCTGGCAACTTCGATGAAAGAGATATAAAAAACAGATCCACGCCTTTTTCCAGATCCTCGTCAAAATGTATTGAGTTTACTCTTGGGCCATGTTCCATTGTAATCCTGCTGATAAACATGCAAACAAACACATGAATGGGGATGAAAACAATAAGTTTGATGCAGTGAACTGAACATGAACAAGAGAACATTAGGGATTTTAAATAGTTTTTAGTTCATTCTGTATTCTCTACATTTAGACTCTAAAGCAACAAGACAGTTGAAGTGAGCTCTGGTTGGAATTTAACACTTCAAGTTGCTCAGTTTCACGTGTTGTGCGAAACAAAAGACGCAAGAATACTGACAAACAGAGGATTTGGACACAAACTGAATATTTGAAACTGAATATTTGAAACAGTATTTTCTGGGTACAAATAGAACTTGAGTTGAGAGTTGGCATTGTTCAAGACCGACCGGTATCATGTTTGTTATCGCGTTTGATACCTGGAGACCCCTAAAGGAATCTTCCAAGGTCATTTCAAGTCCTTCAACCTCAACAAGAACAAAGTTTATTTGTCAATATCTGTCCAAAAATGTCTCCAGAGTGTTCTCGTCTGTCCCCTTTTGTCCGGACAACAATCCTCCGATGGTCCCGTGTATATCTTTGATCCATAGTTCAGACCCAGTACTTTGTGAAGTTTACAGAAAGGTTGTGGTTAAAGTAGGAGACGTGATGCAAGCAGCTGTCCGCTGCGTCTACATCAGTGTCTTTTATACGTCTCACTCTCCATCACAACCTCCCTCCTCAGAGGGTTTTTACTGCCATGACTGACAGATGCTTAATATTCACATTGCTAAGAGAAGCCTCTTGTCAAGAGACCACAGTTTTAACAGTAATAGTCGAGAGCAAGGACCGAATCTAAAAATGGACGACATAAAAAAAAAGTGAAGCCAAATCATCTCCATCGCCCCCTGGTGGCTGGCTGCAGTATAGATCAGAAACTCCACCTCCTCCATGTTATTTCATGGGAAATTGAACATAAAAGTAAAAAATATGTGTATCATTTTTTCTCAAAAGTTTGGTTCTAATCACTTATTTGATGCTGTAGTCAAACGGGGGTGAGACTGACTCATGATTGGTTGAGCACTTGAGGTTCGACTCCACAACTGCTGTGCAAGATGGTGGCACCTGTATCCAGGATATTTTGGCTTTCATTTAGATTTTACCGTGGAAAGAAATGGAGATCCAACGTCCATCTGTATACTCACACCGTTTCTTCTGTATCTACCTTTACCTGTTAGAATGGAGGCCCTCTTTAAGGAGTCAGAGAAATTAAAGATCTATACCTGTTCAGCCACTAAGCACCTCCTCTGTTCTCCTCCTCAACCTGCTCTTGGTATTTCTCCTCTGTCATATTTCACATCCCCTTTCCTCTCTTTCTGTTCCCATGCACCACCTCCCATCCTTATACCCCCCCCCGTCCTCTTGTTGTTCCTCTTCTCTCCATTTCCTTTGTACCTGCAATTAAACCTCGGTCGCCCCCGCTCTCGTTTCCAAACAGGCTGCAATACAGTATCGCCGTCATTACTCGCTGTGTGTGTGTGTGTGTGTGTGTGTGTGTGTGTGTGTGTGTGTGACAGTGAGAATCGTATTGTTCCTATCTGCCATTGTTTATGTTTAGAGAAGCACATGGTTGCCTGCCTGCTGTTAAAGCATGTGTGTGTGTGTGTGTGTCTGAGTGCAACAATATGTGCGCCTCCCTGTCATTCCACACCTGGCTGTCAGGAGCGGTTACTCAGTGTCGGTGGCATCGAGCTGATAATTAAAGCCGAGCTGAGCGGAGAGAGACAGACAGAAGAGAGGGATGAGCAAACGGGAGGAAACGAGGGAGCCGTGAAGCAAAAGAGACACCCGGACCTTCTGAGACAGAGAGACACTCCCTCTAAATACCTGTGCTTTCTTATTTCATTTCGCAGTTTATATCGGAGCCATGTAATTTGTGTCCTTTTGGATCCTTTTTTCTCTGTGTATTTTATTTCTCCCTCTCTCTCGGTCCCTCTTTGCTTTTTGCAGCCAAACCGAGTCCACCCACCTCTCCTGGCACACGGCATCCTGTTATTTTCTGCTTCTGCTTCTGAACCATCTGTAAAAAGCTGTTGCATCACTTCACCTGTGCACCAGTTGAAAAACCCTCAGCATCTCTAATTCAAGTCGGAGGAATTTAGTTACTGGGAGTGTTGGATCGGCTCCTGGGTTTAAATGGTTTGAAATATAACTTGAGGGGATTTTTGCTGGTTTCAGTCGTCCTCCCTGTCAGTGACAATACGTTAATATTCCCAAAATAAAAGCCTGAAATCTGGAAGCACCAAAGAAGCTCCATTAAAAATAAATTCACTTTATTCAGGTTTATACAAATTTGACTTGGAACTGCTATATTTATACATATTTTAAGAATTTTAAAGACATATAAAATAAACTGATAGTCTGGGATCTGGGAAGTAGAAGAGGACTCCGCCATCTACAAGGGTAATATCCAGTTTTTAAGTACGATATAATATAGAACATAAGCTCATATAGATGCATCACTTCACTCATCAGAGGACGGAGCTGACACCGTGTCCTCGGAGCAGCTGAAGAAAAAGCATTTACAAATTGGTAGAATCAGTTTTTTTATTGGAAAATAGAGTGATTTATTACTTTAACCTCACAGTGAATCCCTGCAGTCCCCCGTCCCTACCCCCTAGTCCCTGCTCTTAATCCCTTCCATTTATTTCCTGCAGCTACAATACCCTCTTCCATTCAGCACCTGCCACACGTCTCACTCATCCTCTGCGGCTCTCTCCTCGCTGCCTCTGTGACTCTGTGATAACCCGTGTCAGTCAGTGGTTGTAGATCTTTATCACCTCTGAGTGGTTGAATTGATCGGTCTGAGGGGAAGTTGTGGCCAAAAGCAGAATCATGGAAAAAGTTGGGGGACGCCTGTGATATTCACCTGAAGAATGTGATCGTGTGTGTTTTGTTGTCAGATCTTTATCACTAAACACTTACATTTTTTAAGATCATGAATCAAGTCCCGGCTGGGAACCTATAAGAAAGGATAAGAAATTTGAGAAGTGAACATTTTACCCTTTGACCAAAAGACGATCTTATTTGACGTGTCTTTCTTCAGTTCTCTAATAAGCCCACATGTTGAGCTTCTGGAAAATAATAATCTTCTGTAATAACGTCACTGTGGTACAGCTATGCAAATATCAAACTTACAAGAAGGAAAAGTCGCCTCAGACGCTTCAGACACTCATTGAAGTCCCAAAGTGCAGTCGGCTGTCAAACAGCAGGAGAGCGACGAAGAAAGAGGGAATTGGCTCAGTGTTGAGATTGAGTGAGGACGACTGGGAGCAGGATAAATGGAAGGAGGGAGCGAAGAAGAAAAGAGTTTGGGATGAGTGAGGATGTCACACTGCAGATGGAGGAGGTTGACCCTCTTTACCTCCTTGACGATGATCCATCATGCATGCATCATCATGTCATCTTGTAAACACACACACACACACACAGGTTTGAGTAAAGGCAGATTTGAAATTCCGTCGCTTGCTCTGTGCCTCTGTTCTCTAACTTCACGTCACTTACCGTTATAATGGCTGCCAAGAGGGAGGGAGAGGAGATTGAAGTGGGAACATTACAGGGAAATTGGCCATGGGGAGTAAAGCAGGCCGGCCAGACGGACACACACACACACACACACACACACACACACACACACACACACACACACACACACACACAGAACCCAGGTCTCTATTGGTGTAAGAGTTTGCTATGGCTCATTGGATCCAGCTGTCATAACGGTTTTGGCCTGAAGGAGGACGAGAGGTGATTTTCTCTCCTGTTCTCTTTCCGTTGTCGCCTGTTCAAAGCTGGACAGTGTGGAGGATCATAATTAGCTATGCCAGCCTGCCCCCCCCCCCCCCCCCCCCCCCCTGCTGTTTGCTTCTGTTCTTAAGTCTTTGTTTCCTTTCACTATTGCTGGGATTGTTTTTCTTGTTCATTAAAAACTAACGTCGCCCCCAAATCTGCAGAGACGGCCGGTTGCATTGTGGGTATTAGTGAAGTTTGACGACCTTGTGAACCAATGGGAATGAAGTTAAGCCTCAAATATTTTTGTTTAGTCTCACGAAGAGCAATTTTGAATGTTGTATTTGTGAAGCACACCCACAAGGTAATCAATGGCCGCTGTGTAGTTCCACACCCACGTAAACGGTTACATCATGCTCAAGCAGCCTCAGCGTCCTGATGTCAGATGGGATCCAGTATCGTCCAGTTCAGGGACTCGTCTCTTCATCGTTCATCATAAGAGAAAATGGTTCCCATCATTACACATATACAGTGGATTGCTGGTGTAGATTTGTCCAGTTGTGATATGATGTATCTGTAATGTTGGGTCATTTAAATGAGACAAAAAACAGAAACAAGAAATGTTTTTATATCTTTCCTTGAAAACTAACTTTTTATTTTGATTATTGAAATAGTTTTCAGTTAACTTTTCTCTTCGTTTTCCCAAAACAACAGAATCTCTATATGTAAAATCTCATTATAATAGAGAATAAGAAACAGTTTTCAGGTTTTTCATGTCGTTCGCTGATTCCTATTCGTAATCAATAGGTCAGTCACATGACCCCTCAGCATCCCCACTCCTCTTTTACAACCCTCCACATAATCCTGTAAGTGAGCATGAATATCGCTGACTCATGCTCAACCAGTGCAGTTGATTTGATTGCATCATGAGTTCTACGTGGCTCGTCTCTCAGTTCTCAAAAGTCTCTTAAAATCAAGATAATTTGTTTTGCAGCGAAGGGCCCGCAGCTCATTACAATTGTCAGCCGATTAACCTGCTGCGATCACTAACACTCGCAGAACACGACAACAAGCAAACCTCATTTCAGTCGCTGTGCGATGATTGAGCAGCTCAGACAGAAATCAGGTATTTCTTTCTCTTTTCTGGTTTTACTGACTGTTGTTTCTTTTTTAAATTCTTGCTCCTGTGTCTGTGTGATCTCCATCTGTTCGTACGCTTAACGTCTACCTTCTCCCTCCCTCCTGTCATTTTCTGGCAAATTCAACAAAATTTATCGGCAGTGTCGTCCAAAATGACTAAATGTGTCCAGGGAGGTTTTTTTTGATACATCACAATGTTAAACAGCCTTTTATAATCAGCACAGACTTGATTTAGTTCTGGAAGATGCACAAATGTAATATTTCTATTAGTTTTTTCTCCAATTCCTGTTCCACTCAAAAGTCTAAATCCTCCTTTTCACAGTAGATACCACCGGGTCACCGTGGACACCTGTGAGCAGAGCTGCGGCGTAGCTTCGCAGTTACGAGGCATTCGTTTATATTTTGACCTGAAAGTGGCACCGTTCAAAAGCTGAGGCGAGCCACAGAATTCAATAGAAACAATCCTCTGGAGTCGAGCGAGCACAAAGCCACTGTAAATCTAAAACGTTTCAGTTTTTATTGAGGTGAGGAAAGACAGAGGAGTGGAACATCTGTGCCACTGCAGCCAAGGACAGTGAGAGAGGGGGATATTGAAGCGATTACTCTTCAAGTGGATCGCTGTTAAAGACGAGGGGCCTCTGAAGTACGAGAGAAAATCAAGTTCCCCTCAAGTTCCCTTTGAGACACAGAGGACTGATAAAAGCATCACACACAGTTTGTATGGTGAGTGTGTGCTGATGAAAATGAAACTGAGGACAATGACTCACTGTAACCGGAGTTGTAATTGATGTTTTTATCATTTTATCATTTTATCATTTAACATGAAAACAATGCGATCGCTCGTCGTGATGAAAACAGCAAATAATTATCCCCCAATTCTGCAGCTGCCTCAGTTCATTGATTTGTTTTTCCAGTTCACAACTTTACTGTTTTGGTTCACGCTCATATTTGCATCTTTTGGAAGCAGCAGGCAGCCAGAGAAGAAACTCCACTGGCTGCTCGGCATCAAACAGCAGGCAGACCCACTTAGAGACGAGCTGAAGAACATAGTGAAGCAGTTAGCCGACAAATAGTAGCTCAATATTTCCCCCAGGAAATGACTGAGACCAAAATCAGTGCCTGTAGTTGAATGTATTCTTAAGAGTCCTTTATTTGAGGAAGTTCTCATCTTTAACAAAACCTTCAGCTGCTTTCAGACATGCATTGAACTGGGAAACTGACTCTTTACGCAGGTTTTCCTGCCAACTCCCTCGTGAAATGTCTGGGAAATGTCCAATTCGGGGGTGCGCTGATGTTTGTTTCTGTCATTCAACGGATGCTGAACTTCATTTTTAATGCAGGAAGTAGTGCATCGTATACCAGTTCAGTGCATCAGTACCCAGTGTTCAGTCCCATCACCAGTCTTTGATTAAAGGGGTTTTATTAAGTATAACCTTGCACAGATATTCTAGAAAATTATGCAGCTTAAGGGTCAGTTTTAATTAAAGTTCTCTCTTCAACACTTCTACCCCAAAGGTCAAATGTTGTTTTTATCTTCCATTGCAGAAAAGAGATGGAAGTTGAAAGTGGTGCTCTACTTGCATATGTTTTTTCACATTTACATCATGGTGCTGCTAATTGCTAATTCATTGCACAACCTGACGTGTCTCAAAATTGATGTGATACAGTCTGACACAGACTGCGGCTGAGACCGTTACACCAATTTTGCACAGTGTGGACATGCATCAAACCTGCCAGTGTAGTTGAGGCGATGGAAATTAGAGATCAGAGAGACATCAAAAGTATTTTTCTGAAGCAGAGATGTGTACTTTTCTCATTTTGAATCCCATAAATCATCAGACGCCCTTTGTGGAGGTCACCAACACGTGTTTTCAACCAATAGTGCAAGACTTTGAAAAACAGAGAGCTCTTGTATTCTGGAAATTGGATGGGCTCAAATGAGAACACTGTCAAATGTGAAAATCAATGTGAAAATATATAAAAAAAGGAGTGAGTCAATTGAAAGACAGAAAAACAAAATTGAAAAGCAGATTGAAGAGCAACTTCGGAGGAAGCAGAAAAGCAGGGGGAGTGAAAAGGTAATGACTAGAAGAGGGGGGGGCGGCGTTGAAAGAGAGCAGGTGAATTATTATTATAATTTATTTCAACCATAAACACACACACACTTATGCATCCACAAACAAACAAACATCCCATTTTGTCGTTAACTTAACTCGTTCACGAATCCATTTTCACCTTCAATGGCCACATTCAACTTCACGTGTTTACATCTGTTATATTTGCGTCTCACGTTGAGTACGATTAGAGAAATTTAGCCAAACCCCCCCCCCCCCCCCCCCGTTAACTGCTTTTTATTGTTTCCTCATTGAACGTTCTGCAGTCATCAATATCAAATCTGCACGACAGCCGCTGGTCTGCAATTTGTGCCTGTTTACAAATTATGTATGAGCTGTGATTGAAAAGCTTTGTGTAAGATCCTCATAAACGCCGCTGTGACAAAAGCTTCAGCCGTGATTTACAAACTGTCGCCAGATAGCGGGCGTGATGTGTGTAATACGACACGCTATCTGAAGGCCCGGCAGCCGCCACCGTGACTGCACATAATAAAGCCTGTGCTGCCTGCCTGCTGCTCAGGAAAACAGAAGTCACGCTGTACGCATCTGCTGAAAGTCATGCAGCGCCTCCACATGCAGACCGTGACGTCCACTGGACATCAACACCCGTATCAAAAACCTGTTGGGGTTTACAGAACGTTCTCAAATCGACTACTGTACAGAATAAATATGCCACGTAAGACGAACGAATAGCAGAAGAAACTATTAAATTGAGATGTAGGGAAGTGTGTGTGTGTGTGTGTGTGTGTGTGTGTGTGTGTGTGTGTGTGTGTGTGTGTGTGTGTGTGTGTGTGTGTGTGTGTGTGTGTGTGTGTGTGTGTGTGTGTGTGTGTGTGTGGAGGGGGGTTCCAGAGTCCAGGGAATTGGCCCAAAGTGTTTGAAGTGATTTAGTGGTTCAGATCGGAGTGTTTTCCTTCGAGTCTGCAGGGAGGAGTGCGGCTGGGGAGCTGGCTGAGCGCGACAATCAGTGCGGAGCAGATGATGCTGCGGGAGACGGACAAAGTAACGAGTGAGGATACAAGCGGGCGGGGTAAAAAATGTTATAGTAAGGATTCCCCCGAAGCACAAAGACCAACAGTTAAGACGACGTTCTGGCAAAGTGTGACCACTGACCTCTCTCGTGCACTGGATATGTGGAAAAGCCCAGACACACCAGGCTGCAGCTTCTGTAGGAAGCATGTGAAACGCTCCTTCTGGTTTTTTTTCCCATGGAGGAAATAGACTGGGAGCATGTGTTGTATTTGTTTACACATGTTTTGTTACCTTAGACGTCTTTTCTGGGCACATCGTCGCACAGCTTGAGCTGCGGCATCTCAGCCGAGCGAGGAATCTGTGGTGATAGATGACGGAACATCACAGATTTCACTGGGAGCAGATGGGAGGAAACCGAACGCCCTGCTTGCTGGCAAATGGATGATGCAATCGCCTTTTCGCATTTTCTGCTCCATCAAACTGCAGAAGAGCATTTGAATATGCCTGTTGGCGGTAGACGGATCACTCAGAGCTTAGTGCGTTTGTTCTTTGCGTTCTTTCGGATGGAGGGCAGGGAAGAACTCTTAAAAGGGTTCGACACATATGCAGATAGACGCACTTATGATCGCACCCAGCGGAAATATAAACCCTCCAGGCAATGGAAGGAAATCCATTGTCTGGATTTTTTTATTTTCATTTTTATTAACCGGAAAGAGCAAACATTTGAGGATACCTGAGGCATAAAACACGACGTATACTTTTAGTTTGGCTCCTGTCCAATCCACGAACATGTGGGAGGGAGGGTTCGCGACCTTTACTACATCCACGGTCGGCCTCTTTGTAAAACTACGGGATATTGAATGTGAACCAAATACATTTTATAACCAAAGCTAAAGATTCAGGAACATTAAACAGTCTTTTGTGTCGTTCAGTTTGAGATACATTTATTTTTCAGGATGTTTTCCCTCCCTTCATGGTCTCTCTCTCTCTCTCTCTCTCTCTCTCTCTCTCTCTCTCTCTCTCTCTCTCTCTCTCTCTCTCCCTCCTCTTCTACTTGTCGTTCGTTCTGTCTCTCCTTCCTTTTTCCTCAGTGCTCTGCAGACTGTCACCTCCCGGGGGGTGGGGGTGTGCGACACGCTTACATAAAAACCAGCACGTTACACAATTGAAACCCTCTGCGCCGGTATATGTGTTCATACATGTTGCCTACATGTGGGCCGTGAGGGCGAGCGACAGCTGCACGCCAGTCACTCATCCTGTCCATTCATGTGCAGTGCAGAGACGATGTCTTCATGACGAGAGCCCAATCTGCCGCCTTGTCTTAATGATGCTCTGGTTTCCTGTGTGGCTGACCTCTCTCTCACCAGTTGACCTTCCAGTTACCTGCTTTCCTGGTTGTCTTACTTCCTGTTGTCTGCCCCATTTCCTTCCT
Organism: Verasper variegatus; assembly: GCA_026259375.1. NCBI lineage: Eukaryota > Metazoa > Chordata > Actinopteri > Pleuronectiformes > Pleuronectidae > Verasper > Verasper variegatus. The sequence goes on along the minus strand of CM048044.1, from coordinate 2,427,208 downwards.
TCCCTCCTATTCACTCAGCCATTTGATTTCTGTCTCCCCTACTGGCTTCATGTTCTTCCCTCCTTACTTCTTCTCTTGCTTCCTAACAAACCTCTAAGTGCCCTGGTTGGCAACCTTTTAACTCCCACGACCTGTCCTCCCAGTCTTGCCTTCCTTGCTCCCTTCCTTCCTTCCTATGTATAGCGTCCTTTCCATCCTGCTGTTCTCTCTCTTCCTTCCTCACACTGAATGTCAACATATACGTAGCACTGCGTGTTCACAATCAAACACTTTTACTTTATCTGCCAAGAACTGTCTCTGAAAACAACAGGTGTGAAAGGTGCTGTGGTTTCTGTCTGGATCAAACTGAACTATTTATTAGTTTTGTAGTGTGAAAATTTAGTCTTTACTGAATATACACTACTCTAATCCCCCCCCCCCCCCTCTATATGCTGTCCCTATTTGGTTCAGTAGTTGTATGATGACCCCGTGTGACTGAGTATGTTGTAGTCGCTGTGGAAAAGGTGGTCTTTTGGGTTGTTCTCTCTCTCTCTCTCTCGTCTCTGGGGTGTAGTTGTCTACCTTCTTTTCCCACCGCAGACTTGTGCCACTTCTCTCTGCTTCTCCTACTGTACATGCAGTATGTTCTACTCTGTCCCCCCCCCCCGTGTAATTCTAGCGATGAGTTATTTCGCCCCAGGCCCTTCGTAACTCACGAGGTATCCATCATACCACCCCCCACGCACCCAACCCTCTCTTCCCATCCATCATCTCATACCCCTGCCTCTCTCTCTCTCTCTCTCTCCTCGTCAGCATGTGTCTGTCTCTCGCTCTTTTCCCTCTCGCATGCACATAAATCTCACATCCTCAGTCATTTCATCCTTCTTGCTTCTGCTGCCATAACTTTTACTTCACCACCACCACTCTGACCTCTGACCTCCCATTGTTTGTGTTTGTTTGTCTGTCTGTTGATATTCAGCTGCAGGTGTTTCATTAGTCGCAAAGCTGTGTGTGTGTGTGTGTGTGTGTGTGTGTGTGTGTGTGTGTGTGTGTGTGTGTGTGTGTGTGTGTGTGTGTGTGTGTGTGTGTGTGTGTGTGTGTGTGTGTGTGTGTGTGTGTGTGTGTGTGTGTTGGACTGAAACAAGCCATTAGGAGCACTGATGGGGACGGTGACTCATAGATATGATGAGTTGTCATTTGTTATAGCAGACGATGTCCTGCTTGGTGGGTTCACACACTGAAACGCTGGTATTTCAAGGAAGGAAGGAATCATTACTTTAATTTCTATCACTGATGTTATCAACAATCGTTGGACAGACGACAATCAAATCTGCCCGAAGAAAGAATCTTAATGACTTTTCATATTTTTAGATTATCCAGAAGATGATGATGGATTTCTGTAGAATATGAAAATGTATTTTTATACTGCTGAACATGAGCACTTTGAACTCGTGCTGTTTAGTTCTGTTTGAATATAAAAGTAATACATGTAAACTAAGGTAACAATCGTGTAACAAGAACCATTTGTTAATAATCGCGCAAAAGACTTTTTTCTCAGCTAAAAACAGGCACAAACTATTCCCGCACAAGACACGAGCAAAAGTTCACTTTTTACGTCAGTGTCAGGAATTCAGTTTAATGTGTTTCTTACAAAACTCCGACTTTAACTGCTCAAAATTCATTTGCAGAAACAATTTCAAATGCTGGAGCAGCAATTTGTTTTCACTTGTCAGTATTTCAACGCACTGGTTTTTCTAAATCCTGCTGCACACTAAATCTTTCATGGTTTATTGTTTTTTTTCCATTGTGGTTGCAGCCCCTTGACACAAACACTATTTTTTTGAGAAAATAGGAATTACATATCAGAAGAAGAACATTCTTTTCTTTCTGTTCATTCCAGGAGAAATGCAAATATATTGTGTCATGTTATTTACGCGTCTCGTGTCCCCTGATTGTTGTTGCTCATTCTTGCAGAAAACAGGTGAAATTGTTTGTCGTGTGTTTAATGTGTTTAATGACCCAAAACAGGAGCTAAATTATAGAAATAAACTCTAATTCAATGAGTAGATGATTCATTTTAATACACATGCTGGTCATTGTCATTCTGTAAAATCTCTCCCATTGTGATCCCTTCTGTTGGACACCTGCACACAAATGGCTCAGAGTTGTGTGTTTGTTTGTGTATTTCTGTGATTGTTATTCCAGCACAAGTACAGTATAAGTACTTTGTAGTATTTTTCGAAAAATGAAACTTTCTGTTGAATTCAGGATATATAAAAGTCAATTGTCACCCGTTTTGTCCATTTTCACACACAAATGTGCACAAACTGATTTTGCGCTGCATCACTCTGACATTAGGCCTGAAAGTGTTGCTATAGTAACTGTAGAGTGTCAATGGAATCAGGTGAAAAGCAAATTTTGTTACAGACACAGAAAGAGGCATAAATACACGTGTCAGACTTTTCTTTGTGTCTAACTTTTGCTTTGAGCTCCAGCTTAAACAACAACTTAATGATATTAATATTTAGGCCATGGCCTGATGAGTAATGTTAGGGCACCATTTAGTAATTAGAGAGCACAGATAATTACACAGAGAGAGCAACTAAGTAATCTGAAGAAAGAAATGATTCATTTGAAGGAACAAAGTAGTCGTTTTCCTCCCCTGAGACTAATCAGGCTCGTTTCCAAATACACACTACATTACTTATCCGACCATTTTGTTCCTCGAAGTCACAACCATGTGCTCATTAAACCAAACAAATACGCTCTTAAAACATATTAGATGTGCAGCGGGTCAACTTTCTGTTTTTGCTTGTTTTATAGAAAACGCAGATGGAAAAACAAACTCCACAAGGTGGAGTCTCAACACGCAGCCCACCTCCTCGTTCTCCCACACAGGGAACGGGATATTTACAATCCACCTCACAGCGTCCCTGTATCTGCGGATCCTTTAAACCCAGGAAGTGAATGGGGGACTTATGGACACAGCTTCTTCTGTCCCTCAGCCCTACAGACAGAAAGTGTGACTACAGACAGATTGTGTAAAGTACTAGTCTGCGGAGAACTACAGCTGCTTCACATTCAGAAGTATTTAGGCGAGTTTGTTTGCATTCTTACACATGGATATAAAATAGGATTGTAATCGCCTGAGCTCATTTTAAGGGAAGCGTCGTCAGTTCTTCTTCACTGAAGCTGAGAAAACACGAGTCTGAATGATAGCCACTATCCGCAAAGTGTCCCACGTTTAGTTCTGAATGATCCTGCATCATTTCATCCTTTTGTCAGAAGCATAAAAGCAATGAGATGTGAAGCAGCGGGAACATTTTCTCATTAACCTCACAGGACGATGAATGATCCTTCAGAGGGTCACTTCGTCCAAATTACCCTTTGTTATCTAGATTTTTTTTTATTGACCTGGTAGAAATGCATCTCCTACATTTCTGCCTCTACACTTACCTACACCTACCTAAAGATTTTTATGCCACAGCTTTGCCATTGCAACAAAAGAACAAAAAGGCAGGACAACATTCTACCAAAGATAAATTACCAGAGTAATATAAACATTGGTTTCTGAGAAGAGCTCTTGTTCAAATGTCTGAATGTAATTCTTAAATACTGTGACTGTATTAAATGAATTTCCATTCTCTTCCTTGTACTTTGGCAAATATTAGACAGAGTTAAACCTAAACCATATGCAGACAGGACCAACTCTTAATTTCAGAAAGTAAGCAGTAGGTTTTTTTTTGTTTGTTTAAAAAGTCAGAATCCGAGCTGAGCAGTATCACTGTTTGGTTTCCGCACAAGGATTCAATCAATTGATATGATTCACAGCAAACAAACGTTTTTATCAAAGATAAAGATAAAATGATAAAGATCACTTTTTTGGGAGCGGTCTCGTCGTCCATCTTTATAAACGCGGTGCTGATACTGTCTTTATCGAGCACATCAGGAATCAGTCAGGAAGACGCGACCAAATTAATGACAAGTATCTTCTGGCAGCTGCAGTACATTCCTCATTCAATCAGGTCGAGCCCCCGACTCAATTTTAGTGCCACCCCAGCAATCCCTGGCCTCCTGCTACCTCACTTAAAAGTAATTGCAGTTGCAGTGAGGTACTGTAGAGAGGAATTATGGGGGAATAGACGGCGCAGGGATGGGATCTGTACTTGTTACTGGCAGATACTCAGAGAGAAGTTGTTGGTCTGTGTACTGGGAGGGAAAAAGCTACAAGTCCTTATGTACCTTTGTTCCTTTTGGACTAATGTAGATTTTTTTATTTACTGCATCAAAGTTCTGAAAGCCTATTTATACCCAAACTATCGCGTACACCCACTGATCTTCAAAGCATCCAAGAAGTACTTCTGCTTTATAGACCTTTTCTTTAAAGTGCTGCTCTCTGTGAAACATAACAAAATAATCGTTTCCATTTTTTGAACGGGCATAAAAAAGAGAATTTGGCTCCAGATTACGTAATTACCGCAAGATGGTCGCCTTCTTGCCTCCAACTGTTTGCCCCCCCCGCTACACGGCGAGCAGATTGGTGGTTATGTCAGCTCCCTGCTGTGTTTACCATGTAACCTCACCCCCATTTGACAAGACCTATTTTTCTCTCTTATCTTCACCTCTTTCATTATTTACCTCACTCCTTCCATCTATCCATCAATTCAGTCGTCTCTTTTCATGGATAGACATACAATATCTGACCGGCAGCGGAATCCTTTAATCGTATGAGTCGTGAAGAGAGCAAAGTTGGCTGAGTCCACTCTATAAGAACTAATTTGAGGCTCAGAATCTCCAACTGTATTGTTAGGAATTCAGTTTTTTCTTCCTGCGGCCTGTAACTTCTGCTGGATGAAAACACCCAGAGTCTGTTTGTGACTGTATATGGGACACGGGGAGGAATGTGTTTCATGTCTCCAGCAGCAACGCCAGTTTGCTTTGGAACAAACAGAAGCAGCGTTGTAGTATTTAACACGAACGGTGACAGTCGCCATGGCTGTACGAGGGAAATAGTGAGAAAACAACGCTCCGGAGAAGACGAGTGACAAAGATGTATTTATGTTTATCTTTTTATATATCGGCTGATAGGTCTGTATGGGAAATTAGTTTCTCCCTAATATCGAGATCAGCTGCCCCCCAAAAACCCATATTAGTTGGGATCTAAAGGTAAAATGCAAATTTGATTTGCGTTGCAACAAGGAATTGGGATGGTTTTCGGGGTGCGTGTGTGTTTCTGTGTGTGTGCGCAGTCCAATTATATGCAGCACAGTGTTGACCTCAGCTTTACAGAGGCTCAGAGTCACAGATCACATCTAGGACACAGATTTGAGGCACAGGAGGTTAAGTAGGGAACGGGTGGGCGGTGACAGATGTGGGCAGTGGGTCAGGAAGGAACGCTGGTGTGTAGAGCGGAGGTTGCACATACAGTAAATTAAATAAAGCATAAGCATAGAGTTTTCCTTCATCAATAACTCAATTTCTTGTCACTCAAGGTGAATTATTTTAATGCAACATTATACAAGATATCTGGTCTGTAATTGATTTACTCTGAGGTGACGTATGGAAATCTCCAGTAATAGGCCACAACTACCTTTGTGAATAGAGTACAGGATGACTAATGCCACGATACAGTCATGAATCTGAGCTATAAGTCTCTGTAAGACAACTATAGAATGCAAGTGCTAATAAATATGCTAATGAATGTGCCTTGACTGCGTTAGTGAGTGTGGATACAATCAGGTTATGATGAATTTGTACGTGTAGGTGTGTGTTTGTTGGGGTAAAAGCGAGGATGAGTGTGAAGAGTCTTCAAAGGACGTCTGTGAAATAGAAAAAGATGGAATGTGAAAAGGACAGTAAGGAATGGAGAGCCAGGCTGAAGCATAAAGATTAAGTGTAAGATGGCTTGGAAAGACCAACTATTGATTTGTATTCATGTTTTCCGTGCTGTTAAAAGAGGAACCACTTGACATCAGCTGCACGGCGGCCGTCGAACATGAGATAATGATGAGTCTGCAAAGGTATGTGACCCTCTGTGTAGCAGGCCACTGTAGTTGTAAAGGAGCCTGGGATATTTAGTCCGACCAGAAGAGGTGGTCTTGGTCTGGATCAAAACTATAGTTGGGTTTGTTTTCCAGTGTTTGGGTGGTTTGGACTTTCGGAGCAATTGCAGGAACTGGGTTCTCTCCTGTGGAATTTTCCAGGAAGGAAACAAATGAAATACATTAACGGAGAATGTTAATTTGAACATTTTGCGTACACCAGCTTGCAGGCGTGTTCATTAGGAGTTTCATTAAGTGCATGCGGTAGGATCTGGGTGGTTGTGTCGAACACTGACTCCAGCAGGTCGTTTTGTTTGACTTGACAGCTGTGGGATGAAACATCGTCTGATTAAATTGATTCATATCAATATTTCTACTTCTACATGTGATGTACACATAAGTACCCTTCAGGTTGTCATACATATATTTTAAACACAAAAAAATGTCCCATAACCACTTCTGTATCCTCCAGATATTTATGATTAGTTTATTGCACCTGCATAAGTTGTACTAATGCAAGACAGCTGCAGCTGAACATGGTTTCAAAGAGACGTTTGATTTAAACTCACTATTTAAGTCAAATGACTCCTGGTAGAATTCATAGATAAATTTCACGTTGCAAAATGAAACCTGCACACATCTCTCGGCCGATGATTAACTACATTATCTTTTTTTTAATTTGCAAATAATGCAATCATGCTTCCGGAGCAGCTCTCCAGTGAGATCTAATTATTAAAAGGAATATATCCCCCCCCCCCCCCCTTTCCTCCTCTCCGTACAGTGGCAGTAAATAACATCGGCCTCACAAATTAATTCCCCTTCAACCCTTGTTGGCCTTCTTTATTGTCTCCACCAGGTTTATGGGATAACTCTCCGATCAATTAAAGGCTAATTCTGTTAGCTGTCATCTGTGGAGCACAGGGGTATTTCCTCAGCGTATGAAAATGTCAGCTCACTTTACCGAGGTATGATCTCCAGTGCGACCTACACATTGTGGCACTCGGAAGAAGAGGATAACATGTGAGGAAGGGCATTTGTAAACAAGGTCATATATGGATACTTGTACAGTCCTGGGGCCTGAAGGAGCTGAGACATCAGTATTGTAACTTCTCCAAGAGACACTGTAAAGTGAAGGGTACACGGACAGAAGAAAATAACCTCCACCCAGCCTGGGGACCCCAGAAGTACAATCAGTTCACTTCCCCCGACCTACAGGGCCCAGTGGCCCCAGATGTCCCAGGTTCACTGCATGTCAACGCGTAAGGCTTACTAATTAAGACTGAATGAGTAGTGCTATATACATTATGCAGGTCCATCTTGTAGGAGCTCCGTGCCACCTGGTTACTGACCATGTTGATTCTCAGACGTCAATATGGGGAACGACAACATTGTTCCCACCCACATTAATCACATGTGGCTTATAGAGTCTTGCCAATAAGCAGAATCCTCCAGACCTCCAGAGTTGGCATACCTGCACACGTGCTTGCAGGCACAGGCATATATGAATACAGTATAAACACTAAGCACACACATCCTCAGCACTACAGTCAAGTATTCTGCTTTGAGCTAATTGCTGAAGCCCTGATTGGTAGATCTGACTCCCCAAATATCACAAGCCCAGAGGCCGTAGCACGTGTCTCTCATCTGAGGTAGAAACAGCACAGAGGTGTTTATGTAGGGAGCATTTGTTCCACAGCTCCTGTGGCCAAACAACTACGTGGTCCTCGGTTGTGTGTCTTCTGTTTGGGTGTGTGGAAGGACGGAGAGGTGAGCTGATCCCGGTTCATGGACAGAAGCCAGCTGGCTCTATACTTTGAAATCCAGAACAGAGACGTACTTGAGGGTCGTGGGTGCAGCTGGAGCCAATCCCAGCTGACACTGGGTGAGGAGCTTCCTGGTATTCCCACAAAGCAATTCTCCAAGTCTCTGGAGTGTAGCGTCATTATAGCTTTAAAGATGTCTGTTCTTAAGCATCTTGTTTGTGTCACATGGCAAATCAGGTGTGGGACTTGAACATAGACTTCATCCACTGCTTGAATGGGACTCATGGTCCATTGATGGATCAGTGGACATGCAGATTGATTTTTAATGATATCTTGTGATTTCCATTTAAAAGTGATGTGAAATGAATGTTTTGAACACATGAGCCCTGCAGTGACATGACTAAAAATAATAACAATCTCTCTCAATGGCTCATTTATCAGTGAAAATAGACTTTAATTAGGTTGAAAATAGCCAAATCACTTTTTAGATTTTGAATGGGACTTGAGTTGTGCGTTTTGTAAACACGTAATGATTTCCTGAGGGCAGGAGAAATGTGTCTGACTACTGTTTGTACCGCACTGCGACCTTCACGAGGTTCACATAAGTAATGGTTTCACATTCACCGTCGGGGAAAATACCAAACCCGTACGTATTCACTCTGCAAGGAGGGCAAATCAATTTAGACCCAAATAAATCAAGTTCCATTAATGATGTGTTTAAGCTCGTTGCCCTGCCTGTTAAACATAGTTTAAAATAAGAACGTTGTAGTCAGAACTCCAGATTGCTCCTCTGCTTTCTGTTTGGTCTAATATTAACAGAGATGAACTCCAGTAGACTCAAACTAAACCCTCATCTCTCAGTGCTTCTCCTTCACTCTGCTCCCTCTCCAGTGCTTTAGAAATCCATTGCTGAACCCGAGCCCGGTGCCGTTCGGTGCCATTCAGAGATAACCAGTAGAACTCTGCCACACGAGGGGGATTCAGCTTTTACTCACTTGTTTCTACAGCAGCTCTACAGCAGAATCCACTGATAAAACGTCCTTTGTTTGGTCGTCGGTTGGGAAGTGGGAAGCGGCCTGTTGAGACAGTGAAGCCTCGTCACAGATCAGTGGTTATTCTAGTGTCGAACAGCATTTACACGTCTTTGCAAATTGGGCATCAGATGCTGAAGCAGCATCTCATGAAAAATCGCTGCGTTCAAAGCAGCCACTTTACTGCAGGGCCTTTGAAATAGTTCGAGTCGCAGCATTGATCGTTCTGCCGAGGAGTGAGTCGGTGGATGAGACATGCAAATACACAGACAGACCCCCCCCCACTGACACAAACACTCCTGCACACAGGGAATTCAGCAGCCCTGCGTCAGACCTCATGTTTATTCACTGTGGTGAAATATTGGATATATTTATGAAATATAAACTAGACAAAGCAAATTAATTAAATCCTGCTGAGCGCTGCGAGTGTGTGTGTGTGTATGTGTTTTTGTGTGTTTTTGTGTGTTTGTGTAGTCTATATTACATAAGCCTACTGTAGCCCCTCTGCATTAGTCTGATTGGTGAACAAAGTACAATGAATCCAAAATATCTGAAGTTAAAATCAATCTCACTTTTAATTATTTAATAAATAATTCACAGCACAGACTCTCTCTCTCCCTCCCTCCCTCCCTCTCTCTCCCTCTCTCTCTCTCTCTCTCTCCCTCTCCCTCTCTCCCTCCCTCCCTCTCTCTCTCTCTCCCTCCCTCCCTCCCTCCCTCTCTCTCTCTCTCTCTCTCTCTCCCTCTCTCCCTCTCTCTCTCCCTCTCTCCCTCCCTCCCTCCCTCTCTCTCTCTCTCTCTCTCTCTCTCTCTCTCTCTCCCTCTCCCTCTCTCCCTCCCTCCCTCTCTCTCTCTCTCCCTCCCTCCCTCCCTCTCTCTCTCTCTCTCTCCCTCTCTCTCTCTCCCTCCCTCCCTCTCTCTCTCTCTCCCTCCCTCCCTCCCTCTCTCTCTCTCTCTCTCTCTCTCTCTCTCTCTCTCTCTCTCTCTCTCTCTCTCCCCCCCTCCCTCCCTCCCTCCCTGTGGCAGGTCACCAGATTCATGGTGACCCTAAAGCTTTGTGCGAGTCTGTGATGTACGAGCCGGCTGCTGACATGTGATCAGTAAAAGGTTGATCCGTGTCTGACAGGTGTCGTTAATCACACGTGCACACGCCACTCAGACTTAACAACACCAACACTGAGGAGACAGCAGGGAGGTTTTATTGCCTTTTAGCTGAGTGTACTGACATCTAAGCCATGAAATTTGCTTTATTGTCCGGAGCACAGTGGAACAGTGGCTGTGTGGTTTCCCTTCGTGCTGTTACCAGTGCTGGAGGATGTATTTAGATCCTTAACTGAGCAATAGCTGCCTTTCAGAGAATCGTATGATTATCTTTATCAATTGATTGTTTGAATTTGCAGTTAATTAAAGCAGGGAATCCTCACCTTTGCCACAGCGAGAAATAATCGTAACTGTTTTTGCTGTTGAAAAAAAAACCCATATTGTTTCACATCCACTGTCTGTTGGAGCATTATGGGTATTATTCCACAGTGTGATTCAGGAGCACGAGTCATTAGTTCAGAAAGCAGCCGTGCATGTTGACGAAGATGTTCCTCAGAATGAAGATGTTCAGGTCACTGATGGTGGCAGTAACGCTGACATGTTTGTTTTTCTCTCCTTCAGTGTAATTTAATAATGAAACAGCCTTTGACTTTTGGGAATCTGTTGACATCTGCTTTGAATAAACCAGCTGTACACCAGGGTGATGCGATTATGCCACGAGATGCAAAGGAACACATTTCCTGTTCTTTAAACCATTAAAAAACACTTTCTCACAAAGTAACACAAACCACTTTGTTAAATTGTTGTTGTGTTTCTTCTCCTGAAATCATTTCCATTATATTAGAGCCGGTGTTCGTGTTATCTCTGGCAGATTAATGGGCGCCATCCCCCATCACACACTGTGTCTTTAGTAAACCTCACCTCAGGGTTAATGATCGGGGAAGTTGATCATTAACATTTGACCATTAAGTTTCTACGAATCCGACTTGAACTTTACTCTGAGTTCTGTAAAGCTGGATTAATGCCTGGATGACACATCCTCCTGAACGCTTCTTCAAATATAAATCTATTTAACTTGAATAGTAACAGCTGACTGATAGTTCAAATTATTTGGAAGTTACATGTGCATCTCAGAGAATATGAATTATGTGACACACTCCTGATGCTCTGCCCAGCTGCTATCTCCTGAATGCTCCGGACAACCTCATGCTGCGGTTTTCATATCCGAGAGGCAAACTCTGGCAGAGCTTTGAACCCAATGAACTGGAGTTCATGAGTGAAAAATAATTTTGCTTCATCAGAAGCGAAGGCCAGAAAAGGGCACCAGCCTGCTGCTGTACTGTGTGTGTTTGCTATTTCTTTGGGTTATATTGAAGTCTGTGTGTTACCCTGCACCAGCCTGCAGACAGAGAACAGGTAGAAACACAGTGTGCGAAGGCTAATGGTGCATTTCATCAGGGGTGCAGAGACTGAGAGGACGCACCAAGCAATCTGGGATATATTGTGGTGAATATTGCAAAAGTCCCTTTGAGCTTTAAAGGCACAAAAGTTTAAAACTCCTGGACACGTTTGCGATACTAAAGCTTATTTGGCTTCACTGTAAAAAAATTCACAACAGCTGCAAACCCAGCAGTGAAGCCGACGCATTGTGTTGCTGCCGACAGTAAACAGCAGATATCCCACCCCACTGGCCCTAATGAGCCGCGATGTGCCACCCTCTCCTGCACTTTGCATTTCTAATGGAGACAGGACTTATAATGGGGAGAAACTGTCTGGATGCACTTCCTTTATATCCACTCTTTTCTGTCTGACGTTCTCTCGTCTGTAGTCCAGAAAGCATCCAAGTGTGTCTGTGAAACCGAATCCCACTTGAACTTTGAGTCCTCTTTCTTCCCTTCACTCTGAGTTCCTCAATGCTCCATTATCGGCTGGATGAAACATCCACTTGAACTTCTAATCTTTCTTGCTTTCACCAGCCTCCAGCCTGTTTGTGGTGTCGGGGAGTAATGTCACGGAGAGGCAAGTCCGGCGGCTTATCAGGATAACGCTTCGCCCCGAAGTTAATCGTCCTCTGTTTGGCTGCCACATGCTGCAACGTTGTGGTTGTTGGGTAAAGTTTGAGGAAAATCGGTGTTTCGGACAGATCCTGAACATTACGCCTGGGGCACCATTGTCAAAACACCCACAGAACCATTAAAAACATATTATATCTTCTGTTGGAACTGGGCTGTCACACTAATCAGGTGTTATAATCATTTTCTTACATCTTACCGTCATGAATTTGTTATCTAATAACCCAGAGATGATCCAATACTAATACTTAATGCTGGGTCTGGCATCGGCCAGTGCGTGAATCTATGCACCAATCAAATATTATATCTTTAAGGTTTATTAGTTTCACCCGGATAAAACTGCAATTTTCTCTCCCCTGGAAATCACTTGTTGTTCTGCCACTGGCAAGTTCTGTTTGTAGTGTAGCGTTCGCCAGAGCTCGGTAAAATGTGGCAATATTTCACACTGGATTTTTCCCAAAAGTGAAATCTAACTTGTACCTTATGTACGATTTCAGTTTCGAGAGGTGGCCCTAGTGTTGCCGAGTACAACACAAGCAACCTCATAAAGCATTTGAAGAGCCATCGCACGGAAAAAAAAACCTCAAGGACTTCACTAAGTGTGGAAACAATCAAAGAGTTGTGCATTGACTCTGAAAGTTAGTTTTTTTTAATTGATTAATTGTGGTGTTGTTTGTCTAGAGAGGGCTGACTCAATGAAGAGACCTTCCATTCTGCACTAGGAGCTTTTTACAAGCTGCATCCGTCTAATAAATAAAACAACATGACATTTAATGACACTTCCTCCACATCTCAGAGGCTTTCAGCAGCATTAAGAGACGTATCAGTATCAGCGGTATCAACACTGTCATAATTGTCAGCGGTTTGATGGGGTTGTTGGTCTTAACTTAACAAATTAAAGAACATATGGTTAAATAAATCTAAAACTGTTAAGATCCAGTTGTTTTTGGAGTGAATTCATTTGCTTTAATCTCCACTGCCGCTTTATTGCTCGTTTTTTTTAACGTTCCGCTCGTCTTCATCTTTTTACTTTTCCTCGCAGAGATCCCGTTACTGCTGCTGCTGCTGCTGCGATAAGCTCATTTCCCCACGGGGTTCCATGAAGTTTTATGTTATCTCACCGAAGCCCTGATGATTACTCTGTCAGATGCAGAGATTTGTTGCATTAAGAACAGCTTTTTTTTTTTTTTGTCCCTGCTCCGATTCGCAGAGGGAAACGCAATGTTTTTCATTGTTAGAATAAATGTTTTTCCTCCTCACAACCCATTTCTCTCGTCTATCTGCTCTAATTAGCGGGTTTTTCTTCTCGTTCTGCGGGGGAGGTGTAACCGTAACGTTCGGCCGGCGTTTGGCGCTGCATTTAATTTTTGCTAGGACGATCACACCATGTAATTTCCATCATGGTTTCATTCAACCGCGACAATGGACTGAAATCCCCTTGCCCCTCTTTGTCTGCTTGTGTCTCAGTGACTGTCGGTGGTCGACCAGAGTCGGAACCTGAAAACCAGCTTATTGCCTAAATAAACAGAGTCTGCTTTAACGACACTTTCAGTGGCTTTCACTGAGAATTGTGCTTGGGCTCACTCATTGGAAATCCATGGGCAGGTGCCACTCAGTCATATCAGGACTCCTGCTCCGTCCATTCTCTCTCCAGTCTACACAGTATCGATTCCCTCTCAACACAAAGCTCCCGACTGAACCACTGAACGTTGGTCCGCCACTCTCTCTTCCCTCAATCCTTTATTTCTCTCGCCAACCTCTTAGCATTCATCCACTTTGCTTTACAACCACTCATGTGTGCTTGTTTTCTCTCTCCGCCTCTTGTTTCTGCCAGAGTCGGCCTCCTCCTTCGTTCCTGGGAGAGTCTCTTATTTGTGTTTCTGGCAGTGAGGTGGATGAGTTATGAAGCCAGCAGCCTGTGAGCTTATAGTTTAGCATAAAGACCAATCTGCTCATTTAATGTTCAGGGATGGTCAACGCACATCACTGTGTCTTAGACGGAAAATCCATTTCCTAATTTATATTGCAAAAATGATATTTGGCAAGTTACAGCAATGCTTATTTTGTCCATTGATACTTTATCCTAATAGCTTTGATACTTGATCATCAGAGAAACTTATCCTTAAAGTCCCAATCACAGACCATATATAAAAGAAATGGATGTATGTGTATGTGTCTTCTAAGTGAAGCTAGGAGGGTGACTGCTGTTTTTTTAAATGACGTCTCTGAGAACCCGGGACCAAAGTTCGTGCTCCACTCTGTCCAGTGACTGTAAATAAAGATGGATGACGCATCTCCACTTCCTCACCTTGTACAGAAATGAAGCTTAAAAATCTCAGGTGACCCGAGTCCATCTCACACTGTCGAGGCCCTGCCAACTCACACACACACACACACACACACACACACACACACATGTTTTCAAACCCTTGATAAAGTAGTTTCCTAAATTCATCCTATCGCCGAAGTGTAGCACATGTTCTATGAATAAGAAAACTACACTAAGTGTAGTTTATTTTTAATTCCTCTGTTTCTCTTTCTCTCATCTCCAGACCGTTGTGTTGCCATGACGAGCGAGGAGGAGGAGGGCCCCAGCGTTGCAACAACAACGGCACCGTCGGCGACAGCAATCTCCAGGGTAACAACAGCCATAGCTGGGGGCGACAGCGATGACGCCGTCACGTCCTCCTCCCCCCGCGGCTCTTCCCCGTACCACCTCCCATGTCCCCAGGAAAAGGAAGAGAAAGAGGAGGAAATAGAGGAGGAAGGGATTATTCTAGAAGAAGAAAGGATTGAGGAGGAAGAGGTTGTGGAGTGTGATGAAGAGGACGCCAGCAGTGACACCAGTGTGTTGATAGTGCCCTACCCCGAGCTGGTACCTGTAGTTTTCTTCTGCCTCAAGCAGACAACCTGCCCTCGCAGCTTGTGCATCCGCATGGTCTCCAGCCCATATCCTTTTTCTGTGTGAAGCCTGATGAATGCAAATTGAGGGATTATCTCCCGAAACGTTCCTGCTCTGATATCTTCACTCATCATCATTTAAACATCTTTCTATTTCCAGGCTATAAAGAAAACATTAAGAAGCCTTATCTCAGTCAAAAGTTTAATTCCCCATTAGTCGGTGATGGATTAAGGTGTGAATCAAAACTGGCTTTTTGGATGTTTCACCTCATCTGACACATTCAGAGATGCCCCAGTTCCAAGCTGAGTTTCCATTTAGCTGCATTTCTTTCCCTTCTGATCACACTCCTCTCCTGTAGCTTTACCTACAGATGAAATGGCAGAAGTACTATTTATACAGTAGAAGTGATTGGCGTGGCTCAGGAGGTAGTGCAGGTAATCCGGTAATTGCAAGGTTCCAGGTTCAATCTTCCAGAGAACTTGTCAATGACACCGAACCCCTGGTGCTGCGTCATCACTGTGTACGACGTACGGTGGTTCGATAGATGACTGAAAGTCTGAGACAACTTTCCCAGATCAGCAAGTGTGTGTTGATGGAAAAAAGCCACAATTATAGTGTTTGTGTGTTTGACTTTTTCTTTTAAGGAGAGAGTTCAGCTGACACAAGTGATTTCCTGTGACAGGAAGCCTGAATGAGCTGGAAAGAAACGTTGTGTTTGTAGACATTTAGCCGTCCTATCATTTCATTAAGCAGGCATCACTTCGGCTTGTGGCTGATTTAACAGCAACCAATGGAAGAGGAAGAGGGAATAAGAGTTGCTTAATAGGCAAACCATCCATTCAGAGCTAAATGAAATGTCTGCCTGAGGGAAATCTCTTAAATCAGAGAGAGAGAGAGAGAGAAAAACACTTTGTTTAATTGTGTTTCGGTTTTAATTCCATCTCTGTTCGTCTATTTCTCTCTCTGGCTGTTTATCTTTATCTCCGTTATAATAATAATAATAATTATACATATTTGTATTGCACCTTTATTCCAAGCAATGCGGCTCAATGTGCTTTACATACAATATAAATACAAATAAAAACATTTTGATAAAAATGAAAATATAAAGTAAAAACGTGTCATATAAGAGAAAGGAATTCAAGTGACATAAGAACATGTTAAAATGGCATTTAACAGAAAAGAAAAGAAAGACAGAAAGTGTTAAGAATTATAAAAGTGCAAGATCTAGTTAAATTAATGTAGTTATTGTGTGGAACAAACAGGTTTTGTTACAGTCCTGTGCAAACACATGTTGAGGAGCAAACCCATGTAAAGAAACACTTGTTTCCTGATATTCACAACATTAATCACTGTTTCATGCTGGAGAAGTCGTGGTTTCCAGGTTATCCATGCTAGCAGCGTTTAATTTGGCTCATCTGTTGTTGTTGCCTTGAGGATAATTGTAATGCCACAGTAGATTTCCTAACTTTCTTAGTCTCAAACTCCTCGAAGCTAACGATAGAGAACAGAGGAATTCTCCGCTTCGACAAAACGCTGAATGTAAAACCATCCGTCTCTTTAAACACATCCAGCAGGTTTGTTTTTCGCCAACTGTGGAAACATTGCAGCTTTTATTCGTTACTTACTAAAGTTATGTGGTTAACACATATAGACTTTTAGTTTGTTTGCTTTTCTAAAGGATATTTGAACAGAGCTTGTGTGAGGCAAAACTGCAGGTTTTCACTTCGCCGTGTTCGATCACATCACTGTAACTGCATGGAGGGAAACATGAGTGAATATAGAGGTAGGTGTGTGTGTGTGTGTGTGTGTGTGTGTGTGTGTGTGTGTGTGTGTGTCCTTGTCACGTCTCTAAAATGAAAAAGGCTTGTATTGACCAGGTCCACTTTCACACATTGTGGCTCAGTGCAGTAAATTGATCCAGCAGTAAAATCTTCTTTGTGTGGATGAAAACAGTCAGTCTCTCTCTCTCTCTCTCTCTCTCTCTCTCTCTCTCTCTCTCTCTCTCTCTCTCTCTCTCTCTCTCTCTCTCTCTGTGTGCGTAGATGTGCTTCATCCTCATTTCAGAGGGATATTGGCTGAAATTGCGTGAGGGCAGGGAATAATGGGAAATAAAGGAAATCCTGTAATCTACCTTTTGTGATTATGCAAAAAAGGGATGAAATGAATAATGAATGAAGCAAAAGTGGAAAAAGGAAATAATCTGGATAGAGGCACCTGTGTAAAATATACCAATACATTTCTGGGAATAAGATCTGGAAATGTCTGTTGTATTCATTCATGATACTGGTTGTTTACCAGTCTCCATCGTTAGGATGTGTTGTTCACAGGACTCAGATGTTAAGCTTCGGACAAGGCAGTTGGTGTTTGAACAAGAACAAAATCTCTCTGTTTGCAGCGTGGCAGGTACGAAAGAAATTGAAATATCCCAAACTCAGAATTCAGGCTTCAAAACGTAATTAAAACTTAGTAAAGCCTCAGGGACTCGGCAGTGACTAAAACTGATGAACTAACAAGGAAGACTCTGGGAGAACAGAGTCTGAATACACAGGGAAGACGAGGGGGGTAATTAGGCACAGGTGAAACACATTAGGTGCTGCAGATGATCACTTAAGTGAGAAACCAGACAAAGATAAAGTAAAGCAAATAAGAGACACACAAGATAATTACTGCAAAGTAAAACAGCCTATTTATAATGTGCTCCTCTGGTGTGTTTCTTTATTTCCTAGACATATACAAACTATATATCTTGCTCCAACACAAACACACTGACCATAAGCAGCACCAGGAGAAATCCCACCCCTGTTAATGTTCCTTTAAAACATCCATAAAGTTGTTTACCCTCTTCAGCAGGCAAGCAGAATTCAGCATAAACTCTATAGAAACCACTTTCCTAACTTTCCAATTAATATTCCTGCTAAGCTCTATGGAAGTCTGTCCAGGTGTTAAATTCAAAATTCAAAACAACTCCTGACATACTGTGCAGAGCCTCACAATGTCCACACAGTCATTTAAAAGTAACTTACAGGGGCAGATCTGAACAATAATAAATAATTAAAGTAATTTCTGTGTGATAAATTACACTTTTACTTCTTAATAAATAATGTATAAAAACAAAGTTACAGTTTAAAATGTATTCCCATCATGCATTGCACTGCAACAATGATTATCCAAGATGCCAATAGTAGATGTTTTCATATCACAAATGGGATTTCCTCTGTGCGATACATCTTGCAATGTGTTTTCTCTCGGTAGTTGTAGACCCCCACGTGTCTCCCCGGTCGCTAACCACTAAATTCAAGGGGCCCTGACAAACTCAAGGAGCGTAACATTAAAGAGAAGGAGCTTTTATCATAGGGAAACTTGTCTGGAAATTAAATAATCTGCCAGGAATGGAAAAAAGCAACCAACACTCCAGGCAGTTCCCTGCGTTGTGTCTATAAGCTGTTTGCTGGATGAGTTTCTGTGATGAAAAGTTGTATTAATTCAGCATTTATCAGCTCAAGGCCCATTTTGTTACAACCAGAACTTTATCTCATTGAATCTTTTCTGTTGTTTTGAAAATAACCGTTAGATATCACACAGTTAACTGAACGGCAGAGCCCGGACAAAGGTGAAGTGTCAGAGTTGAGTTTTCTGTCTCCACTCGATACAGTCACTTATTCAAACTGAGGTGCTGCCAGCCGTCTGTAATCCCTGTGAAATTAATATTTGTCTCTGCTAAATTGTAGATTTCCCCTGCTGAAAACCACCGCGAAGTTGCATAAGAAACAAAACGTCAAGGCAAACACGTCACGGTCTGCGGCTTCTCCCCCAGATTCCCCAGCACGGCCGCTTCCAACAGGGAGAACTGTCACTGCATCTGTGTGAAGCTGTGAATATCATGTTAACCAGGTGTCGGGCAGAGACACAACCGAGTCCATTCACACAGAGCAGGGATAATCAGACGAGCACGTGGGGCGGAGGGGGATTAATGGGAGATGATTTCAAAACCCCCGAAATGGGAAATGCTGCTGTACACGTCTGAACCTGTACCTGTGGGTTGGGAAGAAGGGAGGAAGGTGCAATATGAGGAGGTGGAGAGAGAAGAGAGAGAGTGCTGAGAGAAACAGAGCACGCAGAGTGAATCTCTATTCTGCTCCAAACCAAATGCGAGAGTGCAGGTCAGATTAATAGCTTCCAATTCACTTTCAATCTCCGCTGAACCAACACATGTGGCCTCATGCGCTTCTGGCAATATACAAACACACAGACACACACGCACAGACACACACATCATCAATGTATATGACTCTGTCAAAGTTCACGCCTGGTTTTGTTGATGCTTTTCACTTGTGCATCTTTGAATTCAATGAATGGCTCCGTAAAAATAGCACAGGAGACCTCTTTCATATTTCCCTCATATACTCAAATCTGCTTTTTCTCCTGCATCCATCTGTTCACACCGCTAACGAGCATCCCCCCCCCTGGTCAGGTGATGCCAGCGTCTGGCTGCTGATTGGTTTGGCGATTAGACGCAGCTTAATGCTCTCTGATGCCTGTAATGGTCTGTTTGGACATGTCTTTGCCACCGAAATTATATGGGTTTCAAGTGTAGCATGCATACGTTACATTGAGATTACCACGTTTTAATTACAGGGGTGTCATAAATCAGGTTGGGTAATGGGTTTCCTATCAGTTGGGCTTCTCGAGTGCTGTGTAAGGGGAAAAGAAGAGATTCAGCTAAACCACCGAACACCGGAGGATGCTGGGAAATATTCTCTCAGGGACGTGACGGTGGCTGATGATTGGATTCATGCCGTTAAACTGGACTTGTTCAAGAAAATCAATGTAATTGCCAAATTCATTTACCGGCAGCGGCTGCAGGTTACACTGTTAGTGATATCTAAAAGTCAACAACGCATTGGCGGGCTGAGCGCTCTGCTCGGTTCACCGCTCCCCAATAAGCACCGGGAATCAAACGTGCGTGATGGGGTGCAAGTGTAGAGGTGGATCCTCGGCCGGGAGTTTTTTCTCTGAGGGAAATAAAGATGGTTTCTGCCACGTTCTGTTTGAAAGACCTTTGTTTTTCTTGCTCTACGCAGACCTGAAAAGGCCTTTCAGTCACTAATTGCTGTCAGTATGAATCTGAATGCACTTGACTCGAGAAGACCTGTCTAGTTCTGGCAGGGCACCACAGGATGTCATGTGCTCTGCTGCTGCTCCTGGCGTAAGTTTGTGCAGCCTCCATCTGCTTTGCTTTGATTTTTGTTGGCTTTGTTGAATCCTGAGAGACCTTATTTATTCATTTATATAATTCTTTACTCCAGCATTGAAGTTTTTCTTTTAAATTTTCCGTTTCAAACACGTCTGACAGGAAATGAGTTAAACGATCGACTAAAATACGTTGTAAAGAACTTAATTTACCCACAACACCTTTCTCTGAAGAGACCGACAGATGTTTTAACGTGTATCTTTACACATACCGGTGATCTGACTCCATAAACACTCCCCTCAAAGTGAATAGAAGTTCCTGCATCTGCCCCATTTTGAATCCAGATCTACACCAAAGTTTAACAGTTTCTTTCCTGGTCCTTGTCCCAGTCTTCCTCCACGTTTCAACCTCCTGAACCGCTTCTAAACGCATTGCTTTCTCCAAGTTTGTCTGTTTTCTTCAGACTAAACCTGATACACGGATCTGATGTAGAGGAGGACGTGTATCATTGCTCTTCTGTGTCATTATTTTTATGTCATAGGTTTGCTTGTATTCTGCTGAAATTTTAATGAACAAAATGACGCCCCCTTATTGATCGACCCTGAAGGCAGAATGCATCAGTCAGAGGGGACGACGTGTTAACTGCTGTGTTAATTCTTATCGAGCCTTGTTCAACAAACGATTTCACACTGAGCTGTTTCGCGTAAAAGAACAATTACTGTATTTTTCCTTTCATTCAGACTGAAATCTGATTTAAATTAAACTTAGGTTATGAAGATAATATTTAAAACACAGGTTCTGTATAAAGACTTGGTTCGCATCCCGATCAAAGACGTACTGTTATACACATCATTCCAATCTTTGAGAAGTTCTTCTAGCATCAAAATGACCAAACGTTTCCTCCAAACAAAAACTGCCCTCATCCTAAAATTACAAAGCTTTTGGCAGGAAACTAGTGTTAAGGGTCCTCGTAGGTGACTCCACCGTTTGTAGTTTTAAAGCAGCTCTCACTTGCAGTTGCTTGTAATCAGCCGTTCTCAGCTCGAGGCAAGAAGAGTAAACTTATTGAGGAAGACATGTTGGAGTGGACAGAGCTGAAGCTGTCAACAGGCTGTGATGGAAAATCGTCTTTGTCTCCTGGACTGTTTGGATCCTGCCTCTTCTTCCCCTCCACTGAATCCTCTCTTTTCTCCCCCCCCCCCCCCTCCTCTCGGCGTCTTGACGTTTTATTCTTTGGCTCTCGCCCGGGACTCTCTCCCAGCCACTCTGCATATGCTAATGTTGGTAGAAATCATTATGATAATGCGCCTGTTAATCACTATGCTAATGCCACTGTACCTACCTGTCAGACTGGGGCTTCGTACAGGGACCTGCCGTCTTCTCTATTATTTCCCTATTCAATCACTCTTTGTATTCTTTTCCCCTAATCGTCTTTACTGGTTCATTTCCCTCTGTCCTTTCTTCCACTGGACGTGCCTGACCTCTGCTTATTTGTAATCACTGCTGTTTTTAAATTTCACCGTGATATACCTGAAACAATACAGATGGAAAACACCAAAAAAAGCTTCTTTCAAGCAAAAATAAATATCTTGTCCAGACGGTTCTGCTCTGGTTAACCGCTGCAGTCGCTTCGTCTGTTTCTGTTCTTTCCTCCTGTTTCACCGTCCTGCCTGTCCCAGCTCTCCTCTCTTTGAAACGCTTGCTGCCACATGTTGACAGAGCGCTGTGACGCAGACGGGGAATAGTCGCCCACGAGGAAATCCCACTGACGGTCTGTGTGTGTGTGTGTGTGGTAATACGAGTGTGTAGAGGAAAATGGATGAATCACATTTTGTACCGAAAGCGCCCTGTTTTTTTTTTTTCCTTTGCTTTTGACACTTACGTGTGAGGGACGGAGCGAATGGGAGAATCTGTCAGTCATGCATGATTATGTGCGTCTTTGTGTTTGTGTACACTGCTCATTTTTAATAGAGAGTGTGCGTTTGAGTGTGTTACAAGTGATTGCTAGTGACAGCGGACATGAAAACCAGACACCAGACTGTCGACGACGAACTGAGAACATGTGGATCAAACACCTCGTCATTTACAGGATGTGTGATGTGTTTTCATATTAGACTTCAACATGGAAACGTCACCTTTCACCTTCATTAAAAAAATAAACTTTTAAACTATAATTGACTACGAATTGAACCACGGACATTTCTAAAAATATGAATTGGACCAAAAAAAGATAGAGCCCTGCTTCATCACCATTTCATGGATCGATTCCTCTTCTTAATTTTTTGCCTCTGTGCTGCAGGCTCTTCCTGTTGTGCTGAGTGTCATCTCTAATATTTAAGACATTTGTTTGGAGGAGGTGATCAATAGTTCAATAGTGACATCGACAGTTCTCTGAAGCATCTGGTGGACGATATCGATGGATGTGGTTCGGCTGGATTTCTTCTGTCAGTGGATCATTGAGCTTTGTTACGCCTGCTGTTGAATGTCTCTCTCCTGCTGCGGTGGACGTTGGACACTAGAGGAGAAGTGACTGTAGATTATCGGTTGTGCGAACTGTCAATCTGAAAAACTCCCACACAGAAGGATATTTTAACTGATGTACAGCTGTGACTCACTTGTACTTGGTCAGTTGGGTGTTTTATGGGAGTATACGGGTTATTTTAAGTTCAACAAGTAATTACAGATCTTCTTTAACTTTTAGCAGTCAGGTCACATGGAAGTTGAGCCCCGCAGATTTAATTCATATCCCCCCCCCCCACCACCACCTGATTCCCTCCCCGCTGCTCCAGACAGACGCGCGACCATGCTGGTTGCTGCCAATACGTGTTATTGTCAGTTTGACATCACCCACTGAGCCCGCGGGCGCTGAAATAACACAACGGCTCCCAGAGAGAGGGGGTGAGAGGGCGTACGGGGCGAGTGACGGGTCACCCAAGGTGAGCAGGGGCCTTCAAAGAGCCACAGACGCAGTAATTACCTCAGCGGGTTCCTGTGCATGGGCTTGGATGTGTGTGTGTGTGTGTGTGTGTGTGTGTGTGTGTGTGTGTGTGTACTTTCTACTTGGTAAGGTATGATTTATAATGATCCCCCTCTGCCAAGGAGGTTATGTTTTTCATCTGCGTTTGCTAGTTAGCAGGATTACACAAAAACTACCAAATATCTATATATATCTTTACAAACACATACTGTGTAGTTAGAGAGGATGTGTAGGACACTGGATTCTGGGATAAACAAAGTAAGAAGCTGAGAAAGGCTCAAATGAAGCCATTCTCCCAAGTTTGGTAAATGACAGTCATTAGTCTGTCATTAACACTCGCCTGTCTGCCTGGTGCTATCTTGGGAACTGTTGACTGACATGTGTTAATGTGTTAATGTACTGTGTGTGTGTGTGTGTGTGTACAAGTGCACGTTTGTGTACCTTTGTTCTGAGAACTGACATTTGTGTCTCAATTTAGGAAGCGTCTCGTTCCCGCTGAAAGTGACACTTGTCCCTGCAGATCCCTCGGTGTGTTCCTCTTGTTCAGATCATGATTATTAATATGTCACCTTGTTGCGTCGCAGTCAAATTACAGTGATGAGTGAGGACTGAGCACTCACTCACAGTTTGGGACTAATTGATGTTGGAGGGATGAAGACAGAGAGATGGAAAATATCTAAGTGGCCAAGATGAGGAGAAATGAAAACAAGAAGATGTTTGAGTGACAGAGTGAGTTCAGCAGAAGACTTGAGACTTGGTGGGAAGTCAGACTTAAAGTTTTTGATTTCCTCTCTTATTTTGGTAGTTTTGATGATTCTGTCGGACGTGATAACTTCTGAGACTTTGTGAAGTGGCGACAGTCAAACGGTTTAATAATGAAAAAAGGTGAATGATAAAAATTATAACCCAAATATCCATCAGCTTACAGACTGACTTCTTCCTTCAATGATCAAATCTGTTAGTTATTTTCTCAATTAATAAGTTAATTGTTTGGTCAATGAAATCTAGAAAAAATAAACAAAGTTGACAGGTGTGTGTCTAATGGATTTAATCGGCCAATACTGGTTTATCTCAAATATATTTGTCCTGGTACGTCTGATCTGGCCTGATAGAAAAACTTGTTTCTTTACACTGCCCCCAAAATATGGAGGTGTTGTTGGTTACAAGGGTTTCGGGTTAAAGATTTAAAGAAACTGCAACTTAATGCTATTTCCAACCTGGTTTCCTTTAACGAGAAATGACACAATGCAGAGAGTAATGGTAACTACAACCAGTGTGTAACTGGGAGGATGAGGGTTGAGTACATGACGGATTTCATGCAGAGTTTAAGGGGACTGTTTGGTATTGGTAGAGATATGAGCTCTGTCATTCTATCTGAAATGATATTTCCCATCACTGGGACACACTGGTATTTTCTCCGCTCTATCAATAGTTGTATTGCGTAATTGTTGGTCAGTCTGGGATTATTATTATTTTTTTTGCTCTCAGTTACACAACCTTGGCAACGCTGGGAGATGGAAATAGAGAGAAACAGTGGCCGTGGGCAGGAGAGGAAACCTACACACTTAACATCCGCATCATATTAGCACCACACTACATCACACAAGGAGGGAAACAAAGGAATGCAGAGAACACACGGAAAGCACAGAACAATCCCACCAGATGGTCCAAAGGACGGATCTGTGTGTGTGTGTGTGTGTGTGTGTGTGTGTGTGTGTGTGTGTGTGTGTGTGTGTGTGTGTGTGTGTGTGTGTGTGTGTGTGTGTGTGTGTGTGTGTGTGTGTGTGTGTGTGTGTGTGTGTGTGTGTGTGTGTGCATGTTGTCTTCTCTCGTCTCACACGCAGGCTGCTATCTGTAATTACAGACCATTTCCCTCCTACTTCCATTCCCGGCATCGCACCTTCACCGTTAGAAGACACCTGAGTTGGCAGCTGTTGGTAAAGCAGCAGAACTTTATCGGCCTTCAGTCGTCGACGCTGCTGCTGCTGCTGCTGCTGCTGCTGCTGCTGCTGCTGCTGCTGCTGCACTTTATCTTCCTCAGTCCAGGAGGTGAAGCTGAATTAACTCCACGCTGATAATCCCAGTAAAGATGTGGATCTCCCAGTGTGTGTGTGTGTGTGTGTGTGTGTGTGTGTGTGTGTGTGTGTGTGTGTGTGTGTGTGTGTGTGTGTGTGTGTGTGTGTGTGTGTGTGTGTGTGTGTGTGTGTATGTGTGTGTGTGTGTTTGCACTGGTCTCATCAGATGGTTTTGATATCACGCAGCAGCTGCTAAAACAGAAAAGATTAATGATTCATTATGAAACCAAACTGAAGTCTTGTTTGATGAACGGCAGCAAACTGCGACTTTATCACTTAACAAAGTTTAAACAGACTGGATCCTTTGATTAAGAGATCAAATCATCAGCTGAGAAATGAATTGACTAAAATGTGTGTGATTTGCGGTACACATGCACACACACGACGCAGGGTTCCTAATATTTTCTGATTTAGCGCTGGTTGCTACAGCAACAGGGCAGAGCTTGTCTCAAGGAATCCTTCGGCAGATGTGCACTGGCCTTCTGGGAAAAAGAAAAACCCGGGGGGGGGGGGGGGCGAGACAGACAGAAAGATAAGTCAGAGATTTAAGGAGGTGGAAAGTTGAGTAAATCTTTAAAAATATATGTCTTTTATATGACTAACACTTTATTGTTTATTTAATCAAGTAGCTGTTTTAAGGTTCTGTCGCAGATCTGAAGGTCAGAACAGCCTGAGACCTGATGCCTCTAGTACAGGAAATAGATGAACTTATTCTCTTTTACACCAAAATCAATGCGTAAATGCAGATTTTTTTAAACGTGGGATAACTGGCGACA
This sequence comes from Verasper variegatus, assembly GCA_026259375.1. Classification (NCBI taxonomy): domain Eukaryota; kingdom Metazoa; phylum Chordata; class Actinopteri; order Pleuronectiformes; family Pleuronectidae; genus Verasper; species Verasper variegatus. The sequence continues at coordinate 2,401,358 of CM048044.1, read as the reverse complement.
TCTCAAACCAGAAGCTGAGAAGTTGAGAAGCTCTCTCACCTCGCTGTCTTGACAGAGTTGATAAAAACTAAACCTTTTCCAAGATGTAAAAGACAAACATCATTGCTCGTTATGCACCAACACCCGGAAGATTCATTCAGTCCCACAAAGCCAGAGCGTCGGGATTTTAGACACACACAAACACATATACACACAGCAGGCAGGTAGATGCAGTCAAGATATTTCAATCTGAAGAAACAGCGTTCACAAATGCTCCGACTGGCAGACTGATGCAGAACAAGATGCAAAAACAGGGACCGAAGTCAAAAAAAGCTCAGGGAAGCACGAGGGAACGGAGCCGGGGCACGAGGGAAAAGAGGAGCTGAACAGATGAACTGACAGAAAGTAAAAAGTGAGAGGGAACACAAGTGAGAGGAAACACATCCAACGGGCAAAAGAACATGACACAGAAGAAATGCATGAGGGCAGGAAGGAAACTGAGAATAATAACTTTAATTCCATATATATATAAAGTCACTCAAAGAGCAGGTAATGACACAAACTGGTCATTGGTCCACTCTTCTTTTGGCCTGTTTAGATTGTGGTCGTGATATTATATATTTTTTTATTGGAGACAGTTTAACATGTTTATGTCTGACACACGAGCATCGGTTTGAGTCGTGCGGCCGAGTTTGAAGACAGAAGTCAGAAATGAGTCAAAGCCCTGAAGGCAGCAGGACGATGAGTAATGAGAGAATCGTGGAACAAGTAATAACTTCTGTTGTTACAGTCATTCGACAATTATCCATGCACACGTATAGTCTTGTGAGTATGTGTGCACGTGTGTGTGTGTGTGTGTGTGTGTGTGTGTGTGTGTGTGTGTGTGTGTGTGTGTACACGTGCACTCGACCTGACAGCTTAGGGAAAAGAGGAGCTGACACGAGACGCTGTGAAGCATCACCGTGTGATATCCCATGACATTTACTGCTGTCCAACACACACACACACACACACACACACACACACACACACACACACACACACACACGCACACACACACACGTACACACTCCCTTTATCCAGTCAGCTGTGCGTGATCGAAGAACCCTGATGGAAAATTCCAGTGAAGAAAAAGACCTGCCAGCCTCTCGACGGTAGATGGGTAGAGGGAGGGATGAAGACGAGTGGGCGTCTGACAGATAGATGACAACATTAGATCAGTTTGACGTGAGATCAGTTTGTAAAGTACGAGAAGAGAAGGAACCCAAAAGCAGGAGAAAAGTAAATGTTGGAATAAATATGTGAAATGTGCTGAGAGCTGCACATGAAAAAGACACAAAGCTTTTGAAGCAAAGGGAAATTAAACGTACGACTGGTTTATAACTTGTCTGTTCAATTTACAAAGATTCATATGGTTGTATTTTGTAATTTGTGGTTATACAAATTATTATAATTATTACTTCATCATTTCTAAATGCAACATCTCTTAGAAGCTCCTCCAGTGTCGTAGCTTCATGAGTGAAACCTCACGACACGACCAGGTCTCACCTAAGGACACCAAAACTAAAATAACCTTTGCCTGTCTCCTCATGTTCTCTCCTTCTCTCGCCCTCTCTCTCTTTTTTCTCCACATCCTTTGTGACTATTCACTTAATTTTATACTCCATCGGTTGCCTTGGAAACCGGAGGTCGTTTGCCTCCTGCGCGTCTCTTTGGAAACAATAAAAACACGAGAGGGAGAGAAAAAGGCAGAGAGACACGAAGACGGGGTTAGAAGGAGCGATGCCACGCAGCGAGGTATCAACGATTCATTTAGCTCCTGCTGCCGCACACGTTCAACCTCCCAGCTCTTCCTGGCTCTGTCACACCGATGCTCTCGGCACAACCCGAACCCTCCGGGCGACGTTCTCTCTCCCGGAGCCGCTGAATTTCATCTGGCCCTTTAAATCCTTGAGTTTAGTTTCCCTCCTGATCTGTGATGTAACCGAATCTGCTCCTGAGGCTTCGAATTAAAACTCTGTCGTCACGTTGCTCAATTTGATCAGTTATCAAAAAGACAGTAGATTGTCTGTTTGAGTGGATTATTGATTTAAACTGAAAATATGTCAGTTTTTTGTGTGTATTCTTTTAAATTAGACATATTTTTTAATGAATATCAAAGTTCTGCAATGGCAAGAGATGTGTTTCCTGAACATTAGATTATTTAAACATTTTCAAGTATTAAAATTCAAACTATCAACCTGAATATGAGCAGAATTTGTGTTTTGGGATTCAGACATTTTCTTCCATCATATTGACTCATAATGATAAATCATCATGAGCTACTTTACATATTTTCCTTTGTGATTCATCAGCATCAACTTGTCTTTCCAAAGGGACAACATCAGAAAATCAGCACTGAATGGTTTTGAAGCGATAATCTCCAGCTGAATACGAGGTACATAAATCCCTAAGAAGGGGAAACACCAACCAGTTGAGATTAACACGTCTTCCTCTCCAGTGAAACCCTGAGCTTCAGTTTCCCAGCATCCCTGAAAAGCTCTTTTAGAAACGTCCCTCCATGTCTCTAACGACAAACCCTCAAATTCGCCAGAGAGCGATCACAAAGCCCCACCAGTGAAACTGCACCTCCAACTATTTTAATAATACTCTAGTTTACGTTCCCTGCTCCTTCCAGGAGGTGAGTGACAGCCAGTGGATGGAAACACAGCAGCCGACCTACTCTGTAATTACTCTGTGTTTTTTTTAAAAAGAGGCTGTTTTATTTAACAAGTGTCAAGTTAATCTTATTCCAACACCTTGTCTGTCATGGAGGTTTGAGCTTTGAGTTCCGACTCGTTCTCCTTCCAGTCACAGCGCCGGTGTGTGTGAGGAACAGGATTCTACGACGCACTAATTGACTCATTTACTTTTAAGACAGACACTCGGGTACAGCCGGCGAGCATGAGAAGCTTGGAATGCTGGGAAACTCATGGCGGCTGTGTTTTTTAAGATAATGCATTTTGAAGTGAGAATAACCCTGAGATAATCTTCAGACAAATAAGAAAGCGCTGACCTGCAGTTTTCTCCAGCCATGTTATTGATATGAAAGTGTGTGTGTGTGTGTGTGTGTGTGTGTGTGTGTGTGTGTGTGTGTGTGTGTGTGGTGTGTGTGTGTGTGTGTGTGTGTGTGTGTGTTTGTGTGTGTGTGTGTGTGTGTGTGTGTGTGTGTGTGTGTGTGTGTGTGTGTGTGTGTGTGTGTGTGTGTGTTTGTGTGTGTGTGTGTGTGTGTGTGTGTGTGTGTGTGTGTATATATAGTGAACAGATATATGTGACGGTTTGTGCCCTCGCTGTGTGTTTAACCTTCCAGGGGACGCTTTTTATAAGCCAGATGTAGAAGGTATAGCCCAATTAAAAATTGATCTTACAGTAATACACCGTGAGATCAATCACCTTCTGTGGTGTCGGTTTGTGAGGTCGCACTGAAAAGTATTAGATGACAAATCTGGCCTCTTTACCTTGTCTCCCGTGTCTACTCTACAGCTATTAGCCCGTCGAGGCATCAATATTAAACATGGCTCCCTGCAGTGCTGAGTGTTTGTGCTGCTGACACACACGGAATTTAATGTTTGATTTAACGAGAGATTTAACGTGCACAACTGAGGATGCATACATGCGTGCATGTGTGTTCGCGTGTGGGCGGCTGAGTGCGAGCGTTTATGTTTTTTAACGTGTCGGTTGCACATGCAAAAAAACGCGTATGTGGACTTTTCTGCCTGCGAGTGGGTGTTCGGTTGTGTGTGTGTGTGTGTGTGTGTGTGTGTGTGTGTGTGTGTGTGTGTGTGTGTGTGTGTGTGTGTGTGTGTGTGTGTGTGTGTGTGTGTGTGTGTGTGTGTGTGTGTGTGTGTGTGTGTGCGTGTGTGTGTGTGTGTGTGTCTGCATGCATGTGTTTTGCCCACTCACAGCCTATCTTTATCCGTGCTGTGATATCTCCAGTCGTCCATCCCCTTGTGGGGAGGTTGGGGCCGAGACGTGGAGAATTAAATCTTCACTGGGAATTCTCTCTGTTCAAATGCTCGGTGTCGTAAGTTCAGGAGAGAACCGGTTCTGCTTTATTTCTCTGTGCTCGGCTCGTAGTTCTTGCTGTAGCTGCTTGCAGGCTGTGAGTTGCCGGGTGCTGGGGGGGGGACATTTCAACATCCTGTGCTGTGCAGCCTCAGGAGGAGATTGGACCTCCTGGGCGGCTACAGCACATCCTCCTTCACACGCTTGTTAGCCAAGCAGCGTGCTCGCTCCCTGAACACGCAGAAAAAATGCATATTGAAACCGCTCCGTCACACTCGGCTGCTTTGTTTCTGTCGTTTATTCTTCTCTGGCATACACAGTCTGGTTTTTACATGTTCTGCTCGCTCCGTTTAACCTTCACGCTAAACAAGTATGGTTCCCCCTCACAACACGTCAACAGATATCATCTCCTCATGCTGAGTTTGAGAAGATGCTGGTAGAATCGTATTCCAATTTTGCTGCATAATTTAGATTTATTCTGAGTGCACCGGCGTCCAGGGAGTGATATGGTAAAATACACATAAAACACAAGTTAAATACACATTCTAGTTTTAAAGCAACTCATTCTGTGTTACAGCTGCTGTTGGGAGCTGCACTTCACCAGCAACATGTAGCCATTAGCAAGAAAAGAATCCCGGCTGCTCTTTAAAGTCGAAGCTGTTCTCTAAGACACTCTGAGTTGGACCCTGCAGGCTCCACCTTTTGATGGCTGTAGTTTTGTTCGATTTGTGGAGGTTTTACACTGATACTTTATTTTAATGGTCCGAACATAAACTTTTGAAAGCAGCTCGGTGTAAATGTTTGGGTAAAGAACAGGCCTGGAGCACTAATCTGATCTGTGAGGGTCACCTTCAAGCAGCATAACATCCACTATGATAACACAGTTATGGTTATTTTCATAGTTAATATGATGATGACAATACATTTAGTTAAAAATCAATATAAATTCTCTCGTTTTGCCTTCTTCCTTATACTGTAAAGGCCCAAGCTTTTATTTTGAAGGCTCGATCCTACAATACAGAAAATGTGTATTTTTAAGAGAAATGATATGCAAACAAAAATCTATTCAGTCCTCAATAAATGTATTTGCCCGTTTATCATCATAACTATTTATTTGCAGTAATAACCCCTCTAACACATGCACTGTCAATCTCAAATGGTTCTGCTCATCAAACATGTGTTTCAGTTCGAGCTGGTTTCAAATTGCAATTCATTTTTTTACGAGAAATCACAAAAAAAGGTTTCGGAGCTTTGTTTTTTTTAAGCTCCACACGACCATGACGTGACAATAAAGGGATTTTAAAAGCTTCAGAGAGAGACGGTGCCTTGGAGGTTTGTATCCTGATCCCAGGAGCTCCTCAAACGTTGAGTCCAGGAAGGGATCTGTGTCAAACCTTTTTTTTGCAAGTCATTGTTTAGTTGTGTTTCAAATGTGGAATGAGCTGGGTCACACGATTAAATGTTGAAATGGAGATTTGGAGTGATGCATGTGAAAAGCTGCAGACGTCTATCTGTCCCTCTGTCTCGGCTGTTGTCCTTAACCAGCTGTTTGCACGTGGTTCGAGCGAGTCAGCATGATGGTGATCCTGTTGAACTGTGTGACTCTGGGAATGTACCAACCCTGTGAGAACATCGACTGCTCCTCGGACCGATGCCAAATCCTCCAGGTACAAGCACACGCCCACACGCACACATCATCCCATGAAGTCTTCGTGGATCTCAATCTGTGAACATCTCAAAACTCAGATGTTGATATTCCTCCAGGCACGGTTAAGATATTGATTCCTGAATGAACTATCTTCATCTTTTTTCAACCTGTCTGTGATTCTATCTTGTACTTTTACTTGTTTACTTCCTCTTTCCTAACAGTGGGTTCAGATTCTGAATCTTAAAAAGTGCAGCATGGTGGCGATTAGCACTGTCATCTTACAGCCGGAAGGTTTTCAGTTTGAGTCTCAGTTTATCAGGAGTCTTTCTGTGTGGAGTCTGCATGTTCTCCCTGTTTTACGAGGGAACTTCCTCCCACAGTCGGCAGACATGCAGGTGGCGGTTAGGTTAATTGAAGACGTAGGTGTTAAATGTAAAAGTTTTGACCTCTACTTTTATAATCTATCAGTTTATCTTTCTTTACAAAGAGCGTTACGCTAACGTGGCTGAAGACCTGAGACACTATGTGTAAACGTGCTCCATCAAAAGAGTTTCCTTAGTGACACGGGATCATGTATATTTGATCACACGCTCTTTATACACATGTTCACGCTGTGGAAAAGCACTCACATACCAAGAAACACACGTTAACAAAATGTGACCTTGTTCTCGGTCATGCATATTTCATATAAACACTGACGTGCATGTACACAACAAACAAAAGTAAATACAGAGATCCGGACACATGGCTTCACGTTCATTGAAGCAGAAAAGCCAGAGTGCACTTCTAGGAAGTGTGGACATATATCCATTCAAAAATATACTTGTGTCGACACGTAACACGAATTCAAAACGCACGCACGTCCTCCCTCCCGGCCGCTCCGCTCTCCTTCCTCGTCTCGCTCCATCCTCACATTCTTCCTCCCATGCTGGGGCCGGCAGATCCTCGCTGTGACTCACTTGCTAGCATGTGGTCTTTATGGTGCAGCGAGCATGACTTTCTCACGTACGGCACCTTGGCAGCTCCTCCTCGTCATCTGGCAAGACGGGGAGAGCTGAAGAAGAATCCCTTCTCCTCGCTTATGTCAAAGGTGGCCTGAGTGGGTGTACGGTTTGTGCGCGAGCGTGTGCACGTATGTCTTGGGTCTGTCGGTGTGAAGTGCTTGTTGAACCACCCCGGTGTCCTGTTTTTTTACATTCTCACACCAACACACACACACACAAGGCAGAACACTCTTCATACAACAGCCAACACACACAGTGGATTGATTCGGCTCCCTGGGGGTGGGGGGGTGGGGGGGTGGGGGGGGGGGTGGGGGGGGGGAGCATGGATTTAGTGGGCTACAGAGCCACAGTCAATACACTCCTCTTAGAAAATCCGTCGTTCAATACCACGACTTCAGTGGTGCCTCCGCCGAATAATCTGCATTGTGAGCTCGGACCAATGTGGACTTGAAGACTCCTGGAAAGTCCAGAGTGGCTGAAATCTGTGTCTTACTGACCACAAGACGGACGAGAATCAATCAATCAGGCGATTGTGTTCACTTTGTTCACTAACCCACGATACTTAAAGTTCACTAGCCCGTAAAAAGACATTTGTTCATATTAGCTGATATGTTATTGTAAAATGTTTTAAGCTCTCATACTGTCAGTGTTTCCTATTTGTGGTATAATTGGAAAACCAAAAAATGGAGAGACGCAAGTGAAGAAAGAGACAAGAAGACTGAAAACTGAATGAGAGCTGTGGAAATGTCAGAAGAGGAACAGTTTTTTTTTGACAGCTGGTGAAATCTTCATCTCCCTCGTGTCCGTGAACTTTGCAGAGGTTTGCCCCCTCGACCTTCTCGTGGTTTGAGGTTAGGTCGAGGTTACAAACTTTGGCCGTTCCGTCCACACACCTCCGGGAACCGCTGAGTAGGAGTTTTTCCAGCAGCAGGGAGCTGTAGTGACGACACACGGATCCACATCGACGGTTCGGATTCAGATCGCCTTGCCTACAGTTATAAAATCAAATTACAGGCATTGCCAAGCGAGTTAGTTCATCTCTAATCCCCCTGAACACAGAAAAGAACAGCGGCTAATCTGGGCTTTTTTTGCTCACAACAGCAATAACACGCATTAGCAAGATCTTTGATTTATTTAGATTTTTTTTTTTTAATTAGATGCTCGATTAAAGCGGCGAGCGAGGGGGGGGGGGCTTTTCTCTGATTACTGCTCAAACTAATTATTTTCCATTACCCCTCTGTTTAGGGCAAACTGCTCGCCTGGGGAGAGGGGGGAGGTCGGGGGAGGTCGGGAAGGAGGAGAGGAGCAGAGGTTTAATTGAGAGATGGAGGGAGGGGTGGAGATATGAAGGTGTCGGGGGACGAAAAAAAGAAAAGACGATAAAATTGTAGAGTTAGAAATACAAGAGCATCATGGAGTCAAAGTTTGAGAGAGGTCTGGGAAGGAGAGACAAACTTACAGAAACCTTTCATATCCATATTTTATAGGGTGATACAGGGTTAGATTTAACCCCCTCTAGGTGTCCTGGTGCAGGGGATGATTCCACCTCACCTCCACCACAACCTGAACCTTTGTTGGAAGTGAGATCTTGTCCCTTTATTTCAGACACACTCTGATATCACGTCCTGTATTTCAGTGAAAACTATCAATCGTGAGTGAGACACACAAGAAAAACAAGCTTCAGAATTAAACAGGAAACAAAAGACACATCAAATATAAATCCCCCCCAAAAAACAACACAAGGAAAACAAGGTGAAAGTTTAAAACATAAAAAAAGTTCACACAACAGACACAAGTTGACACAAAGGTCCAAGACAGAAGGTAGATTATGTGAAACCTTAAAATCTGATGTCTGCCTGAAGTGGACTTTCCAGAACTCCGCTTTAAATCTGCAGAAAGTTCACTGAAGGCCTCACAACCTTGAGAAATAAATAAAAAAGTGAGTTTTCAGTGCTGCAGGCTTTTCAGACTTCACGGGTATGAAAGCATAAAGTCTGGAACCGCTGGGAGGACGACCAGTAACTTGGATTCAGTCACTGGGACATTGCCGAATCCATCCTGACATGGAGCCTGCACATCTCGACTTTAGCACTAAATGCCCATTAAAGGCTCATAAAGATGAGTTGAGCAGACGCAACGTTTCCTTCCCGCCACTGGATGTTGTTGACAGCAGGCGCGATGAGCCCGTCAGCGTGTGCACACAGATTCAGAGCAGCAGGTGGGGGATTTTTTCTCATTTGTCATTAACCCATTCATTTCAAGGTGTCTCAAGTAAACCAATAATCCCTTTTTAAAACGAGAAGTGCAGCCAGAGAACACGTTCCTCCATCAAAGCCCACGATCAAACCGCACCAAACTGCACACTACAATGTGCAGTTTCACTACTGGTTATGAAACTGTCTCTTTTTTTACATCGCTGCCTCTTTACAACAGCAAAGGAGACGGTCGAGGAGGAAATTGCCTTTTTCTATAAACTGTTGTGTGGTCGGTCGGGCCACCAGCGAGGTCAGACAAAACCATTTACAGCAGTATATCATAGATACGTTGGCCAGTCTGAGGTTTTTACAACAGCAGACGGTGGAAACTCCACTGCCTTTGTCCACAGAGACGCCAAAATCTATGAAAAAGAAAAGTTCCCTGTAGGTTCTTTAAGAACCATTCTTCAAGAAAAACGTTGCTTTGTTTAAGAAAGAACAAAAATAAATCCTGGATTTACCCCCTGATCCAGATCTGCACCAAAATGTCTTCTTCCCTGACCCACACTGAATCCTTTCAAGTTTCATGGTTACCTGTTGAGTGGTTTTGGCATAAAAACGTCTTAATGATCAAAGAAAGATGAAAACATAAACTTCTTGGCTGCAGTAATAATGGAATTCTAACACTATATTAGATCAAAACCTGAAAGGACACATTTCAGTCCAGTCTTTCCAACCTTCTTCGTGGATCCAACCAGAGTCTGACTCCAGCGCTCCCAGAGATGAATGGACGTCAGTCTGTGCTGCTCAGACAAGTGAGGACGTTCTCTGCCGGTTTGACACCTCATCTCTGTCTCTGCTCTGTGTCCCTCTCTCAGGCCTTTGATGCATTCATCTACATCTTCTTCGCGATGGAGATGGTTATAAAGATGGTCGCCCTGGGGATCTTCGGTCGCCGCTGTTACCTCGGGGACACGTGGAATCGCCTGGATTTCTTCATCGTCATGGCAGGGTGAGGACCCCCGTTCCCATCATGTTCCCTTTTGTCTGTCAGAGTGGGAACAGTGAAAGCGTTTCTGTCAAGGGTTTGGTACCAAATCTAAATAATTCACAGGATAAATCCCAGTATGAAGAGTAAACATTCGATCTACAAACGTGTGATGTGTAAATCCGGCTGTGGAAGTCACATGTTTTTGTTTACAGCACAGCCACACTGGCACCGGCCTTTGTCGCCAAAAGCTCTGGAATCTCATCGTCTTTCCACGTTGACGTCTTTGACGATGTTTTCTACGTGTACGGCTCCTCTCTTCATCCTGACATATATTCGTATCTCCCTAGTTTTGCATCGGTTGCATGTTGGCATGTGAGCTAGTATCGTCCAATCGGTGCAGGACACAGGTGTAGGTCCGTCCCCAACCCTCAGTCAGGCTCCACCCCCCAGCTCCCCCCAAAACTGGACAAAAAGCCACTGGAAGGTTGGTCGTTGAATTCCCTGATCCGCCGGTCTGCCTGTCAAAGTGTCCTTGGGCGATTTTCCCTTGATGGCTGCTGTCAATGTGTCAATAGGATGAGTGATAGACTTGAGTGGTCATTAAGACTAGAAAAACGTTTCATAAAATACCATTCATTGATTTTTACTGCCCCCAAACATCACACCAGCTGTCAGGAAAACGTCGATCATTACATTTAACTTCCTGTTTATTCTGAGGGAAACCTGAATATTCTCTCCCTCAATGACTCCTCAGTCTTTTATTCGTCCATCACTCGACTGGTTTCAGGAATAATAGAAGAGCTCTGCGTTCTCTGAAGACCGATACCGGGAGTCATTCAGCTTAACTGGCAGTTTTACTAGAGAGAAACTGTGTTTCCTGTTGGCTCAGGATTCTGTACACGTGACAAACATGGAGGAATGATCACAAGCAACATGATCAAATGTCTGTATACACACACACACGTGTAATCATCATTAGCAACTCATCATTTAAATAAACCAATCAGCTGTAAACTAATTGCTTCAGTCTCCGTACATGGAGATTTATCAAATGCTGTTTACTCGTTTGTTAAATTAAAATACTTATATGTTGACATCAATAATTCGTTCTTTATATTTATTGTCATTTAAAACTCAATAGACTACCTGCCTGGGAAACAACGTGGACATTTTGGTGCATTAGTGTACTGCGCCTGAAGTTGGTGATACTGGTGGGGATACTGGTGGGGATACTGGTGTCTGACACCAAATCTAACTGGATCAAATCTAAACAACGTAACAAAAACGTTCAGATGTTCAGACGTTCAGGTGCGAGAAGACGTTTTTCCACGCACCACAAACTTTGCTCAAATCCGCTGTGAGTGCCTCGTCTCTCTGCAAGAATCCCTGATGAGAACATAAAATCACCATTTTTTATCAAGATTCAAATAATTGTTTCAATATTGCATCAAAAGAAAACGTTCGGCGTTAGATGAATTACTAATGTTTTTCGTACCATTGCCCCCTTCATCCCCATTTCTAACTTGACTTGCACATTTTCCTTCCTCTGCCTTTTCGTTTCCTCTCTTCACCCCCCCCCCCCCCCCCCCCCTCCTTATTTTTCCCTTGGGGGACTCACTTTTTACCGCCCTGGTTTCCTTAGATTTTCCATAAATTCCCACAGCCACCAGTGAGCTGTTCCAGCCCCCGGGCTTGAGAAGCCACCACTGCCATCATCTTGCTTTCTGGTAATGTTTTATTTGGTCCTATTTTCCCCTCTGATACGACAGTTTCGGGCTCATCTGTCTTCCCCTGCCTTCTCCTTGGCTTTCCTTCAGTCATCATCCTTTAAGCAGCAGCCAAGGAGATCTGTCGTCTCCGTGCGCCAAACCTCAACGCCCTGTGCACGGCGCTGCGGAGAGATACCGCCACCACCACCACCAATTACTTCCCCAGTCTTACATCCACCACATGCGGCGCGTGTAGTGACGGGAAGGGGGCGTGATACGATGTTGCACCCCTGGGAACTAGTGTGCTGCAAAAACAAACAGTAGGCGAGCTGCAGGAGAGGGATTAGGAGCAGCGGGAGCTCCACACCAGGGCTCTGCTGAGCTGTGTGAACATTACGGGTGTGTTTGTGTGGGGGGGACCTGATTTGGAGTTGGCAGGTGTTCAGTATTGAAACCAAATGTTTTGAGTAACTTCCCCCTCAGGGCCCCCCCCGCTGCATATGTACTATTTCTGGCATTTTTTAATTCTGGTAAACAAAACTCCGACTGGGAGCCTCACATATTTTCCCCTTGTGCCTTGTGACACTCTCATCTCTTTGGTTTGGGTGCTGTTGAGGCAGCTGGATAGTTGCTATGTCCACCAATGAGGACAATTACGCTTAATTGTGTAGGAATTTGAAGTTGATATTCATTGGTTGCTGTGTTCGCTGATGTTCCTCCGTGTTGCTCACTGTCACTGTGTGTTTTGAACAAATCTGGGGGCCGATGTTAGAGTGGCCCGGATCAGGTCTGTTGCCCATGTCCGCCCACACACCCAGTGAAGCCTGTTAATCATCTGATACTGTGATAATACTAATTCAAAAGGAATTCATCTAAACAGCTTCCAGTGTGAGTTACAAGAGCTGGTTTTGACGATGGTCACTCACTGGTGATGGTCATCATTGTGTCTTTAAGACCTTAGAAGATTTTTTTATTTGAAATTAGCCCTCGGAGCAGCTGCTGTTGTTTCCCACCTCTTCCTCTCTTCATTAGTTAATGGATTCTAGTTTTAATGACCACTGAAAGCACCAAGAGTCTCATTCACACACGTAGTCATACAGCACTTCTATATATAGCACTTTTTTTTAGCACTCATACTTTCACACAGTGACAGCTCACCCACCGGTTTCCTCCCCAAGGACACGCAGAGCCTCCGATCTTCCAATTAGTGAACGACCCGCTCTACCCCTGAGCCGCAGCCTCTTGTGGGTCAAGGCGGGTTTCCAGGGTCCGGCCGTGTCAACAACTCACCTTCAGGAAACAAGCGCACTGCGAAATAAAGCTAGAGAATGAGTTGTTCAGGTGCAAAGGAGAATCCGTTTCACAAACTGTGCTCTCGAGTCAAACCTGCTCACACGGGGGAAACCCTCGAAGAACAAGCTGGATGTAATGAGTCTGTCCTCTGAGGTCTGTTACTGCTGAGGCAGGGATGGCAGCTCCGTCATGCACAGTGGAACCAGGGCCACAGGATGTCTGTCCATCCACATTAAGATTCCCTTTGTGCGGTGATTATATATTCAGCTGCTCTTAGCGTGTGGTTGCAGTAATAACAATACGTCCATTGAGTGACACTGATCTTAATTTGTTGCAGCGCTGCGCCACTGCCTGCGGGGTGGGGGGGGGGGGAGCGAGAGAGAGAGAGAGAAATAAGATTAATAAAGCATATGAAGCAAAAGAAGGCTTTATAGTGATGGGATCGTTTTGTGTTGGCACCTGCCATTACTCAATATTAGGACTTAAGCCGTTTGCCTGCATGAGGAGTTTGGCGGTTTGCTTGTGGAAATATTTCCTGGGCTGTGAAACTGCACCGGAAGCAGCAAATCATCTGCTGGGTTCCACCTCAGTGGGAACAGTGGAAGAACGGGTTTTCAGACTCGCTGTTAACTGGAAATCATAAATGGTTAAAAAAACAAAATAATGATTCAGGTCAATATTTGAAGTTTCAGTCCGTATTCTTGTTTGTGCCACTGAGAGTAGAATCTGACTCTGTGATCCTTTATGATACTTGTTGTTGTGTGTGTGTGTTTGTTATGCTTTACAGTTTGAATGTGTGTGTCGTCAGGGGGGGTGTGTGCTACCTACGAGCGCCGGCCGAGCTCTGACACACGTCCTTTCTGGGGATTCAGTCCCTCTTCCCCTCTTCCTTCTCGCCCTCTGTCCGTCCCCGACCCTCAGCAGAGAGAGCAGGAGGCGGAGCCGACGACACACTGATGTGTTTCAGAGAGAAGGCATGAAAAATGAACCTGCACTACAGCAGAGGACATCGAAGCGTATTAGTCACAGCTCATATATCTGCACATTTGCTGCTCGGATTGCTGTGAATTATCAAACCTATCTTATGAATGGCAATCAGGACTCCTGTTGCTCACTTAGCCAATTGTTGCTCTGCACATTGTCCATCTGCAGCTGCTAACACTCTTCACTGGGCAGCTAATTGCTCTCTACAGTTCCTCTGTTATTATAGTCATAGATGCTGCTTGCATGATTGGCTCGTGATGGGCACAGTAGTTTATCTGTTGAGAGAACCAGCACTGGGACAAATGATCCTTTGTGTTCCACGGAGTATTTCCTCCCTCTATCTGTCTTTGCAATGTTTCCAGTAGTTTTTCTGCAAACACATCTGCGGTGAGTCTGATTTGCCGACTCACTGCTTTTCCTTTTAAACCAGCCGTTGGTGCATCAATGCTGCACAAGTGAAGCTATGCACCACCACTCCTGTGTCAGCTCCACCTTGGGGGGGGGGGGTTCCCTTCGTCTTTCAGATCCTGATCCTGACATTTCTTACTGGCCTTTCGAACAGTGTGAATGTCAAGCTGGAAACTCTTTGAATACTATTTCATAGCCTCTCCTGCTTTGTGGGCATCAATCAGCCTCATTTTCAAATCCTCAGTCGGAGGCTCAGGGCAGAACGTGGCTGCTGAAAGTTACCACGAGGTTTGAGGAGCCAGAGAATGTATTAGCTCTGGAAACGTCATCAGACATCTCATCGTGACAATTGTTGACCGGCCCCTCAAGTCCGAACCAATCAATTAAAGGCAAGTGAGTTAACGAGGTCTGCTGAAGCAGGAACGTGCCCAAACTGTCGCACATGACACAATTAACTTTATAAAAAAGAAAAATGCATGAATGATATTTAAATATAAAAACATATAACATATAACAAGTTGATTTGGTCTTTATACGACTTTGAGTTAGAGTGTCACATTGTTATGTTAGTCAATCTATATTTATTTATTGTTTACATCTGCGCCATCTGTTTCTATATGCTGTGTTTCTATGTTATGTTCATATGTTCGTATGTAAGTGATCAGTTCTGCGAAAATCAAACATATGCTTTTAATATGAGTCCCCCCCCCCCATGTTCGGAGCTGCCAAACCTTGTATTGCTCGGTGAAGAGAGCAGATGGGGGAACATAATTGATCCCAATCTGTGGGATCTATATTTAAATGTTCTGTCTGTGCTGTTGTTTCTTAGTTTTTAGAAAATAACATTTTCCTTTGTTTACCGACTGTGCATTGCAACACATTTTATTGTGAAGGTTCTTCTTCTTCTTCTTCTTCTTCTTCTTCTTCTTCTTCTTCTTCTTCTTCTTCTTCTTCTTCTTCTTCTCTGTCATCTGCATATTTGATGATTTTGAAAATTTACAGTATCAATAAAACTATTTGTTTAAGTTACAATTTCCTTGAAAATAGAAGCTTAAACTATTCTTACAGTTGATGTAAATAAATTCATACATATAAAAGTATTTCTAAATCATTCCGATGGATTTGGCTCATATGAAATTGTGAGAAACCCATAACTTACAGATACACACAAAAAGAAGAAGGAAAAATCTAAAGAAATCTCAAATAAACTTAGAATAGAAGTATTAATATTACTTATCTCTTTGAAAACTCCATAAAGAGCTTTTTGGGGTTTAATATGTATGATTAGTCATTATCCTTATTTTACAAAGAATTGATCATTCGTTTCTTAACAAGCGAGCCTCCCACACGTATAAGTACAGTTCACATCATTGGAAAGATATTTTCACAGCAGAAACAACCGGTATAAAACAATACTGCATATAAAGTGAGATGATTATGTCTAATGAGGACAAACATATGCACAAACATCCCTTTTCATCCAATTATTATTATATCACTGCTCAATAAATTTGGGTGTTTTGTTTTTTGTTATCGATTCAAAGTGGAAAACCAGAAGAGCTGAGCTCGTGTTTCTCTGGAAATAGTTTTTGTTGCTGTTCCCTGTGAAATGACAAAGATCAGTGTGTCCAGTGGGACGGTCACTAATGCAGGGTCGGCCTGTGGTATTGAGCTGTAGCTGTAGTTCTCTTTGTTTTCTCCAGCGTTGACCTTCTGTGGCTCGTTCTTACGTCGGCAGCGTCCCAATGTCCCACCTTCAAAATCAATAGGATCTCCAGTTATGGCAGCAGGGTGGCGACAGATATAATACAGGTGAATTGTTGTTGGTAGATAAAGGAATTTGCATCTGATTGTCCGGCCTCTGGTTTCAGAAAAAATCATTTAGAAAAACCTGCTGCTCACTGCGTCACCTCTGATTCACATGGAGGGAATGCAGCGTCGTGTCGGCTGAGAGGAGAAGTTCTGCTGCTGCTGCTGCTGAATCGGACCGAACATCATCCAGTCATTACTCAGAGAAACAGAAGAGTCTGCTGCCTCGATGGAAAGCTCTTTTCTTAAAACCTGTGAAAACGTCAATAAGCAGGTTTTGAAATCCCTGAAAGACCTGTTGGAGACTTTAACAGTTGATAATAAACTAAATGTGACTTCACTTCACCATCGAACAGCAGCTTTTACCTCTTTCTTAACATTTCCCCAACCTCCTCCACGTTAACCTGGTTTGTTTTTGTCTCGAGCAGATGTATTGCTTAGCAACCGCATCACCATCGTCATGGAGGTGGTGGTTGCATCGTTTGAAGTGGACGTTCCACTGTTGGTACGTAAAGGCAGCATCAACGAGACCTGAGAACACGAGCAGATATAGTTCTTATAGTTCGGGAATATTAAGTTAATAAGTTACTGAACAATGTGCTTTAGTGTGACGTGTATGTGAGTTAGAAAAGATATGAGTCAGTCGACAGCTGGCTCTCATTTTTGACTGTTTACTCATAACACACACACACACACACACACACACACACACACACACACACACACACACACACACACATTCAGACTCAGTGACATGTGTATGAGCATCTGTACTCAGCTGGAGGTGTAACAGTGGCTCATTAAAGCTCTAACACCACACAACACACTGCAGGACTGTGAGAATGCAAGACAACACACACACACACACAGACACACACACACACACGAGAAGCACACAACCAAAACGGGTGAGGAAAACAGACGATGGCGCTGTGAAAGGAAAAGAGCAGAGCTGTGTTTTAAGTGATACTAAAGGAAGAGAGAGAGAGAAGAGAGTTTGTGGGGTGGAAAAGTTGCTGGGAAGGATAAATGGAGAGAGTGGGAGGGAAAGAGTGAATCAGAGCTGTGGTAAATGTGTGTGTGTGTGTGTCTTTTGAAGAGCTGCACTTTTTTTTTTTGGATTCATCATCTTTTGACAGTGGTTTGCACGGATTCTTCACAGCGAGAAGGTCCCTGGTTTGAATCCTGCTCAGGTGGGATTTCACCAGGTTCTCTGACCTTATTTCATGGATTACCTTAAATATTCATACAAACATTCTTGTTCTTTAGGGTTTAAATCCTGCTAATTTAGACTTTTCCTCTAGTGTCACCATTAAATTGGCATTTGTGGTTTTGAGTGACGTGTCTTGATGGATCTCAAGATGATGAATTGAGGTAACTTTGCTAATCACGTACGTTTTATTTCACCAGGTCAAATTTTACATTTTCAGGCATTTAAATGCAGCATCAGGTGTAGCTTATAGTTACAAATATGAGCTTGCATATTTTACAGGAAAAACATGAACACGTAACCTTCATCCCATTTTCTTACTTTAATTTACATCTGATCCTTCGGGATTCTCAGTTTTTATTCGACCCTTAAAGCTTCAACCAGCCGGGCGACCCTGGAGAAACACAACACACTGATGCTTCCTGAGAGAATTCTTCACCACGCTGTCTTGTGACAGAACTCTCAGGTCTCTGGAAAGAAAAAAATACGACGCTGTGGAACCGGTTAAAGAATCCACACCCGCCCGTCTGACTCCACCTGGGAGGAAAAAATACAACCCAGCGCCTCCTCTGAAATATTCATGAAGCTGTTGAGCTGGAGAGAAGTCGTAACTCAAACACCGACACACACTAAATTTAGTTTGACTTGTGTGTCTGAGAGTGACAGCCTTGTGTGTCGCCCCTGTCGACTGATCTGACACAGCTTTATGAGAGCCCAGAGTGTGCTCTGAGCACTGTGTGTGTGTGTGTGTGTGTGTGTGTGTGTGTGTGTGTGTGTGTGTGTGTGTGTGCGTGTGCGTGTGCGTGTGCGTGAGAGAGAGACTCAGGTTATCTGTCTGTACATCTGCTCATTGTGTGAAAAACGGGAGTGTATCAGGGGCAATGCCTTTTGCCCCCCGTGTGTCTTTGTCTTTGTGTGTTTGTGCTTCAGGGCTCGAAGATTTCAGCACAAACACTGAGAAGTTCTCTTGTTCGGTTTCGCTTAATTATGCTTTTTTAGAGTCTTGTTTGAAATGTAGTTCTTCAAATCAAGCAGAAATAAATACAATGACCTATTTCCTCTACACGATTAATGATGATTATATTATTCCAACGAACCACAAACATTTACAGATGATACCAAGAAAGCAAAAACAGAAACATTTTGATTCCTGGACGGTTTACGTTCACTCCAGGGTTAAAGTTGTTTCTCAATGTGTTTCCAGGATGGTTAAGAAAAGGGTCTGAAGCTTTCTATGATCGTCTGAATCTTCCTCCTGGATTTATGTAAATATAATTGCAGTGTTGCGGACGGTGTTCCCAGAGTTCTCCCTCCTGCTCCAGCTCGACAGAACAAAGAGTCAAAGTTGAAGCCTGTAGCTTCTCTGTGTTTTTCTCTGTCCTGTCAAAGGTGAAACTCCCGAGAAGCGGGAACAGTTTTCTTTATTCTTCACAGTCGAGCAACCTGCCATTAGTCCAGTGGCCCGACCGCTGCACATGCTTTAAATCAGCCATAAGGCGTGGACGTGACTTAGTGAGCCGTGAAATATGAATCTCTCCCGTGGCCGGTGTTTCACTGTAACCTTGGAGATGACACGAGCCGACGGAGCCTCGATTCTGCTGCAGCTCCACCGCAAATCAGATAAAACCTCGCTAGTACAACACACAGACCGTGAAAAGTAAGGTCGGAGAGATCACGGAGTAACCAGGATACAGTCGCATCTGTTGGTGACCACAGACGTGGGTTCACCGTGATCTAATCTGACAGGTGGTTCTATACGCAGGGGGCAGAGAAGATCGTTTTAGACGGTTTAAGAGGGATAAAATACAGGATCTTGCATTTGTGAGATGTTGTGAGCTGCAGCCAATCCTGGCTGACAGAGGACAGATCACCAAGCAGTCGCCAACATACAGACTAATTAACCAATTAACCTAAACCTAATCTGCATGTCTTTGGCCTGTGCCACAGAAGAATGCTGCGTGTCATGTGTTTTCTCTTCTACTTCAATGAAATGACACGATGAAGATTGATATAAAGTTTCCTCAGACTCAGAGTTTCTAGCGTAGACCTGCTGTGGTCTGATGAAACCTAAACGGTTCCGTCTTGATGGTCGTTCTGTGTTTTTTGTGAAACCACACAAACATATTTGGAGAGAGATGGACGTTTATTTTAGCAAATTCTGCACTGGAGAAATTCGGGTCTCAGGCTGAAGCTAAATATAAATAATTATATCCAAATGATTTCAGATCTTTTTTAATCCCGAACCCATGTTCTATCGTTCCCAGGACGAAAGGACACCGTCATTCTCCTCCTGATTTCCCTTGTTTCTTGTTTCCTCCTGGATTCCATCAGTATTTAAGTTCTCCAACTTCTCCAACTTCTTGCTCCGACCGCAGCGCCAGGAAACAGGGGGAATTTGAATGTTTCCGTCTATTTCACTGTAATTTTTCTGTCAGATAATATTCTAAAGATTTTATTCCCTGAAGTAAAAGTCGAAAGGTTGCGAGCAAATAATTGGCCCGGTCTTTTTAAAACACCTGGAAGGCTTTTTAACCTCGCCCTGAAATAAGCTTATTATGATGGAGCATCTCGTCGTAGAATATTCGTGTGAAATACCTGAAACTTTCCCACTTGACAACTCTCTAACCCTTCGTCTCCACCTGAGCGCAGCGTGCCCCTGCTCAGCCAGGTATATGCACATCAGTGGCCTCTGCCTCCGTCTCTCTGTTCCTAACTCTGTAATTATCTCCTGCACTTGATAAAACCCTCCGGCTCTCTCGCTCTCTCAATCCCATCTTATTGCCGTCGTTATATTGCACCTAATCATCTCTCGCCGCTTTACTTGCGTTGGTTTCTGAACCCACCCCCTCGTCTTCATCTCTGGCTCCCTCCTGTCGTCCCTCTGTCTTTTTCCTCCTCTCTCTGTCTTTCCCACCATCCTCTCCCTTCTTTACCACTTTCACTCCCCCCCTCTCTTCTAGCCATTCCTCAGGCAAACTATATTTTCCCTGCAATAAATTTGGTCAAATAGGAAAAAAATACTGGTTTCCCTCTGTTTCCACTGCGGTTTGTTTACCCTCTCCACCTCCAGTGACGGCTGCTTCACAAAGCTCCGCTTTCATCTCACAGTTTCTGCCGGTTTAATCTCACGCCTCTCTCTCTCTCTCTCTCTCTCTCTCTCTCTCTCTCTCTCTCTCTCTCTCTCTCTCTCTCTCTCTCTCTCTCTCTCTCTCTCTCTCTTGCGTGTACGCCTGCAAACTGACAGGATGCACTTTAATGCACTAAAAGGTGTATCCAGTTTTCAGGGAGGCAGGAGGTCTACTGTGATTATTCACTCGTACTTTAACATCTTCCTCCATCGGTGTCAAAATGATGAAATGCCTGTATCTCTATTTTTCTTTTTTCCGTGCCAGTGCAGCACGCTGTAACTTTGCCACGTGAAGCGATAACACCCACACACATAAATATTCATGCTCATCTCCAAACTAATCGATGGTTGTGTCATCCCGCAGCAGGTTTACCCAATCAGACACTTTACTGTTTGTGGAAACATAGTTCAAGCTGATATCGCAAAGTCTTCCTCTGACCCCTGTTTCTGTGGATGTCTCAGTTTATTAGATCGACAAATTCCACCTCATTAATTCATATTAGGCTCCGCGCAGCAGGATCCCGACTGTGTGAAAACATGGGCGCTTCTGTTTAGGCCTTTTAATAGGAACAAATATGGAGGGAGGATTTCATTAAAGCAAGACAGCTTGGAACTTCAGATGAAATTAGCTCCGTGGTGACAAACGGGTTATAGAAGTAGTTTTTCTGTCGTTGGTTTTCCTTCTTTTTCAAGCCCTCGTAGACCCCGTGGAAAGTATTTCTGCTGTTAACAAGTTTTCCTGTACGTTATGTTTGTGTTTTCCAGGATGGTCGAATACTCGCTGGACCTACAGAACGTCAACTTCACGGCTATCAGAACAGTGAGAGTGCTACGACCTCTCAAAGCCATTAACCGGGTGCCAAGTAAGTCACTACACCACCTCAGACTGTGTTCACATGTATTATAAGACCAGTTTTAAACCTGCCTGTTTGGACTAGGATGTTTGTTTGACACTGGTTTCAGTTTTCTATCTATCTATCCATCTCTCTGTCTATCTATCTATCCATCTATCTATCCATCTATCTATCCATCTATCTACCTCTTCATCTGATTCTTCTGCTGTTAATCGCTTCTCTCTGAAGAGACATTGATTATATATCTGAAGACCGTGATGTGTTGTCACCCGTTGTCGTGAGTCTCATTCAGCACCCTGGACAGCTGCCTGCAGGAGGAGCCAGCGCTGTCTTGCTCGTTCTCTGTCCGAGGTTCTGAACATGAGTCACTGGGCCAGAAATACCTCGAGTGTGAACACGTTCAGATTAGATGCTTATTCCACACTGGAGTGAGTGGGATCTGGCTTTGAGCTGATTACAGGCAGGGAGGATTTTCATCCACTGTCGTGTTCAGGCTGGGAAAGTTTGTTTGATACAAAAGACAATATTTTAAAAAGCATGTTGCATCAAAAAAAGGTTTATCTAGGGGACAGATATTTATGAGTGTGGGATATTTCGTGCAGCTTTATTGAATTTAAGGAGGCTGTTGGGCCTTGACGGAGGCGTGTTGCTCTATTGACATTCAATTTTCTTTTGATTATATGTATTGAAGGAAAGACGAAATTGCAATAGTCAAAACCTACTTGTCAAATGTTGTCCCCTAAAAATCGACCTGCTTTTATCAGTGTGTTAAAGTCGTCTTTAGAAAATATTGTTTGAGTTGAGTTGTCCACCGAACGTTTCCAGTGTTATTGAATGTGAAGACAAACAGCTCCTATTTGGATCTGAATGTTGTGTTCACTCTGCCTTGCTCACAGACGCCTGCTGGCATTGTAGGTGCACACACAACCAAATGCTGCAGCAGGGATTCTATCCTGCACCATTATTCATCCTGTTGCAAATGGACCACACGACACCAGCATCATTGTATTTGTGGCAACAAACCTGCAACACACAACCCCGACTGCCAAACGCTGCCCGAAGGCCTCATTGTGTTGGATGTAATTACATCATTTTGATTGTGTACCTGTTGTTTTCATGAGGCGGCCTGGTGCTGCAAGAGGTGGAATAGTGACTGTGAGAAAATGTTTTGACATTATACACTATTAAAGCTTTATAAGTTGCAACAGGCAAGTTTAATCCTGTGTGAGGAGATGAATTCCCGGGGACACCGAGTGCAGGGAGCTTTTTAAATGTCTAAACTGTAATGTCATCCACTGTGAAGCTGCTGTAATCCAATCTGATGTCGCTGAAGTGTTTTGAGTGGCCCAGCCCATCACTTTAGCTCAGAGAGTATCTGTCCTCCTTGATGAGAATAATCAGAGCTTGCTGCTCGCAGCTTTTGTGCTTTCTGTGTCTAAATTGTGCCTCGAAGGCAATCACTTTAAGAAGCTATGAGTGCTCTCTGAGTCGGATACGCCGGCGCTTGAAGTTAATGTTGTTTTGCATCCTTTATAAGTATAATTGCTAAACCTCCCACTGCTCATAAATCTGCAACATAAACTATCGCAGTAATTTCCCTGTGAAAACAGGTGCAGCTAATTTTGTTGGGAAATAACCTACGTGACATATGGAGAGCACTTCACCACGAGGCCACAGGGAATCTACAGCTTGAAGATCTAGAAATCGAGAGTTGTCCCCAAAAGAATTAAATAATTCTGATTAGACAAAATAATGAATGATTTGTCCCTGTTGTCCAGAACCTTTAACCCTTCACTCTTTTTATCTTATAAACATCAATATCCTCAGTTTCCCGAAGACTATTTTATCCCCTGTCTCTCGTCCACACACGGTTTCAGTCAGTAAAAGAAGTGCCGATGTTCAAAATCTCCTTGTGTACATGTACACAGTGTTTTTGGAGATAATGACATCAGAAAGTACTTTGCAATGTCTGTCTGCCCGACAGCACTCAGCCATGTTCCCTTCAGTTTTCAGAGCCTCTCTCACATCAGAAGAACAAACTGGTGAATTTAATCACAGACATGTGAGAAAAATGCATTTATGAGTCACTCTTCTAACAGTCTTATGATTCACTGATGCTGGCAAACAATCTGTTGTTTTAATGTTAAACAATAATTGACATTACACACAAAACAATGTTCCACAGGAGAGTTTTCCATTACAAAAGTTTGGCCTTCAAGAGATTCATGGCTGCCAATGTTTTTGCTGCACAGGGAGTTAAATCTACCCGGGTTGTTTTGTAAAGGTCTCAGCTGCGAGTAAACACAAACTCTGAGGATTTATTTCATTTTAAACTATGTGCACAGCTGTAATCTGTCATTTCTATAAGCGGAGGTGACTTTTCTATTCCTACGCTTTTCTCTCCCTGACATTAAAAATGCAAATGCGTCATTGGTTCGTTGTGTCCGAGGCTCAAGGAGAAATGTTTCGCTAAGAGAGGAGCAAGAAAAGAGGAAAGAGTGAGCGAACATTTTGTGTAATGATCACTCTGTTGATGTTTTCTTTGTGGTTTATTCAGCAACATTTGGGTCAAGGAAGCAGAAAGCAGGTGAGAAAGGAGAGAAAAGAGACAAATGAGTCAGGGAAGAAGGGATTACCCAGCTCCATGAAGGATAGCCAAAGATGGACGAGAGGAAGAGAGGGATGATGAGTGGAGGGATGTGGGAAGACTCAGATGAGAAGGCTATTACGGTGATAGATAGAGCCGGGGAGACAAGTGCAAGGGATGGAGGGAGTCGTCGGATGAATAGAGATAAAATGGGCGAGAGAGACGGAAAGGACAGAGGACTGGAGAGAGGAAGACGAGATGAGAAAAGTGTGGGGGGGGGTGATTAGATCTCGGGGGGGGGGGCAGAGGAGATGATGCAGCCGTTCCACACATGCATGTACACACACTGCTGTAATAAACTGCTGTTGGTTGAGGCATAAATCCTAATGTTGCATTTTCCCTCAGAGCTCGAGTCGACCACACACACACACACACACACACACACACACACACACACACACACACACACACACTAACCCTCAATGCATACAAATCTATAGCTCATGTCTGAGACTCTGTTCTATTCCACTGTGACTTTGAGACAAAAAACGTGCACAGATAATGTAGAAATAACTTCTTGGTTCTGAATGTTCAAGAGAATTGTCTTCGAATGTGAAATCGTCCAACCACAAATTGTTTTTTCCAACTAGTACTGAATACGTCCACGGTCCAAAGACATTCAGTTTGGCCTCATGTTCTCCGGATCAAGTATTGGTGTCTGT
Source organism: Verasper variegatus (assembly GCA_026259375.1). NCBI lineage: Eukaryota > Metazoa > Chordata > Actinopteri > Pleuronectiformes > Pleuronectidae > Verasper > Verasper variegatus. The sequence goes on along the minus strand of CM048044.1, from coordinate 2,376,794 downwards.
ACCAGCGGGTATTGGCTCCAGCCAATCTTTCTTTCTCTGTGGATTTATCTTTGTTCTTTTGCAGTATTGGTAGAAAACCAAGATCTGCTTCAGAATAAAACCAAATCCATGAAAATGTCACTTTCTACAATATGGGACCTTTAACTTATATTAGCCCGAGGGGATGAGAAAGACCAGTTTGTAACAAACGTGCCGGCTGCAGCTGCCAAGAGCCGGTTGTTTCACTCCTCTTTGTTTGTTGGATGAATAAAGAAGCAATTCTCTCCTTTATTAAAGACAATTTACCACGGAGCTCATCTCAGGGGTAATTCGATCTCCGTGCTGCGGCTGAGACACAAACACGGAGTCACCGACGCTTCACTCGGGCTGAAACACTAACGCAGCACACAATCAATGCAGATACTCAACCACAACCAGCTGCAAAGCCACAATCCCAACACACAGACACACACACATATGCTATCGGCGAGCGTGTGTGTGTGTGTGTCTAAGTGAGACGAAGAGTCAGTTAATGGGACGTTAATGGGAATTATCCAGGTCTGAGTCCCACTGGCCACAGCTTAAAGGACTCGGCCTGTTTATTACATTACCCACAATCCCCCTGTGGGAGAGGCCAGCCGTCAGCAGCCAAGATGACGGTTGTCAGCAGATTCTCTCTCTTCTTCTGATTCATATTCTGTTTATTCTCTCTGTCACCTTTCCTCCGCTCCTCCCGCCTGCAGCTGCTTCCACAGTCTCCTGCAGATAATCAGAACCATTGTAGAAGCTCTTTTTTTAGCGTAAAACAAACATGTCCTCGCTGTCAAGAATAGTTAATATCTCATTTTCATATAACCAGGTTAATGCTATTGTTTTATAGACTTTAAATTTTAAATCTCTGCATCGTTTTACCTTCACCTTCTTTCTTTGTTTCCTTGGAGAGTAACTTTGCATTTGGAAAACTAATATTACCGTTGATTTAACAGGTTGTGTTTTCACGTGAGGGTGTTTTTGCGTCTGTATCTTCAAACGGACTCAGTCACTGTGATGGAAGCTTTTTTTCAAATGTTTCAAAAATAAATTGGCTCCTGTTGATTTATAATATCTGGCACCAGCTCGAGGGAGACGTCAGCTGTGGCTCGCTTTCAAATCCCTTTTAATTTAGTTGAATTCAGATCAACTTACTCGATTCATTCCATATTTCTCAGGTGAAGCTTAACCCAATATTCACGGCTATTGAGAATATTGTGCTCAAGGGTTATTGACAGATATTAATTATAATAACAATGTTTTATTTGGCTTTTTCTCTGTAAATCAATGTTTTCCTCCGTGTCCGTGAGAGCTAAGAGTTTGAATTATTTGAGGAAACCAGCCGACAAATCATCAAATATTAACATCAGAAGAAGAAAAACTTGGCCGAGCACACGTTTCACCAAAGGTCATGCAAGCTTCTACCAAACGGGTGAGAGGGGGAAAGAGAATATTTCCCTGGCATCACCTTCTAACAGGGGATTTAAGGTCTCAGGAGAAATGTGCATCCTCCAGTTGTGATTGGACGACGCCTGCAGACTGTTGCTAAACCACAAATAGAGGGAATAGATGCATAACATTTAAAATGCAGCACAACAGGCTTTTTAATGGCAACTTTTTACATATTTGGCGTTTTGTATTTTAAAATAAACGTCAGTAGAAAATACAGGTGTCTGTTTGCGCGACCTCGCAGCTTCCTTCCTCTGCTCCAATCAGTTCACATCGTCCCATTATTTGTCGCAGGCCCCTGGGAGAAGTTCCGAGGAGCGACACTTACCCCCGATTAGTCAGCTAAACGCTGCATCAATCCTCCATCCACTCTACAGATAGAATTTAACCCCTGGTTTGGTTTTTCCTTATAGAGATCAGAGCCGATGTAATGGGCCGTGGGATCACAATTAGTGTGGAGATTAGACATTGATTGGCTAATTATGCTAATACGACGGCTTATATGGAAATGAAATGTGCTAAATATCTGCGTGAGGAAGACAGAGGGAGCAGCGGGAACAAAAAGAAGAGATGCAGTCAGGTGGAAAGATGAGGAGATTCCAACTGGCTGACATTTCTCTGAGGTTTGAGTGTTCGACACAGAACAATCACAACAACTCTCCTCCCTCCAGTGAAGCTCCATCTGGGAAACTCATGATCTTTCTTCAACACTTTCTTCAATTGGCTCCCCTCAGTTGTGCAGGACACAGTTTTAAAGGTTTACTTTTAACACAAATACTCAAGATTGACTGTACATGTTCAAATCAAATGAACTTTGTTGTCTCCATGGGGAAATTCTTTCTTGGGCCAAGGTGCTACCGAAGCTGCAGAACAGTACATTGTGCAACAAACATCACAAAACACTACACAAATAAAAGTGAGTTGAATATTGCACCTGCCCTGAAAGCACTTAAAAAGATAAAACACTAAAAGAATAAAAGGAAGTGGAAGTTGGATGACTTACCAAATGAACCTTGGTGTAGAACAAATAAGAAAAGAGTTTAGTTTGGAGAGTTTCCAGGGAGCAGTGTGGCTGAGCACTGACAGTTTTTACATTTAAAAGATACCACATAACACACAAGAGGAAATTTAAATTTAAATTCAAATATAATTTGCATAAATGCAGTTTTGGGGACAAGTACAAGTTCAGCTCCCTGTGCTCCGGCCCTTCAAATGTTAGGTTTTACAACGGTAAATCTACTTGGTTATGAGTAATGAGTTGCAGCCTCTTGATTTGAAGGTTGTGGGTTGTATTCCCTTCAGGAGCAGAGCAGAGGTGTGAGCCTCGACACTGTGTCACGTGTGATGAGGTACATGTCTTTGTGTGTCTGTAGGTATGCGTATCCTGGTCAACCTGCTGCTGGACACTCTGCCCATGCTGGGAAACGTCCTCCTGCTCTGCTTCTTCGTCTTCTTCATCTTCGGCATCATCGGCGTGCAGCTGTGGGCGGGGCTGCTGAGGAACCGCTGCTACCTGAAGGAGAACTTCACGCTGTGAGTCACCACGTGTGTGTGTGTCTGTGTGTGAAAGAAGAGGCTTAAGGGAGTGTGTCGAGTGTTTCTCTGCTGTGTGTGTGTGTGTGTGTGTGTGTGTGTGTGTCTGATGTTTTGCTTTCTGAGTCTGAACAAAGTTACGTCATGAGAGAATTGACCGATAACACGCTACAGGACGTGTGTGTTCACGGGTCAGTCTGTCATCCCTCCTCACATTACCTGCCCTCCCTCAGTGTGACCAGAAGATTAATTACATCGTCGAATCAATTTACTGATAAAACCAGAGAGAGAGAGAGAGAGAGAGAGAGAGAGAGAGAGAGACTGACTTTCTCTCTCTCTCTCTCTCTCTCTCTCTCTCTCTCTCTCTCTCTCTCTCTCTCTGATAGTGCTGATATAATGAGGCTGATTGCCGACCGAAATTTGCAAAGTGCAAACTTAATTATCTCAGAGTCAGTCCCCAGTCAGGCATAAAGGTACAGACACACACACACACACACACTCACACACACACACACACTCACACACACACACACACACACACACACACACACACACACACTCACACTCACACACACACACACACACACACACACACACACACACACACACACACTCACACACACACACACACACACACACACACACACACACTCACACACACACACACACACACACACACACACACAGACACTCTCTGCTTCTCTCTGTCTGATCTCCAACACTGTTTTTAGCGCAGGTGTCTGTTCCACCTTCCATTCTGAATCGATCCACCCGTCCTGAAACTGGTCGGGTAAATCACAAATATTTATCTCAGCAGCAGCGATTGATAAAATAACAGAGAGCACAACCGCAAAGATAATCACAAACTGAGACTTTTTGTGCGTTTGAACATTTTTTGTCATTCGTCGACTGAACGCAGCCTCTGATATCGACCTTAATGTGGCCCATTGATAATATAACAAACATTTGAGTTGCTTGCTGATTGAGGTGTTTGCTTGTGTGTGTGAATGGATTCTGAGAAAGGAGGTAGCAGGAGCACAGAAGTTACATATGTACAAAGCTCAGATTTTTATTCTATATCCATTTTATATATTGTTTTCATCTTTTCCATGATTTAACATCATTTTAAAAAGTACATCTCATCATTGTCAGTATTTAAACTACACTTAATAGTTCTATATATTTATCTCCAGCCTGTTTTATTAAGGTCAGAACTCCTGCTCTTTCATGTGTGAGATATTCGACTTTTCCAACTATTTTTACATCGGTGTTACTTTTGTTCCAAACGACTCCCCTGCAGCTCCGCTCAGGAGTTATCGGGTTTCTCCGTGAGGCCGAGACCTCAAGCTGTGCAGCGGGAAAAAAGACCACGCTCAGTTTCACCGAATCCGCTGCTGAGCTCATTCAAGAAGATGAAGCTGCTGATCTGTTTCCCTGTGTTGTTCCAAGAAAAGAAACTTTTCTGTTCCCTCACACACGTTGGCAAAGCACCTGTGCACATTCTAAGTAACGTTAAAAACAATTCCCTGCGGTGCACGTGCACAGACGCACATTTTCCCCTGAACATACAATGCACATTCATGCATGCACACATCTCCCCCACCGATACACACAATTGAATATACTCTGCAGGGTATATTTGGAAAAGGTCTGAGCTGTAGGATGCTAATGTACTGTACCTCTAACCTTTACAGTCTGACAACTGCACGCACTTTTCTTTTTAAATGCTTCTTGTATCTTTTCTCCATTTCCCCTTCCTTTGGGCTGGAATCTTATTCCGCTGCGTGCGTGAGAGCTTTGTTGTGGTGATAGCGTAGTGTTGCTCTGATGTTCTGTATCTCAGTGGCTCTGGGCTGTTTGTTTTGGTTAAAGTGTCAGAAATTCAATTACTCCTCTGTCATGTCGCTTCAAAATCAGACGAGTGCAAATGCTGCTGTTGGTTTAGGCTGAGCTACGTCTACACACTCTGCCCGAGTTGTTCGGCAGCGCAGGGATTCACTCTCCTGTTTGTGTGTTTCTGTGTGTGTGTGTGTGTCAGAGTGTGTATCTGCATGTGTTTGTGCACAGGAGCTGAACCGGCAGCTGTCACTCAAATGTCAACATCCGACAACTTTTACCCAGAAAACTCAATTGCAATAGTTTTCACATTGATTACACAAAGGATTCTGAAGAACTGTGTCTCTGTTCTTTTCAGTATTTATCTACATAAAATGCACAAACTTCATGTTTATCTTTATATACTAAACAGTCTATATGTTTGCTTATATGTTGGTGACATTATTCCAGTAGACAGAACCCAGTTTACAGTTAAATACAAAACAATGCAAGATAAACAAAACCCAGATAATAGATAATCTTTATTAGTCTATATTATTTTAATAAGTTCCTGGAGTGTACTTTATTGGAGATTATAAATAATATAGAGACCAATATTGAAATATGATTTGTTGTGTTTAATTTATAAGAAATCCCTTTCAGAGGAAAACCCCTTTAACTCCAGTTAAAACTGCATCCGATGAATTGCGTGTTCGGTTCAAGATGAATTTAACATTTCTTTAAGTGTTCAGCTGACCCGCTGTGCCCCGATGGAGAGACTGAAGAATACAGCTCTGCAATTAACATCAGTTCATTACTGGGGAGAGTAGCAATTGACCACTTGTTTCTATTTTCCCCATAATTAGCGCGTCGCAGGAATCGTTCTCCAAATCCACATTTACATATTAGCAACCATAGACCAACTTGTCAGATTAGAAGACGAGACAAGAGGATTTAAAAAACAATAATTATTTTGTCGCGTGTGTATCAAAGTGTTTTGATCTCAGTTTAAAGCTGTATCCCAGAATGCATTTCACTTCAGCTGTATATTAAATTTTGGAAGTGCGATATGTGTTAATCACGTCTGATCGCTCATCGGCCTTGAATGATGATAATTGTCCTCACGACCCCTGGTAACAGCAAAAGGAAAACGGCGATGTGAGCAGGTGCTGCTTGTTCCCAAATATCTCTCTGATTAAGGGAACAGCTAAGACCAGAGTGAAGGCACACGGGCTCAGACAGTAACTGTGAGTCTGCCCGGGGAGAGGAGATCCGCAGGATGTCGGAGCTGGATGCTGCTCAAGCTGATGGGCTGGGCCATCGCCATGGTAACCAACTCAGAGATGAGATGTAATCGTGGGATGTCCTGACCCACCTGAGTGAATCTCAGTCAATTTCAACGTTCAAGTTCGTTCTCTTTTGTCCTGGAAGTGCAGTTTTTATATGACTCACTTTAGCTGAAGCTGCGGCTGCTGTCCGGAGCCCGACGTCTCCTCGGGTGTGAAATCCCTGCCGTCCGCCTGACACCGTCTGGTGGCGAAGGTAATCACCTCGGTACACAGAGGCACACGGCCGCTGTTGAATCCGATAACAAGCGCGACTGTGATATCTGCCGTCGCTGGATTTGTGGCCGTGTCACGTGCGGCGGTGGAGATTTGAGGAGAATAAGAGGGTGGATGGTCACATTGTTTTTATTTTCCTGATGCGCACACTCGCCGTTCTCGGGGCCTCTGGTTCAGCAATGAGATAAAAAGCCAAACAGCAGAGCACACTCCCGATCAACAGGAGATCAGATGTTGTTCATTCATGCAGACACACACTGTTATGTTCATCCTGACACACAATATGCTACGTGTGAAGCCGACATGTGAAAGATCACAGAAACCATCTCTTTTCTGAGTTAATGTCTTTTGGAATGAGGAGCTGAACCCAACTTGTGAACAGAGCCAGGCACACAGAGATAAACATCATTTATATTATTATGAAATAGACGTTCCCATCAGTCAGATGCACCAGCAGGCACTGGACAGATTTCCACAGAACCTGGTGGAAGGACATGGGCCACGAAAGTTTGTCTGTTTGTTGTTTAACGCGGTTTTAGTCTTCACTCAATGTTGCACTTGAACTAAACAGTTGTTCGCTTACAGCTGCATTTATTGACTTTAACTTGACAGAAGAACGAACGGTTCACAGCCCAGCCTTTAAGAAGTTGCTCTAACTTGTTATGTCTGAGGCGTTTTGCTGACATTCTCCTCATCAGTGTGTTCTGGCCTCCTAACAATGTTTGGGCTCAATTAGCTGCAGAGGAGGTGGATGGTTTGTTTGTGAACCTTTGGACGGACTGAGACTGATTCTTCTGCACAAAACACATTTTTTGTCTCAAGAACTTTTCGAGAGAATCGTTTCAAATTTGGCCCAAATTTTATTTCACTCACAGATTACAAAACATCACACAACCATGTTGCTGGCCTCTTGAATTTGCTTTTGATGAACTAGATTTACTAGAATTCAGTGGTCGACTGTCACAGTGACCTCATGTGAGTCTATAGAAATAACTATGTAGCCTGAAACTGTACATTACAAGTATTTATTTCCCATATGTAAGGATGTTTCTGCCGTGATGCAATTCAGGAGGTTTTGTCCATAATCAATTCATATGATGTGGGTGGAAACCAAGACGAGGAAATAGAGACCAGGTCACAAGAGCTTCACTATAAATCTTACCCCCCCCCCCCCCCCCCCAACAACAGACGCCTGCACAGCTCCTCAGGTCAGTGAGCTTGATAATAGCTTCTTTTCAGTGCAGCACAATACACAGAGAGAAAGAACCTGACGACGCCTGAATGAGAGAGAGACGCTCACAATGCCGCCTCCATCGAGCCTCCTCAAATACCAGGTCGGACGTAATTGCTAACCAACATCGGTGCTCATCCGTATCTCTTTCTGCCGTCTGCCCTTTAAATAGCAGCCCCCTCTCAGATTAAAGAGCCGTCTCACAGATGCTCGGCCTCTTTAGCCTCAACCTTGCTCCTTTTGTAATTACGAGGAAAAACACCCGTACTCCTTTTATAGCTTCCCGTAGTTTTCTTTGTTTTTGTCGCATTCCTTCAGTTTCACATTTGTTCTTCTTGTCTTGCTTTGTATTCTCCTGTGTAACCTCCCTTCTTTCTTTATGTGCCACTCAACGTTGTTGTTCTCGTCCATCCTCTTCCGATTTCCTCCTTCCACCTTTCCATTTGCTTTCTCACACGTCTTCCTGTTGTGCTTCCTCCTCTGCTTCCCTCTCGTATCAGGCTGTTTCCCGTCCAACATCTTTTGAAAAGCAGAAGTTTAATTCGTGGCTCCCACTTCAACTCATTTAACAAAGATAACAGTTGTATTCATTTACTGTCGGCATTTTACAGCTCAGCAGATTTATTTATCCAGCGTTTACTCCTAAATCTCTGAAAGTCGTCCTCACAATATAAATATTCTATATGTTTTATGTTTTATGTTTTATAAGCTTGTGGGTGAAGAAATAAAAGATCACGAGCAAAGGAATTGGTCAAGGCCTGTGGGTTGAACAGTCGGACCAGTCTCTCTCTCTCTCTCTCTCTCTCTCATCTCTCTCTCTCATCTCTCTCTCTCACACTCACACACACACACACACACATTTCAGTTCAATTCAACAGTGTTTTATTGGCGTGAACATTTCAAATAACAGTGTTGACAAAGCGTTGAAATACAATTTTACCAAGTTTACTACAGCAGTAAAAAAACAATACATGATATCAAGAGCGAGTGAGTGTGTGTGTGTGTGTGTGTGTGTGTGTGTGTGTGTGTAGGTGTGTGTGTGTGTAGGTGTGTGTGTGTGTGTGTGTGTGTGTGTGTGTGTGTGTGTGTGTGTGTGTATATTAGATCGTGCACTTGCACGTGTCTTAGTTTGATTGAATCTGTTTGGTGTCTGGGAAGCTGTGTTGTTGTGAGACTGCTCATTAACTGTCTCTCTCTCTCTCTCTCTCTCTCTCTCCCTCTCTCTCTCTCTCTTGTCTGTCTATCACTCTCTGTCTCTGTGTCATTTCATCCACTCATCTCTCTGTCCATCATCATTATGTTTTATCCCTTCAGTTCCACCCACTAAAGTGCTGGAAACAGCCATGAAGGACGAGAGGTTTCTCTTCTGTCTAAAGCTGCCGTGGCAAATGAGTGTGAATGAACACGTCTCCATGTTTTTAAATGGAGTCATGTGGGAGATTATGTGTACTTATACCATCTGTACCTGCCTCCTATCACCTCTCTCCCTCTATCTCTTCATGTGTCTCAGGATTCCTGTAAACGTTAACCCTTCCCGTTCAACTTATTTGAATTTACTCAAAGTTTCCACCACTTTCTGTCTCCAGCACCACCGGCATCAATCTGCCTCGACCCTACTACATGGCTGACGAGGATGATGAGCGGCCCTTCATCTGCTCCCTGCCGGTCGACAACGGCATCATGTCCTGCAAAGACGTCCCGGCTCGCCGCGAGGGGGGGCGGACGTGCTGCCTGGACAAAGACGACGCCCTGTACCGCCAGTCGCTGGGCCTGAGCCCCGAGCCTCTGGCCAATGGCAGCGTGAGTGTAGCCGGGCTGTGTGTCAACTGGAACCAGTACTACACCAGGTGTCACACCGGACACGGCAACCCCCACAAAGGAGCCATCAACTTCGACAACATCGCCTACGCTTGGATCGTCATCTTTCAGGTGGGGCTTCTGGAGCGAGTAGCAGCACGTGAACACACTAACTTTTCATACCCTTGAGTTTCCACTCTCACTGTGTTTCCTCGCCTGTAGGTGATCACCCTGGAGGGCTGGGTGGAGATCATGTACTATGTGATGGACGCACACTCCTTCTACAACTTCATCTACTTCATCCTGCTCATCATTGTGAGTCACACACAAATAACACATTGGTATTTATCATGATACGGAAAAAACACATGTAAGAAACTACACATGAATACATACATCGTATTTTTACATTTCCTGTTTTTGTTGCCATGCTACAGATGACTGCAAATAAACACACACACACACACACACACTCAGAGGGATGTCAGTGTCACAGTGAAAAGCTTAAATCCCTGAAGAATCCTGCTTTTGTTCAGATAAAACACTTTAATTCCAGCTTCTCTGTGTGTGTGTGCTGAGATGGGTGTACGTGTGGTGCGTGTTCTTGTGTGTGTGTTTGTAATTGTTATCATAATGCTGCATGACTGCCAGTCCCAGTTACTTCTCTAACCCAGGGGCTGCCTTGTTTCTTTTTTTATTACACTTTTAATTGCCTGCCTTCAGATTCAGACACAACCGCCTCTCTTCTCCTCTCCTCCTGTCTAGTCAACACTCTCTCCGTTCCTTATGTTCTTCCTCTCCTTTGACTCCATCAATCACTGCACCTCTCTTCCTCTTCTCACGGCATCTATACGCATGCACACTTCTTCCCTTCCTTCCCTTCCTCATCTCCGCCTCACGCTCTGCGTGTCGCTCGCTTCCTTAACCTCCTTTCTTCCTCTCTTTCCTTTTATCTCCTGGTTCCCTTCATCCACTCCCTTCCTGCCTTCATCTCAGCTCCCCCCCACTTTTCTTCTTGCTGAGCAGTATCCTGAGCATCATTCATATATCTGTCGCTCGACTCATTATTCCCAGTCACGCGGAAATGCAGGGATAATTCATTTACACACATAACAGGACACTTTCCCACACTGCTACATCGAGCAGCTAAACCTGCCTCACTACAGCCGATATCACTGATGCCTTTCGGTGTGAAAACATCACGGAGGTTCGGAGGAAGCAGGAGGAAAGGAAGGAAGTAGCTGAGGACAGGAAGAGAAGTAGGAAATGGAAAAAAGATGACGAAACGAGAGTGAGAATAGAGCGAAGGGGTTTAGGTATAGATGGAGAAGTGGTAAGGAAAGCATGAAGGAATACAGTGAAGTATTCATTGAAGTGGGTTGGAGAGCAGCAGGGATGAGAGTGGGATGAGAGTGGGATGAGAGTGGGATGAGAGAGGGATGAGAGAGGGATGAGAGAGGGAAGGACGTATGAGTGGTTTGATAAAAGGAAAAGAAAGCTGGTGATGGACTTGAGTGTCAGCATGAAATCAGGGAGTGGATTTGGAGCAGAAGTACTGATCCCAGCATCAGAGGGTTGTACTGTCCCCCTACGTTTAGAATCATGTCGTATTCATGCAAGGGATGTTAATAACTACTGGAGGCCAATAGGCAGTAACATTAATACTTTAATCTCCCAGGTGCTGTAGCCACATTAGCATCACCAGCCCTTAATTCTTATTTGGCTTCTTTTCCTCCTCTGATCTGATGCTAACCCACTAGCTCCATCTCTTCCCATCTCGTAGAACCACTCTGTGTTAGTGAGTCACTGTAGCATGCAGGCTGCCCTCGGGTCAGCACGGGATGGTGACGCTGCTCATCTCACCTCTGGCGTTGCAAACACGATTGTTGAAGCTCTTGGCAAACAACCAGCAACACCTGCTGCTGCTGGCAGGAAACCACGTTTGGCAGCAGAGAATATTCAACCTGTTTCAAGTACAGATGAAAGTCTGCGTTGAAAGTTGTAACCTGAAGGGTCGTGGTGCTCGATGCAAAGTGAGACCATGACCACAACAACTGTCCACCACTGCAGCTGGTGTTATGGATGTGCAGTTTAAGGACATCAGAGTCAACTGAGTTGTAAGAATTTAAACACATCGTCAGTTTATGTTTCTACTGAGACGCCTGGAGGAGGAAAATCTCCACTGTGCAGTGTTTCTCGAGATGAATGTGTTGTTATTCATCTGGATTTAGACGAAGTATCGTGGCTCGATTCTCGCTGCAGCTGTTGGATGTGTGATTTTTCAGTCTCAGTCTCTTGTCAGCTTTGTAACAACATGTTTCAGGGAAAGTCTTTTACTGTTCTCCTGTTGAAAGCTCATATCTCTGCCTGTCCTCGTCTCACTGAGTTTCATGAGGAGACTTTTAATCAAGATGTTTTTAAAATGAAACGTCACTGAGCACGGTGTCACAATCCAGCTCGTCCTGATGGAGGAGAGGCTCCTGCAGGTCGATGCATCCACAACCTCCTGGACTTACGACGACACTGTGTCTCAAGATGGACGATGTGACGGCATAACATTCCTCCTCTTCCATGTTAGTGGATGGGACATGGAGCGCACTAAAAGTTCACAGTGAGCTACACGTCAAAACAAGATGGTCTCTGTCAGTTTAGGTTGTTCTTTCATTGTTGTTGTATGTTCTTCAGGAAGCATGAAACGCCTTGATTGACAGCAGAGACTGACTCAGGATTTGTCGAGCACTTGTATTTCTACCATGTCCCCGTCCCTCGATCACTTCTGTGGAAACACTGGCACAAATTGGCAGCATCGCCACAAGATGGCAGCGCTCGTATCCAGCATACTTTGGCTTCATTTCTAGATATTGGAGAAGAAGTGGAGACATGTCGTCCATCTTAATATACAGTCTACCTGACAGAGTTTCTTTGCTGGGGCAGCAGCAGCATCGGAACCAGTGACACCAGCTAAAGTATCAGCAAGGCTGGATGTGTGCTGGAGACGTCTCTGGACCTCGGAGCCGGTTGTGGAGATGAGGAAGCTGCGTCTTCACTGTCACAGTGGGGCTGAGGGAATCTCCTGAAAGTGATCCACTGTTTGTCTCGGATGTTGTGGAGCTCTGAAGTTCAACAGTCTGTGCAGCATCCTCCTCTCCTCAGTTTGCAAGGACTCCAGGGACGTGTCCTGTGGAGCGACGGAAGAGGGGGAGCCACAGAGACAGACACAGAGAAAGGGTAGGAGACAAGAGGTTTGCATTCAAGTTGCTTTGTCAGTTTCACTCACGTTGCATTCATGCAGATTAGGTGTGTGAAATTGAATTTGACTGATGGAGAGAGAGAGAGGCGGCTTTGGATGAGGAGCGAGTGATACGAGCGATGAAAAGTGTGAGAGACAGATGGCGAGACAGGGGAAAAAAAGTGCGGTAAAGATGGAGAGAGTTAAAGCTGTTGCTCTGTGCTGATTAACTTCATGTGGAGCAGTTTAGACAAAAGGACTCAGTGGAATTAAAGGCTTTACGTGGAAAATAGCTCAGCCCCGAGGAATTAAGGTTTAACATCCAGAAATACCAGCTTCCACCTGCTTTGTTACGAAGCTGCACAGTGTGGTGCGCCTCTTGATTTGACACTAGGCCGCCATGCACCACCCTTTGCTGATACCTGGTATTAACGTTCATCAGACTGTCTCTACCTCCTCCCACGATACAGACATGAAGACAAAATAGACCGACCCCGGGTACGATCGGGGGGGATGGACCCAGAATCCATCCATACACTGTCTCAGTTGTCAATCATGATGTTCTCTACCTCGTTTTTACATCATCAACTAACTAATTAAAACCAAACTCATCAGAACCGTGAACACTGAGAAGTACATTATTTAGTTTGGTCCATGGTTAATTTCAAGTTTAAATTAAATTAAATTAAATACGCTACATCCATGAGCTCCAGCACTTCATTGGATCTTAATTACAGCTCTAAACAACCTCTTAGAAATGGGGTTCAAAGGCCTTTGATAGAATCTGAATCCAGTTATCGAATCCACTAAAGTGGTTTGTTTGGTGCTTAATGAGGTTAATTAATGTAAATGTGCAAACGATCGTTGAAATTTTTTTTTATTTCCCTCAGCACAGCAACAAAAGTTTATCGGGACAAAATGATACTAATTTAATATTTAACAATATGGTGAAGTGTATTTCCACAGACATTATCTCTGCTGTGTCACAGTCATTCGCTTCTCGGCTGTTGTGCAGCTGCAGGAGACACAGACGGACCAAACAGTCAACACAGTTAAACAAATATGAATTAAATAAGATGAAAATACCATCAAGGGAACATCCTCTAATTAAACTGCGGATGTTTTGTATGTAAGCTGCAGCGGACATTACCTGAAGGGCACCTGAGGCGTCTCCAGCATGACGGACATTAAACAGCTTCACAATGAAGCCTCCTGTGAATCCACCGCATCCTGCAGTGGTTGTGTTGACTTTACAGTGCTTAAAGCTGGTCTGCCATGTTTGTCCATCGTCCCTGTGCTTTAGTGTGTATTTACAATCCGGTTGTGTGTCTGTTCTGTCAGAGCGACTGACTAAACAGAGGATTATGAACCACTCGATTAGGGATTCGTCGACCTTGCAGCTTAATGAATCTGGGTGTTTTGTCAACATGGACCCAGATCCAGATGGAACCGGTGAATCAAACCCACCCCTACAACCCACCACTGACCCAGTAGCTGGTGTTTGAGGACACAACATTGAGTATCAGTAGATGTACTCGTATAGCTGGAGGTTTGTAGCTGTAACCTCAGTGTCACATGCAGAGATGGGAAATACGAGTGTCCTTCTTTCAGACTTTGCAAAAACCTCCCCGTTGAAAACATCACAAAATATCTCATTCTATAGCTGCTCGCTGTTGAAGTGTCTTTTCCCAGCAGTTGTTAGAGGCGTAGCTGCAGTTCTGTAGATTCATCGTTTTTTAAAACAGCCGCCTGCTGTCGCTGCAAATGAGCTTGTTAGGATGTTTGCAAATTTGATCCATTTTGTTCCTTTCATTTATTAGCCCTGTGGAAAGAAAACAATGAGTTAGACGGAGTTCAAAGACTCTAGAGAACTCTGTGAACTCAGGAGAGGTTTTTGATTTGCCCACCTCCATATCACATGGTAGTAATGTGCTTTTACTGTCCCAACTAACCTCTGAATTAAGGACAAAGGAAGAACGTACACAGCAGAAGATCGCCCAGGTCACATGTGTTCACAACATGACATTTGCTTCTACAGAAATCCTGTTGACAGCACATTGACACCGGCATCGGCTGTTATCACCAAAAGCTGGGTCTGCATTTTCTACATGGAAGACGCCTCTTTATTTATCCCACTATATTGTTATCATTTTTGTTTTGTTCAGTTTTGAACCGATATCTTACTCAGGGGCTGTAGCAAAAACTCTGGAAAACATCCGGAGCCACTGACCCTGACGTTCTCACACACAGCCCCTATGGAAACTTTCAGGAAAATGTCTGGACCACTGCTCACACATCCCATTCACACACAAACAGTACGGCCATCAGGGGCAACTTGGGGTTCAGTGCCTTGCCCAAGGACACTTCAACACTCCGGCTGGAGGATCTGACCACGAACCGTCTAATCAGTGGACCACTTGCTCTACCTCCTGAGACACAGCCGCTCCCTGCACATTTATTGGATTCCTTGTTAGGAAATATTGATTCTATGAGCTGCGGTGCTGAGGATTCATTTCAATTCTTAGTAAAACTTCGGGGTCTCACACACCCACACACACACCCACACAGGCGTTTTGTCACTCTGCTTGCAAACTCTAAAAACAACACTCACAGACTCACACACACTCTGATCTAATTGTATTTCAGTGGCTCCAGCAGAGTGTGAGTATAAATATTTGATTGGAGCAGTGAGGGAGCTGAAGGGGTGCTGGGACTCGCTGCCTTCCTTTCAGTCTGAGAGTCCAGAGAGCTGGCGTGAAAACCAGCCCGTCTGACCACAGCGCTGGATCGATGACGAGCAGCGCGCACAAAAAACACACACAGACACACACAGACACGCACACGTTCTGTGTGTTCGCCTGCACACGCACACTTTATCCACAGTCTTTGTCACCAGGGTTCAGATGGAGAGCACAAGGGGGTTATCAGGCTCCACAATCACTATTGATCGCAGCCCGGAGAGCGTTAGACTTCATCCCCCTCTCTGGCTTCCCGCTTCCCCTCTCCTCCTCTTTTTCCACATCAGCGCTGCTTCTCTCTCGGTGACCTTCCCTTCTTTTTCCTCTTCCTCTTTCTTTTTCTCTGTCTTTCTTAGCCTAAAACACCCAAGGGAGGAAGTTAAACATGCAAGATGGCAAATACCTTTGAGTTTTTACTGACACGGAGAAATAATTCTTAATAAAGGTTTAAGCAATTGCTGCAAGGAGAGGTTCAAAAGCTTGTCCTCCTTATTTCTTCGTCAGACGACGAGGCACAGGACCAGGTTCAACGGGAACAGGAAGAGCTGATGAATGAGAGACTGACCTTTCTGTTCCCGGACTTTCAACATGGTTCTAGGTCTCACACGACTTTTCTTTTGCTAACAGCTGTTTCATTATTAATCAAGGATAACCATTCTCAAGCTCAGGTTTCAGCTGCATCGCACAATCTTCTCCAAACAGGAGCATTTTAACGAATCATGAGCGTCCGCCTCGTGGTCAAATGTGTTACCTGGGATAAATTGTTTGCCCTCGTTAGCTTTGAAACGAGTGTAAACTTCTGAAATGTTCTGGAACTTCTTTAAGGAGTATCATAAAAAAGAAGTGTGTATAACGAGCAGTGACAGAGAGAGAGCACAACCACCTGCAGAGATTCAAATGTCAAAAGAAATGGAAGAAGGAAACGACACAACTCTTTCACACGAGCTACAAAGAAGTGAAATGGAAATCAGGTCCCTCTGCCACTAAATACACAATGTAAGCAACAACTGTGTCTAACCATCTTTGGGCTCTTCCTTGTGTCAGTGTGATGGTGTTTGAAGACCTAATATCTATTCCACAAACAATCATGTGATCACAATACTCAACTGGAAATTGTAAGATTGCCCCCTTTCCATTTTATTTTCAAAGGACGTCTGTTTTCTGGGATTTCTTTTCTTCTTCACTGGGAGAAGTATTTAGGTCACAGAGTTGCGGGTGGAGTTTATTGCATTTCAAGTGTTTCCGTTATTCTACTAACTACTTACTACTACTGTGGCACTACAACTACTATGACTTTAAGCCTTATTGTTATACGATGGCAGACGTTGACTTCTAACAGATGACACAATAATAATTGTGTGTTTACCAGCTGGCTTTGTGTTCAGATCATTTTAGACAAACGACATTTCACCCAAAGAGTTGTGTGAATCGAATTACCTCCGATCTGACTGAATCTAAGCGTCCTTGTGAACCTCCTTGGGTGATAAGCCCTTTAGATCCAGGCAGTCAGACAATGCTGACGCACAATTACTATAAAAAGTATTATCGTTAAATCACTGAGAGAGTTGAGCTGCATGTGCATGTGATCTGAGCTGTGCAACTCATCCCCTTCCTCAGTAGGACACAAACCTTACCCCTAAGAAAAGTCTGATTAGAATCACAGGAAATCTAAAGCCGCCTTTACAAGTCAGGAAGCGGTGACGTTTTAAAACACACTGGGAACTTAAGCTCATACTCAGCAGTGGACAGAATATGAAACGGCACTCGAGCACCATTCAACCATTCTAATTCTCTTCCTGCCTCTTATCCACCAAGGTCGGGTCCTTCTTTATGATCAACCTGTGCCTGGTCGTCATCGCCACCCAGTTCTCGGAGACCAAGCAGCGGGAGCACCAGCTGATGCAGGAGCAGAGGGCTCGGTGTTCGTCCTCCTCCACCCTCGCCAGTGAACCCGGGGACTGCTACGAAGCGCTCTTCCAGCTGGTCTGCCACTGTATCCGCAAGGCCCGGAGACAAACCGTGGCCCTTTTCAACACCCTGCGGGGGAAACCTCGCGGCTTCCGGGGCGTTGGAAGAGGCAGGGGAGGAGGAGGAGGGAGGGAGAGGAAGGCCAATGGACGAGGAGGACGTGAGAGGAGAGCAGTGCTGCGCCACGGTATGTACATTTCATATTTGAAGACGGTATTAGATGCGTGGTTTAACTACTTCAACAATTCAACAACCTCCATTTTGCACCATCTCAGGTCCTCCCTGTCCCCACCGTAATAAACCTGAGCACGCGGCACCCGGTCAACCCATGGCCCTCCCCGCCGCCTCGGCATCTGACGGCTGCCATCGGTGCGCCGCGGCCCTGGCACTCACTGACGGTGTGGGACCCGTTCGCAGTGCGACCAGTGGGGAGCCAGAGGAGGGCGCTGTGGAGGAAACGGACAGGGAGGGGGTACAGCCTGGTGGTAATGAGAAGGGCAAGAAAGACGAGGACGGGGCAAGGGGTCGTGGCGGCTGTAACCCTAAGAAACGATGCGAGGATCTGTGGTGCGATACGAGGAGGAAGCTGTGGGGCATCGTGGAGAGCAAGTACTTCAACCGGGGCATCATGATCGCCATCCTGATCAACACCATCAGTATGGGAATCGAACACCATGAGCAGGTAAGGACAGCTGCAGCTCTTCCCTCTCGTTCATTGATTCTCTTTCTTTTCTTCATCATCTGTATAATTCTCTCTTTATGTGGAAATGAGATATTAGTCAATTCATCAAGAACTAGTTGAGACTTTTCTTAAATCTTCTTCTGTCTAAAGTAAGAATAGGACAAGTCTCTTTCCCAATAGGTTACATGTACACACTATAGACTTTTGCATATTAATCACATTTCTCCAGATTGGCAAGTGGAAACAAATACTGAGAGTCTGATTAAAACTCTGTGTGAAGAACTTTACTTTTACAACTTTCACAACAGGAACAGAAGATTCCCTCGTGCTCGGAGGGGGGATTACCTCCATTAGCAGTAATGCTGTTCTTGTTGTTATTTATTTAATTACATTTGTGTGTGTGTGTGTGTGTGTGTACTAGCAAGCTGACGATGCAGGTTTATGAATCTCTGCAGCTTCTCTCTGAGTGTACAGTTATGTTTTAACTGAACCGAACCATCATTCCACTGTCAAAGTATTTCCAACCTCTTTTTTATTCTTTCTGCTTCACATCTATCTCTCTTTTTACCGGACCTCTTCTTCTTTCTACCCTGTATAATATGATCGTCAGGCCAAAAGAATAAATGTCTGCTCGCAGGTTGAGCACAAACAAATACGGACAGAATGAACGTTCTGGATTGTCCTCCGTCCATTTTTGTAAACGTATCTGCACTGAGCATAAAGAAGCCTTTGGTCTTGAAAGGGGACTAGAACCTCTAGTAGAACCTCTAGAACCTCAGATCACACTCCAAACGAGGGGTGTCTCAATTTCCTGTCTCTTTGTGTCGCTCAGCTTTGTGCAATCTTTGTCTTTCCATCAATATTTTTCACTCTCGCTGTGCCACCGCCCACTCACGCCTGCCACCGCCGCAGTGGTGGGTCGTCTCTCATCTCGGGGGCGGCTAAAAATAGAGAGAAGAAGAAGAAGAGGGGCGGGGAGAGACTGTGCTTCTGTAATGGGGAGGAAGTAGCGAGCTGGAATGTCTGCGCTGTTTAACAAACCGGAGTCATGCCTCCGTCTGTGTGAACAATGGCATCAGAGGCTTAATCCGTCTCATCGCTGTGATCACCGTCCTGCTGAGAGACGCTTCCACTTGTCGCATCAGAGCTGAGCGGCTGTGCTGGAGTGGAGGAGCCGAAAGGGAAATGAAAGTCAAAATGCATGTGCTTGAATTGCAGACACATGCCACCGATGACTTTGTTAAGCAACCAGAGATAAATGCTCTTATATCTAAACTATGTCATGAGATCTATATTGTTTCAACTGCCACAGAGCAATTCCACAACGTTGCATTGTCTCATTAAAGGTTTAAATGTTCACTGAGCTGGAAAATAGTTTGCCACATGAGCGGCTCATATTCTGTCCCTGTGTGAATATACCTGTAGTAAGAACAGCGTCATCATTGTTGAATTATGCATCTGGAGACATATGGAAATGTTAGTAAGACGGTTGTGTCGTTGGAGGAGTGCCTGCTCAAAACAAAAGTTAAAAATAAAACTTGTCAAATCACTTTGTCGAGGTAAAAATATTCGAAGGATCATTTCTCGTATTAGTCGGGAGAAGAAACTCTTTTTTTGCCCTTTAGCAAAACACGTCCTGTCTGTAATAGTTTAGTGTGTATGACTGAAAGCTTAGACAATAAACGGGCTGTTTTTAAATGAGACGGATGCAGCTCACGTTCAAAGTTCTATCGTGTAGAGAACTCCCATCAGTTCAGAATGGACCATGAATTGTTCTTGACATCACAAGCGTGATCATAACTCACGGGAACGCCGGTTTCTCCGATTGCTCAGGTGAGAAGACTCTTCAGAGGATTTAACATCTGTTCGGGAATTAATAATGCAGCAGCAGCAGCAGCGTGACGGGCACTTTGGAGATTTGACAGGGATGGATAGAGATCAAACAACGCTGCTAAACGCTTGTCTTTCTCTGCCAAAAGAAATATAAGAGAAAGAAATATCCAGATTGGTGTGAGCTGTGTGCGCAGCCGTGGTCACAGTAAAAATACTCAACAACACCCACATAGTTTCAGATTCTTTGTTTGGGGGGGGAGGGGACGGCGTTATATGCAAATTCGATTCACAGAACAGCAGAAATAAACCATGTTTGTTTTTCACGAGCAAAGAAAACTAGGTCGGAGAAATCAAAAATAAAATTATAATTGGGTTTTTAGAGGAGAGTAAATAAAAGCACGGAAAATGAAGATTAATGCAAAACACAAGGATTTGAATTAGGCAGAAGCTGAGACACTGTTGTGAGGTTTCTGTGAGGCTCATTGTGAAAAATGAACCCAACCAATGAACCCACCAGTTGCCTTCACCGACATACAGAACTACCTTTTGGTTTTTAAGATACCATATTGGTTCGGTAGTTTTTTAACTTTTTATTTAGCTCGTTTCAGAAGTACATAATGTTCACTTTCCTAAATCCGCTGTGAGTCCTCGGTGTGACATCAAACCCCAGCTCTTGTTATCTTATTCCATTCATCAGCCAACCAGAAAAAACGCAAGTCCTCAGATCTGTTCCCAGGTCTGCTGTAATGGATCTCCAGGGGCTGCCAGTGCTGTTGGGCTGGTCCGCAAACAGCGATCGGCCGTCACATCGTTACCGACACTGGTGGCCACGCATCATTTGCCACTGTTTTCCCACCGCTAAACACTCATTAGTACCGACAAACACACACATGCACACATGCAGCAGTACAAACACACAAAGGCGACACACACACACACACACACAGCAAGACGTGTAAATGCAAAACACACACAGTGCTCCTTCATTCTGGGGCGGTGAAATGTCAGAAGTGTCACTGTTGAAGTTACAGAGGAGCCGGGTGGAATAGTGACGAGCTGGAAATCATGATTGTGCCAAATTTAGCTCCGTGTGTGTGTGTGTGTGTGTGTGTGTGTGTGTGTGTGTGTGTGTGTGTGTGTGTGTGTGTGTTCTCCCTTATTGAGCAAAGCCAGACAGACTTAAGGGGGAAAAGAACCCAAACATTGTCAAAGCAGTTGAAAAAGACAGACATCGATTCGCATTAACAACATGACAGTGACAGCTACTAGCAGAGATTGAAGTATATCGCAAAGCCACATCGTAGAAGGCAAAAATAACAAATGAACACATCCAACCTTTCCTTTCCCTGTGTTAACACGACTGAGTGGACTTACTACATGCTGGCAGTGTGGGGAAGTGCTAATTTCTATCAAATGAACAATTGCTTTTTTTCCCGCTGGATTTATTACATCAGAGATTTCCAGAACGTTCCTGGGAGCAATTGGTTTCCCGAGGTGCAAGGGAGAGAAAATGTTGGACCTGTTTAATGGAAGCATCTGCAGCATCCATAATTGATGACAACATGTGTTATGCGTGAGTTAGAGAGGAGCAAACAGGGGGGAAGTGGACTAGCAGACAATATTTAAATAATATGCCTGATATTTTATTGCTGGTAAGTGTGTTTGTCGTTAATGCTCTTTAAACTGCAGCAAACCAGGACATATCTGTAGGCTATACTCTCTACTGCCTGAAACGCATGTGTGTGTGTGTGTGTGTGTGTAGTTGTGTGTGAAAGCTTTTGTCGTCCACTAATCGATTTGGACTGTTGGATCAATGCCGGAGTAAAATGTCTGATAACCAGACAAAGAAGAGATCAATAAACAGACGGGAGGGAAGCAAGTGACAATGTGGGGTTGAATTCTTTTTTAATCTCTTGCTATAAAACACAGTTAAGTCATGACTGACTGCAGCTGCTCGGCATATCACCAACGTGACCATGTTCCTGCAGATAATCAGTCTCTTCTGTCGGCTCACTCTCTTCAGTTCCTGTCCCAGAAAAGTAACTTTGAGCCGTTTTAGAGCCTAACAGCATCTGTAACAGTCCGACCAGCCAGTTGTCAAACTTTTCCCTGTTCCAGTGCAAACAGGTGCTTTCACACCAGCCTTGTTTGGTCCCTGACCTTAGGACTTTTCAGTTTGATCACAGTATGGACGGTGCCTCAGACCACGATCCAGACCAACGGACCAAAACCTGAAGGAGGTGACCCACGAAAAAGGACACAGCTTATGTTAACGTACTTTAAGAGATGAAAGTTTAGCTGAGGCCAAAAAGTTATAGGTCAAAAATGGCCTTGAAAAGTTACTATATAAATGAGAAGTCATTGCAATAGCAATATAGCTGTTGCTCTGGTGCCTGTTTGCCTAATTAGCTGTCAGGATGCAACACAAGCAAAGTTTTCACTATGTAAAACTCTATTTAGTTTTCCAGTGTGTAATGAACCCTGCAGCCCCAGTGGCAGCTGAGTGGCCCTGGATATTTGTATTTGTCTGCTTGTTAACTTTCCCTTTGCTCCCTTTCTCCTCTTCATCAGCCAGACGAGCTCACCAACGTCCTGGAGATCTGCAACATCGTCTTCACCAGCATGTTCTCCCTGGAGATGATCCTCAAACTCACGGCCTTCGGTTCTTTCAGCTACCTGCGGAACCCTTACAATGTCTTTGACGGAGTCATCGTCATCATAAGGTACAACTGAGGCTGTTTGAACCCTGCGTTCATTCGGAATACTCACTTCATGCATGCTAGACCTACATTACTGCCACACATCAGCATACACTATAGGTATGAGCCAGTGGTATCAAATAAAACAAAGTTAATGTTCTGAGGTTCTAGGCCCAATTTTTATGCATAATTCAGTGTTAAAAATACACATATAGATCATAATTACAAGCTATAAGTGTCCTGAATATACTGTTTTGACTAAACATGGCCTTCAGAGGACAAAACAAACACTGACACATGTACAGTAATTCGGATACATGCTTCTTTTAGTTCCCCCGATCATTATAGAAAGACAACCTGCAGTTAAATCATTCACGTCATGCTTTGTCAATCTGTCATCCACCTCCTGCCAAGTGCAAATGTGCCACCTGCATGTGACTGAAAGCCAAAGTCAGACAGCAGCAAACAGGCTCTGCCTTTTGTTGTGTTCGCCCGGAGCCTCAGGTGAGTGGCTCTGCTTTTGATCCGCTGGCGTTTTCCTTTTTTTGGTTCCCAATTCATTAGGCTGAGCACCGTTGTCTGTGATCCCCATTAAAGCCCTGAGATCAAATACACATCAAAGCAAGTAAATCTGAACCAGATCAAATGTGCAGCCCGTCACAGAAGATCCACGTTGATTGAACATATCTACGTCCGTCTTCTCATGTCTCGCTCCACATCTCCCTACTCTTCATCCGTCTGAACGTCCTCAGCCATTCATACGAAGCTCGTCTGTAAAGCTTCCCCCTATTCAACGTTTGCTAAAGCATTCCCGAAAGCTTTTTTGATGCTCTGAGTGGAACCTTTGAAGGCCGCCTCCATTAGAAGACGCATTTCTTTAAAGCCACTGGCTGATGGCTCTGTGCTCATGTTGAATGTCCCACAGAGCCTAAGGGAAAGACTCCTGTGATCTCTGGTTTGTGACAACTCCTCTGCAACAAACAGCAATTGTTAAGTGCTTCAAATGTCCAATAATCAGAGAATTGTAAGTGGACATTACGGAGAGATATGATAAAACAAGGCTTTTGTTCATTTCATGTTCACCGTTCCCGTCCCTATGGAAGGTGGCACACGCCAGAGGGTACTTCATTTTCACAGGTGTGCGGTGTTATTCGTCTGGTCCTGCACCGCCCATCTTTTTTAATTTGGCACAAGGCGCCCTCCAACGCAGCGGGGATTGAACTGGAGGTCCGTCTCTATGACAGAGATCCCCAGATAGTTGGAGTGATTTGCAGAGACCGTTGGTATAGAAGAGGAATTCTGCAGGAAACTATTGAAAAACCCTCAGCAGCCGGATTGTCAAAGCAACAAAGCGTCCGAGGTGGTGCTCCTGGGTTCTTTTCAGCGGCTACGCCTTTATTCGAGTATAAAGAAGAAAGGTGTTGTGGTGCAGCACTTTTATATTTGTAACTTTTTCTATCACACGTCATTCACACTGTGATGGAACAACCAGCAGGGGCGATTAAGGGTTCAGTGTCTTGCCCAAGGACACTTTGACTTGCTCTATCCCTCGAGCCACAGCCGCCCTGTACCTGATCCCTTGTTAAAAATATGGATTATTGGAGCTGTGGTGTTTGGGTTTAAAGTGAATTCTAAGTCAAAATGTGGGGCTTGTCTTTCTGAGCCTCTATTCACCATCATCCACACTGACCTTCTAGTAAGTGGAGGACTGAGCCACAGCCTCTGTCCCACCAAAACAACAGCATATAGTTCAAAAGCACAAAGGACCGCATCCAACATGATCATACACTTGGATTGACACTTCTGAAATGCAGATGTGAGGATTCGATGCAGCTACTTTGTTTACTCTGTGTTAATGGTGCCGATCCGGACTTTAAGGGTATTAAGTGATTAAGTGTTTCTTTGTGTTCTGTGTTTATCTGATCAGTGTGTGTGAGATCGTCGGCCAGTCCGACGGCGGCCTGTCTGTGCTGCGGACCTTCAGGCTGCTGAGGGTCCTGAAGCTGGTGAGGTTCATGCCGGCGCTGAGGAGACAGCTCGTCGTCCTCATGAAGACCATGGACAACGTGGCCACCTTCTGCATGCTGCTCATGCTCTTCATCTTCATCTTCAGGTGAGGTGTAACATGTGCGTGCTGCACGTGGATACCTGCGTCTGCCTGCGTCCTGTTCTGATGCATGTGATCGTAGATTATAAGAATCTTTCATTCTCCTGCTTTTCATCGCCCGACAAATGTGAAGGTGCATGAAGGTTTTTTCTTTCAACAGTGATTTTGTTTTAGACTTTTTCAGGGAGATGGAAAATGGACAGAGCTCCTACTTTTACCTTGTGCTTTTCTGTGCACGTGTCTGTGCCCCGGCCTGTGTGTGTTTTTAAAGTCCTGTGCATCTGCTCAACAGTTGCTATTGAAATGCAGGTCGCAGTGTTTCGCAGCAGGTATTAACCCCGGGTGCAAAATAATGAGCAGACACTTGAAAATCTGGTTAGGCTTTAACAAGCACACACTTAAGTAACTAAAGCAACATCATACGCAGACAACTGAAGACACTCGAGCCCTGTGATGGCAGCACTCTGAAAGCATAAAAGGTCTCTCAGGGGATAATCAATGGCCGAAGGCTTCAGTGTCTTTGTTTCCGTCCCTTTTCATTTCCTACTTGCCACTCGAGCTCGGCCCTTTGATTTCATAAGAGGAAACAACCCTGAGTTAATCACAACTTACTCTCAAATCTGTATTTTTATGTGTTGAGATGCACAGAAGGTCAATTGACAAGTACAAGCACTTAATCTAGTATATAACCAGCATCTTTTATAAAATGGTTGCATTCTGGGTAAAGTCTGAGCTCTTAAAACGTTGAGGTTTGATAACTTGGCTTTTCAGAGCCTTGCTCATGACAATGCTGTTTTCAGGTGCTGGTTACAATCACTTTTACTTATAGTGTTCACAGCTGGATTCTGTATTAGGACTATTGGATCCTCTGCAAAGAATGATTATCCATTTCACAATTGCATGCAATTACCTGCGAAAGACCTTTTCTGTTGCTTTTACATGATACACGTGGTGCTTTACTTATCATGTAAGTGACAACAAATCCATTGGAGGCAGAGAGCATCTTATGTAACGGGGCTTTGGGGCTCAGTCACATTCTTACATTAGTATTCATCTCCATAATCCCAGGGAAGAAAGTGCAGAAACAACTGCTAACACACAGACATGTATATTAGAAGGCAGCATTTATAAAATCAGAAACAGCTGATACATATATTCAATTATTAGTCCAGTAAGAGCATGTGTTGCTGTTTCGGTGTACATGGGATAAGGACCTAATCCGAGGCTGTGGTTGTGTTGCAGTATCCTGGGGATGCACATCTTCGGCTGTAAGTTCAGTCTTAAGACAGAGACGGGCGACACTGTGCCGGACAGGAAAAACTTTGACTCCCTCCTCTGGGCCATTGTCACTGTTTTCCAGGTAAACAACACATCACTGCAGAGAAATACAGGAACACACAACTCAGCAATTCTACTCCACAAAGGAAATATCTGGAGGTGACTTTCCTGCATTTCTCTCAAGTGTGTTTTCATCTCCCTCAGATCCTGACCCAGGAGGACTGGAACGTGGTTTTGTACAACGGCATGGCAGCGACTTCGCCGCTTGCAGCCCTTTACTTTGTGGCCCTCATGACCTTCGGAAACTACGTCCTCTTCAACCTGCTGGTGGCCATCTTGGTTGAGGGTTTTCAGGCAGAGGTAAGGGAACAAGTTTTGCCGGCAGGACGTGATCTTATTTCCACAATGTCCACATTTTAACTTCCGTCTGATGGGTGATGAAGATTTTAAACTGTCAGATTCTGAGGGAAATCACTTTCCATAGCTGAGTTATCCACATCCTCTCCATCCATCCCATCATTCTGAGCATGACGTCTTTTTCCGTGGACAGCTGACATCCATCTGTCTGTGAAAAGTGCAGATCTTCACCTTTGGCAGAGACCTTTGCAGCTTAAATCCGTCTGGGCTCTTGTGTCCTGCTGATTTCCACAATGTCAGAACGGAGCAGATTGATATGAGCACAGGAAACTCCTAATGGACTGAACCACCAGATGCTCGTCTAGACCTTACAGTTTCTTGAAGCCGACGATTCATCGTTCACTGCTGAGTTGATAATGGGGCGATCTCATGTAATTCAGTATATCAGTCATGTTCTCATCCAGTGAACCAGAAGCCATTAAACTCTATGTAGCCTGATCAAACGTCTGAGAATATCACACGTCTTAGTTACATTATTCAAAATCAAATTATCAAATTATACTGAATAAGAAAATCATGAATGAAAACAAATAAATAAAACATAAAATATTTGGGCACAATTCCCTCAAGTTTTATATTATTATATTCTGAGATAACTTCTATTTCTGAGTAGCATGACTTAATAAAAGTAGCCCAATAATAAAAGGGTCATGTCTGTGTTGTCCTGAAGAAATAATAACTACTCTATTGGTCACACTTACAATTTAAGGTTATTATTTTAGAGGCAGTTTGAGCCTAATCATGGTGCATTAAAATCAACAGTAAGTCGTCCATCCCAGTGGAAAATACTGCCGTCCACTGTCAGACAGGCAGACTTATCAGTGGTTGAACAACCCAATTGAGTTTTCACACGCCGATCAAAGCATCATCATCTTCTTGGTGCGTCGCTGTGATTTGCGTCTTTGAGGAGGAACACGGACACCAATCAGCTTTTGATTGATCTTTTTTGAAAACAACCAAACAAAGCGCAGCCGTCAGTCTCTCCCTCCGTCTCTGTCTCTCCCTCCGTCTCTGTCTCTCCGTCCTCCGCTCATCCTCGCTCTGTCTGCTTCTGCGACACACGAGGGATTATTGAGTCAATTTACTCCAGATTTTCCCATCAGATCCGTGGGGTCACTGGAGTAGAGATTGAGGTTCCACAGATCTGTGCCACAAACAGACATCATCAAGAGTTGGTCGTAGGTGGGAGGGACCAGGGTCTTGAACCGGTGTCGCACCGCAGATTAAAGGTCACGAGTCACACAAGTAGAACGAGCCTGGTGTAATAGATTCCACCGTTTCTCCCTCTCTCATTCCTCTCTTCGTTTCTCGCCTCTTCATCTCCAGGGTGACGCCAATCGATCTTATTCGGACGACGACCGCTCGTCCTCCAACTTTGACGAGAGCGAGAGACACGACTCCATTAAGTTGTCTGGTGAGACCACGTTTCCTTTCCAAAGCTTTCATCCCATTAGGTTTATATCAGAAGCCTGTCAAAACAAAGGTCACATTTAAATCATATGAATATTGTTTTTTGTCGATCAAGACCCATGAATTATTACCTTGTAATTGGTGAATATGTAAAAATAGTCTTTCTTAACAGATCTGCGATGAATCTTATTTCTTTACTTTATGGTCATTGTGAGCTCTGAAGTTTGTGTGACTGTTGACGTGTATTGTGATTAGATGTAATAGTGTCTGTTATTAAATGCTTCAGTTTCAGAAATTCCAGCTGAACCTCCTCCCCTGGCGATTGAGTGTATATATTGAAGTATTTGTTGAAGTTTTATAACCAATCAACCAAGTTAAGAGAATTCTTTTCCCTAAATTTAAAAATCTAAATGTCAGCATCAGTCAAAAATATGTGTCTGTTCATTTAAGTCAGTTTGAGTCACAAACACAGGCAACAAACAAATATAAATTCAAAGCACGATTTCCAAAAGTGTAATTTGTTCAAGAAAAAGTAAATGTTGCCTGTTTCGATTGTTTGTTCTTCCTTTAAATGGCAGATCCTTGGATTTCTGTGTTGTGTTTGAGTTTGACTCAGCACTAACGCCACAATCCAAACCACAGATTTCCTCATTTATGTCAGAACAGAACAAGATGCCCGACAATCTGCTCGCATCTCACATTTAAGTCTTTGTTTCCCTGCGAGGCTTATTCAAAAATAAAGAAGGCTGGATGTGCTCAAACCACAAAAAAAAAAAAAAAGTAAGACGTGTCTCCGTGCCAAAGGCTTACAAACTTGCAGAAAGCTGGAGAACAGCCAGCGGTCTTCAAATATGAATGAGATCTATCTTTATCCAGAGCTCACAATGAACCTGTTCCAGATATTCAGCCTCCGTCAACAAACCCAGCAAACAGCCGAGTACAGAGAAGATTAAACAGGAGTTCAGAGACCGGAGGGTTCACTTCCAGACAGTGGGAGTGGGCTTCTGGTGCAGAGGACATGTGATCTCTGCAGTGCAGTGGATCAAACCCCGGCTCCGTTTTCTTTACAGATGGACAGAAAACAAGGCGTTTCGCTGTCTGTGCTCTAACACAGCACACAAGTGTTTAACTTGAGCTGTTGTCCGTGTGTAGTTTTAAAGAGACTCTTCCTCTGAACCAGCGACAGGTTTTCCTCAGGTCACAGTGATCTGATTTTCTTGTGAACATTATATATCTGTAACACCCATTAGGCAAAAAACATTGGACTCAACTAATGTTCTGATTTTTAAGCTTTCAAACATTTGTGATTTCTAAATATAGAAAAAACTTCCCAAAGACTTTCATGAGCTTGGCACTTCTCTGTCTTTCTCAATTTTAAAATGTGCTGTGATGGCTCCTTCTGGTTCCTGCAGATCAAATGTAATTTTGGAAAATGAAATGAAATCTGAGGGGGAAATAGAAGCAGACAGAATTTATAATAATTTCAGGATTGAGCTGATTTGGCAACATCACGGCCAACTGTATAAAAGTATTTCAGAAAATGGGTGCAAGGATGTGTTTTAGTGAAATACTGAGCTCCTTCTGTCCGACTCCCTCCAGACCCAAGGATCTGCACCTTGACGCCCAACGGCCACCTGGAGCTGGGCGCTCTCTCGGGACCCAGAGGATCCTACTCCTCCGAGAGGCGGAGCTTCGCCATCGAGTCCAGGAAGAGCAGCGTGATGAGCCTGGGCAAGAGCAGCCTGGAGAGACGCTCCCTCTCTCTGGTACTCATTCACACACGGAATGTGCACACACAGATTAAATCAAGCTGCACTTAATTGCACACACACTTCTAGATATCAGTTCCATTTCATCAAGTTTTCAGATTTATTCCCTGGGGACACAATGATAAGGAAAGTAAAAAATCCCTGGATCCACCCACCTGAACCAGATCCGCCCGAACACTTAACAGCTTGACCCATTAATTCACCAAGTTTCCTGGAATTCCGTTTGGTTATCGTTGTGTTTGAAGTTAAATGTTAGAAGTAGAGTTTCTTCTCGTGCTAGAAGGTGGCGGCGAAGACATTTTGGAAAAGAGAGAAACACTGAAGGAACCGATACACAACACTACACACAGTTATTTTGTCAAAACCGCCGTAGTAGAGTTTGTGCGGTTCTCCTCATTCTATTGTGATCGTTGCTGCACCCTGCCGTCTGCACACTATAGTGTACATGCACACGTATATACCCAGGAAACACACAAACACAGTGCGTGCGCCCCAGCAGTTGTGCCTAATGAACCAAAACCTTAGGAAGAGAGAGGAGCTGAAACATTTCTACACGGTTGCCATGGCAACTTCTGTTAATTGACTGCTCCTATCCTCTGTTTATCCACAGCGAACGCTAGAGAAGCAGAGAAGAAATGACAGAGAGGGGTAGAGAGTGGGGGGGGGGAGGCAGTGAAGGAGAGAGACGGGAGAGGTGAAGCATAGACAGGACGATAAGGAGGAGTGAATAAAACACAGAGGGATGAGGAGCTGCAGTTTAGCGGCGCTCACCTCCGAGGTTTTGTGTAAAACGCAGCAAACGTGCTTCAGAATAAAAGCAGCACGGTTGTTTATGAAGAATGTTTTCCTGCATTTGAAATATCGGCGTCTCTGTTTTATCATGGTTGACCTATGATCAGCTCCATTTGTTCGCTGGGTGGTTTGTTTATTCCTCTGGCTGATAAATTACATCAGATTCAGATGCATCAGTCTGTTGCTGCTGCTGCTGCTGCACAATCACAGATTCATTCATCTGTGTAATGGGCACTCTGCTTCGCTGGGGTTATTTGTCCATGTGTCTCACAGGATAGGTCAGACAGTGAATAGATTTTGATGAAATAATGTTGATCCGTAGAAAATTGAAAACAAGAAGTTGATGGATTCTAGTCTTGAACAGTCTCCTTCGGAAACCACATTTAAATCCAATGGATCCAGAGTTTTATTTGGATCTGGAACAGGTTTTACACACAAGCTGTTTTCCAAATTCAGGAGCCACCTCCCTTGAAAACACAACTTCACTTACTTATTTCAAAGGCTCCTTCAAACGCCTCCTTTCGTCCAAGAGCAACAAAGAAGGATCCAACGGGTGGATCCCGCTCAGGGCCGACCTCTCCCAGTACACGTTTTAGAAATGGATGTCCCGTCCTTCGACCAACACAACAAACAAAACCAACAGACGGTGTTGGCATGAAAAATGAAATGAAAAGATGAAAAGAGCGAAGAAAGATTAGGAATATGAAACATTATTTAAATAACAGTGTTTTAGTTTCTCCGGCTGCTCTGTGTCGTTTACTGAGGAACAAATTGTCTTGACAGAAAAACACACACACACACACACACACACACACACACACTCTGTCCTCTTGAATGATCTGCAGTGCGGTCCTGTCTATTATTTAACATCCAGCGTGCACACTTCATCACAGTTTCTATAGAGACGGCTCCATAGATTCTCTGATATCTACGGCAGCGGCTCAGGCTCCGAGTGGTGATGTGTGTTTCCCAGAGTAAAACACATAATTAGCTCCGTGGTGTTGAAGGGATCAGACACGTGGAAACAAACAGAGCTGGTTACGTTCCTTTAAGTGGAACTGCCACTCAGGGGTTTGCATGTTAAACTTGACGATAACCCACAGAGGGCACGGCAGTCTCATTGTGAAAAGCCCAGTTTATGTTTCACCTGTTGTTCCACTAACTCCACCCATGCATTATATTTACATACGGGTCCTACTGTGGCTTTCAGCTGAATCAGACTGAAGTGTGTTTGCTGGAACAGGTCAAACTACAAGAAATCTCATTTAGCAGATTACTTTCATTTCAACCTTTCCCTAGTCACATTAAGATCAGGAGAAAAACTACAAACTAAAACAGATCGAGGAGATTTGATTCTGTCGCTGGCGCTTTCGCTGCACTCTGGAAGGTCTGCATGAAGACGGGTTGGTCAAATTGTAAAGATCGAGGTGTGTTTCAAACCGAGCCCTACCAATAAACGGCTCAAATAGTTAATCTGGGTCTATGCTGAGTTACCATTCATTTACTCACCCATTTATAAACATAGGGCACAGGTTTAAAAATACCAGGACACCAGACTGTTTGTTGTATTTGCTTGCACACAAATGGAGCTGCTATAAAAAGTATGATTCACATACGTACTTGTACCGAGACACTTACGCCCACATTTACTCACATTGAGAAACATTCAGAAGTAAAGAATTTCTCTGGGACATAGTGGGATGAGATAAAGGAACTTTAGAGTGTGAGTCTACGGGGAGGACACGTAGTCTTTCATCCAATAATGTCCCATACATGTGTGACGATAACTGTTAACTGTCCGTACTCTTGTTCCACTCTTCCAGCTGTGACCTCTACTTGTAGGGTTTTGGTAACTGCTCTCCGCCTCTGATCCACAATATTAACTCTGAACTGCTTTTGTGACTCTTGCAGCGCCACAGCCGCAGTTCCAACTACCACAACTGGGGGCGCCCCTTCGCGCCGCAGTCTGCATGGAGCCGCAGGTAGAGAATTAGATTTACCATCAGCCACAGAATGCAGCTCCCACCTTAATGAATTCTTAATACCTTCATTAAGCCTTTTATTAGCTACATGAAAACATCAAGCCCTGGCTGTTGTTTTGTGATGTGATTACCTTCATGACTAAATGCTAAATATATAAAATACTGTTGATTATCTCTTTATTGATCCCTTTATCCATGAATATTTAATACTTCTAAATTATACTTTTAATCTCCTCTGTAGATCGAGCTCCAACAGTCTTGGTCGGAGGAGCTACAGGTTCGGTGGAGCTCCTCTGGTCGGAGGCAGCCTCCGTCTGCACAGCACCCGCTCCCCCCACTCCTACACCTGTGCCGCCGAGCAGGAGTCCCTTCTCTCCCACCCGCCCCACTCCCATCATCCTCTACTGCCGCATCATCCGCCTCCGCTGTTCCTCTCGAGACACTTTTCTGCAAAGACGGATCGCCGGGCTCTCTCCCTGGAGCTGCCTGAGCTGCTTCGGGCGGGCGGCCAGCCCCCAGGCCTGCCCCCCGTCCATCCAGACCCCGGGAGGAGGAGCGGGTCCGGGGCAGGGGGTTCCATCACAGGAGGGTCTGGAGCCGGCAGTGGTTATGGAACGGAACACCGAGACTGTAACGGCAAGGCTCCGGGTCCCCACACCCAGCTGATGGCCGAGGTTTACCCTCAAGTCAACGCACGAAAAGACAGAACAGACCTGGATGAGGAGATAGACTATGTGAGCAACTCCTCGCTGGCTTCTCCTTTATTCATTTACTCTTACTTTGAGTATAAGTACTGTAGTTTTGGCTGCTGATCCATGTGGTACTTGTAGTATGAGTTATTGATTTGTTTCTAATCTCGTATTTCAACACACACCTCTCACATCCCTCTCATCTCTTTTCCCCTCACGTCTCCTCCAGAGTCTTTGTTTCCGTGTCCAGAAGATGATGGAGGTCTATAAGCCAGACTGGTGTGAAACCAGAGAGGAGTGGTCCGTCTACATGTTCTCCCCCCAGAACAAGTGAGTGCTTCACATCTTTCGGTGAACTTGGGATGAACTTGTGGTTTCGTGGAAGCATAGAAAAGTTTATTACTTTATTTCTATAAATCCGATCAGCCTGTGTGGGCAAGTTTCTCTCTGCAGCTGAGACTTCATGCAGATTTGGTTATTTTCCACAAATCAGCACTGAGACACCTGGAGATGTGTGTTGTTGTTAAATGAATTTGATTTAGTTTAATTCAACCAAGTGAGATAAATCTTTAATTGAAACTTTCATGGATCATCAGTTCATCGTGTTTGGAGAATCAATCATAGATGAGTCCTTTTCACATCGTTTAATCTCCAGTGTTTTCACCGAGCCCAGAGGAACCAAGTGTGGAAAGATGATGTCCTGATAATGTGGAGGAACATAGAAGTGCATAGTCAAACCAGTGCTGTCTCCTGCTTTCAACAAATGGCTCGTTACACTGATGTCGCTCTATATTTCCTTCAAAGCATTTTTCATCTCCGAGACATTGACTCTGGGCTCTAAAGGTGTGTGTGTGTGTGTGTGTGTGTGTGTGTGTGTGTGTGTGTGTGTGTGTGTGTGTGTGTGTTCATCTGTGTTTGTCAGTGTCACGATGTTTTCCCCCAGCCGTCAATCCATCGCTGGAAAAGCAACATGAAAGAAAACTCACTCACTGGTTCACGCGCCCGATTCCCTGCACGCTGATAGCCACTTAAGTGAAGCCAGGCCCCAGGGCTGTGTCTTGGCATCCTGGCAGGTGCCATCTGTCAAACCGGGCCTGTGTGTGTGTGTGTGTGTGCGTGCGTGCGTGTGTGTGTGTGCGTGTTGGCGGCGAAGGCACCAGCGTTAGGCCTTATCTGCAGTTACGTGTGTTTGTGGATGACTTTGAATACTGCCCGTGCTTGTGGGAGTCAGTGAGCATATGTGCATCTTTGTCTTGTTTATGCCTCGGCGGCCGTGTGTGTCTGCGAGTGCACGGAGGCATATGTGTGTGTGTGCGTTCGCCCTAACGAGCGTAGCTGAGCAGAATTAACGCAGACAAACAAACAAACAGGAGAAACAACCAGACAGCACAAGGTTTCGTCTCAGGCGGGAGAAGGTGCCGATACCAGCGAGGCCGCGGGTCTCGATCGATATCAGGTGGCAGGTTTTGCCAGATTTGAATTCATAGATAAAGACGGAGTTGCCGGGTCTGGAGGAAAAAGGAGTCGGATTAGCACATTGATTCCCTCAGTCAGAGGAGATGAGCCGAGGTGAGTGAGCGGCTTCGCTCAGGAGCTGCCTTCTGCTTCTGCTGGCTCCAGAGCCGACGACAACACCGCTGCTCTCTGACCACGTTAGAGTTGGATCCACTTTAACTGTATAAGTGTCTTTGTGACACCTCAGCTCTGGTTGTTGATGTCTGTTCGTCAAGAGAAGCTCCACCTTAGAGTCGTTTTCTATTATGATGAAAAGCACATATGTGTTTTATCTTGTAAACCCTCAGATTTATCTTGATTAATTATTGTTGTAAAGACAAATTTGAATAGAGATGCAAGGTTTCCACAATTAGATAGTTTGAACCTTTAGCCTTTAGTCTTAAATATACAAACTACATGATTAGGTGGGTTTCAATTATGTTTACGTTCCTTCAACTCCTGTCGCAGAGGTTTTAATGTCTCCTCATATTGTAGTTCTTTCTTAATGATACAGATATTAATACGCTGTGATTAAACTAACATGGAGCTGATAACTGATCAGTCTGCGGGAAAGACTGTGGAAACTGTCTCTGTAGAAATAAGTTTGCTGTTCCAGCTTGATTCTTTACTCAGACTCAGACATAGATCTTAAATTTCATCAATATGATTTTACAAATTCTAACTTGTTGAAACCTCCAGAAACAGAAGCTTCACTTTCTGTTGTGTCGTTTTATGAGAGACGTCGTTGTCTTGTGTTGATTGATGTTTACTTGTTGCTGACTCTCACCACTCTTCCTTCTCCACCTCTCCGCTTGTCTCGTAGGTTCCGGCTGCTCTGTCAGTCCATCATCGCCCATAAGCTCTTCGACTACATCGTCCTGGCCTTCATCTTCCTCAACTGCATCACGGTGGCTCTGGAGAGGCCGAGGATTCTGCAGGGCAGCCTCGTACGTATCGTGTTTCTCCAGATCACTTACTGAGAAACTTTCAAATATATCTGATAGTAACAAAGAGCCTTGGACGCACTGTGCGAAATACTTAAATACAAATAGAACAAATACTTAAATTCTGGATCTATTTTTCTCTTACAGGAACGACTGTTTCTCACCATTTCCAACTACATCTTCACCGCCATTTTTGTCACGGAGATGACTGTCAAGGTAAAAAACGTTCTTCCCTCTTCCTCCTCTTCCTCCTGCTTCCCTCCCCTGCTATCTTCACTTTCTCTCATCACGCCCTCGTCTCTCTCCTTTCTTATGCATTACCTCTGTTCTTTTTTCTCTTTCCCCTCTCGTCCTGACCTCCTCGTACATATCTCATCTCCTCCTCCTCCTCCTCACTGATATCTGCTCTCTCCCTCTCGTCTCCACTCGTCTACTGGAACCCTTCCTCTCATTTCTTATATCCTCCTCTCTTCATTTGCTGTCTGGTTTACTTTTCTCTCTCTGTTTTATCTCTCCATGCTTGGATCTTCCACTCTTCCACTCTTCGTCTCCATCCGTTAGTGTCTCCACCTCCTCCGACCTCCTTCCGTCGCTTCCTCTTTTTCTCAACAACTCTGCAGTTCAATCAGTCGCACATGTCCCATTAGCGATGGCCAGATAGATAATGAAGTTAATTAGAAGGCTAGCGCTCTTTAGCTACTCCCAGACCTCCCAGACCTCCCATCAATAAACACACACACACACACACACAGAGACACACACACACACACACACAGAGACACACACACACTCACATACTGTTTTTGAATCCACTAATCTGCCCACAAGAAGACAGGGCATCATCCATTATTAAAGGCCGTGTGTCCCCAGGCCTTCTCCTCATTGGGTAGAAGTCCTGTAGTGATTTATTTATGACAGAGGATAATGAAGACATGTGTATCATGTAGATCATCTCAGCACTGTGGTGGTGCAGAGTTCACATCTGCCCGTATATGCATCTGGCCCCAGGTTGAACCTCCCTTGTTATTCATTCTCTTCTCTATCTTCATCTCCTTCCATTAGCCTGTTTATTTACATCCTTTTGCCTCAATCAGCTTTTCAATCAGTCATATTTTCATTGGCTTCTATCGTCTCCGTGCGTCTCATCTGAGTAATTTTCAGACCGAGTCCTGTATCTGTCTCCTATCGTTCGCTCTGTTTGTACCGTAATTGTTCGGGCTCTGTTGTTATCTCTCTCCGAGGCGCGCTTCATTTGCTCACTCGCTGCCACTCACGGTCTTATCTCAGATCAGTCGATGTGCTGCAGCTCTGACTCCCATCCAGGGTTTGACTCTCAAAGTTACTCGGGAATAATGAAGTAGAGGCAATTTTCCTTTATTTCGCAGGAGATTAAAGGTAAGGTAAGTAATTCTGTTGATATTTGAACTCAAGACTAAAAGCAGAATATATCCCGACCTTCAAGCCCCCCCCCCCCACATCACATAAATACAGCCACTGAAATGCGCTTGACCATTAAGCCTTAATTGGAGATTTAAAAACTGACCGGTGAAGATCAACGTAGGAAAACACACATTTATATTCATATTATTCATGAGTCCTATGCTGTTTGTTTGCAGAGCCCAGTATCACATACTGGGACAAATTTCACTGAGAGTATTGCACCAGTTTTCCCAGGCACAGACGTGAAGCATTCTGCCGCAAAAACGCACACGAAATACGATCGGAGGAGTCGCAGCAGACGGGAGTCGCAGATTGTGAGCGTCAACATCATACGTCTCATTACTCACTGTTCAGGAAGGATCGTGCAAATAACATGAGGAGGAGTTAACAGCGGATTCCATTGGGTTCATGAGATTTATCTACTAAGGGTTTTAAGCAAAATGTGTGTTGGGAACAATGAAGAAATAATTGCTCATTTGTTAATTGGTATTCGTCATTATTGAACGACAAATCATTGTCAGACAGTTAAGATAATGATCTCCTGTAGATTTTCTCAATAATACAAATTCTCATTGTACAAAACCATTACATCATTATTATCCTCTCCCTCCCCCTCCTCCCTCTCTTCCTCCTCCCTCCCTCCCTCCCTCCCCTCTTGTTGCTGCTGGTGCATGCTGGTCAGTGTGATCTCTCTCCAAAGAGCACTAATTAAACAACCGCAATAATTAAACAGAGTTTCCTCTCCGAGAAACACTCCATCACACAGACGTTCAAAGGTCACTTCTGGAAGACTTGTATTTATATCCTGGACGGTTTGTTCTCACCTTAACTACTGACACCAAAAATCTGCCTTTTCTCAATTTGGGGACAAGTCTTTTGTCCCCAAATTTGGACAAACCGTCCCCAGTTAACTGGTCTTTGGTGCCAAGTTTGTCCCCAAAGACAGAAACACACGCACACACGCTCAGTATTGATCAGTGTAAACAGTGTTACCTGCACACAGCGAGTCTGACCTTGAACACGGGATTCTAATTAGAAACAGGGAGCGGCGTGTAGAGCTGTGTTCCATCCCCCCCCCCTCCTTTTGACACACACACACACACACACACACACACACACACACACACACACACACACACAAACACATTCACACACGTATCCAAACCATGGACTCTAAATAAGAATAGACAACACGTCTCCACTCCCTCCCACCATCGGTAAATTGTCCCAAAACACAACGCTGCCATCTTGCACCTAACGATTCCAGAAAGTCCGTCTGTGACTCGCGTATCTCGAGAATCTTTTGTCTTATCGGCCTCACTACTCCTGTTTTTTAAAACCTTGAGCAAGACACTAAATTTCCACTAAAGTTCCTGAAGCCGTTTGGTTTTATTGTGCCACATTTGCTCATTCCACTGTATGTTTGCTGAAAGAAATGTGACCTTGCAGTAAATCTCCACTAAATAACGTTTTTAAAATATGCGCACGTTGATTAATTAAAAGTGAAAACTGCTGATGGATGATGCATCGTGATGGGACGTCAACTTTTGGATTTATTTTTGGAGCTAATGACGGATGACCCTGGCCCAGAGTCAAGTTTTTATTTGATTATATTTTGCATAGTTTTTATATAATTCACAAATGCTGCTTTGAAAAATGTAATGTTTTTAATGGCAAACTTTCACTAGAAATATATATTTTAAATTGAAAAGAAAGAAACCAAAGCATTACTCACATTTTCCGAGTACGGTTAACTTCATCTACAGATTAATTACGGTCATTTTTCACAAGTCCATGTGCAGCTTTTCACAAAGTCTCAAACGTCAGATTACAAAAACAACTCTGAAGCGACAGGAGCAAATCATTGCCACATTTTCTGCTCGGTGAAATTTCAGATGGCGTTAGAGTTTAATTTACATCTGAATTTAATGTGACACGCTCGCCCTGTCAGCCAAAAGGGCGGCTGGTGTGAGAGCCGCTGGCATCGACCCACTAATAGATTTCCCATGCATCATGTTTTATCATGGTGATATTTGATCTGCGTAATGGAGGGGCCTCGCGGCACTCAGACGCTCCCACAGGGGCCTCGGTGGAGCCGGGGGCCATTAATAACCAACAGATGTATTATAAGTCGAGCCTGTCAAAACACAACAAAAGACTTTATCTGGTGGGATGTGACGGTGACTCGCAGGTGTTTCGAAATCCCGCCGGCAGGGACGGAGGATTCGTACACGGAAAGTTTTTGTCCACGTCACCTGTCAAAACATTGTGGAGAGATTGTGTGGAACTTCCCTTGATCCTCTCTCTCTCTTCATCCCTCTGTCCTCGCCTTTCTCCCACTTCATCTCTCTTTCAAACCCCCTTTTCATTCCTGCTCTTCATATTGTGTTTGTGCTTTTTCTTCTCCCACCGACGCTCGGGGCCGGCGTTGCTTCTTTCAGAGTTAGCACTCGGTGACAGCGGCTGGTGTGATTGTATCTGTTATCACGTTTTCCCGCCAGCCGCTGCCACCGCCGCTCACTTTGAGTTACGGCGGCGACAGTCGTGCTGTTTGTTCACAGGTGGAATACGTTCTCCAGGTTTTCCAGCGGAGTTGATTCGAGCATTTCTAACTCAGACTGGCGTCATGAGGGAAAACTTATTTTATTGCCAATATGTAATCGCAGGTTAACGACTTCTGTCTTTTCAGTTGAGTAAAAGAAAAGTAGAGTATAAAATAATCACCGCCTGATTCTTGGAAAGTCGCCTGTTTAGCATTCGACAGCTGCAGTTGTCGGTTTCCAGCGGAGACCAGAAACTTCTCATTAAAATTTCAACATGTCAACATTCATCAACTCTACTTGCTGCGGAATATTCTGCACACATGGTGGAAATGTTTTGTATCTGACGCGGCTGAAAGAAAGTGTGATGTTCTGTAAAAAGAAATGATGATGGTGTTGTTTGGGGAGAACAAAGCACATGGATCAGTGACGTAGAAGTGTCACAGGAGGGAGGGTTTTTTATGTTTTAAAGGAGACATATGATCAGTGTTGTTTGGGGGGGGGGGATTTCATGTGTTTTCTGGGTTTTACTCCACAAACAAACCCAGACCACTTTGACTTTGCTGAGAATCCATCGCTCCTGAATCCATGAGTCATATTTTGAACGTAGATTTCCACCGAGTCGTCTGAACCGCTTTCCTTTTAATCGCCTTTCCTTTCCCCTCCTCCCTTCACTTCCTTTGTCCCTCTCCTTGTCTGTTACTTCTCCTTTTAAACGTTCACTTTCCAATATTGGGATAAAGGAGCTGTTGCTTGTCTTTCTTCTCCTCCCTCAGGACTTTCATCTCCTTGGAAATGTAACAGGGTTTGGGTTTAACGCCTCTCTACCTTCATCACACGCTCCTCCTCCTCCTCCTCCTCCTCCCAGATTTTCAGACTTTCATGTTTAAAATCTCCTCTCTTCCCCTGAAATACCTGTTTGAGGAGCTGAAGAAATCTGAATATCAAAGTCACCGGCGTCTCTTTCTCTCTCCCTTCATCAGGTGGTGTCCATGGGTCTGTACCTGGGGGAGTCGGCCTATCTCAGGAGCAGCTGGAACATTCTGGACGGTTTCCTGGTGTTCGTCTCTTTGATTGACATCGTGGTGTCCATGGCGGGCGGCGCCAAGATCCTCGGCGTGCTGCGCGTCCTCAGGCTGCTCAGGACACTGCGTCCTCTCAGGTTGGCCAGACAAGCCCCTCCCACTTTAGGCGTGGAATAATGATCCGTAAAATAATAGTTGTTTTTTAAACGTGTCGACAGAGGTTGCATTTACGAGTATGTAGTGGGAGTTTGTTCCAAATCTATCAGGTATTTTAAAGTCTTAGTGTTTGTCCTTCAGGGTGATCAGCCGGGCTCCAGGCCTGAAGCTGGTAGTCGAGACCCTCATCACGTCCCTCAAACCCATCGGCAACATCGTCCTCATCTGCTGCGCCTTCTTCATCATCTTCGGCATCCTCGGCGTTCAGGTAAACATCATTAAATATGGATTCGTGTGCTGTCTCCGTTCTCTTTCTTATTAATCGTGAGATCTCACGAGCCTTTAACAATTTCTGACTTCTCTGTGCAAAAACTTTAATTGGGTCTGTTGCAGATATGCTGTGACCTGACACAGTGACCCCCGTGCTCACCACGGCCCCATTAAGTTTTCCTCGACATGAGAATTGAAGTGGGTCAAAATATTCTGTCCGGGTCCCAATTATACTCTGAACATCAATTTAAAGCAGAAAGAAAAAAGCACAAGATGGAAGATTAGACGTGATTAAACAGTAACGGGTGAACATGAAGTGAGACGGTTATGAACCCATAATATAACCCCACTGTCACCGCGTGGCTGAGGAGCAGGATCCAACAGGAAGAGGCACCGAGGAGAAACAAGCTGAGACGTAACAGGTGGTGGCGCTGCTGTCATGTCTTATTTCACTCACTCCTGTCTTTGATGTGGTCAACGTGATTGAAATTTAGAAACGTAATTTCTCAGGAGGGAAACCAAACTGTTGATAGTTTGACGCTAATTATGAAATTACTTCAAAACGCGGTGAGAAGTGTCCTCATCAGATTTGATCTCTGTGTGCTTCTCTCTCTCACTTCCCTCTCGCTGTGTGTTTTCCTCCCAAGCTCTTCAAAGGGAAGTTCTTCTACTGTGTGGGCTTCGACGTCAAGAACATCACCAACAAATCCGACTGTCTGGCTGCCAACTATCGATGGATTCACCACAAATACAACTTTGACAACCTCGGACAGGTACGAGAAAGAGAAAGGAGACGTCACCGACACACAAGTTGTTTAGAACGTGCTGATTCTGGAAAGTTTGCACAAACAACCGTGCACAGGCTCATCAACACTGAGAATGATTTGCACTCTCTATAGAATGTAGGTTTTCCTGTGCTGTGTCGTGCAAGAGAAACTAGAAACAGCACTCAGTAAAGTGCACACACTTCATTCCCTTAAACACGCCCGGTGTTTTTCCATCAAGATCCGTGAATTCTTTTCCTGGGAAATTGGTGAAAAGGTCAAAATCACGTCTTAATGTTCAATGTTGAGAAAAAGGGACAAACCAAAATTTGATGAGCTCGTCACTGACCGCTGTCCCTTCCTTCCACTAATTTGTGGAAATCAGTTCTGTAGTTATTGTGTGATCCTGTTGAAAAACAAACCAACCTCGTGGCAGAGCTGAAAATCTGAAACTCATCCAGCTTGGGTCTAAATAAAGTCTTATATGTGTCTGTGTGTCTGTCTCCCTCCCTTCTCCAGGCTCTCATGTCCCTGTTCGTGCTGGCCTCCAAAGACGGGTGGGTCAACATCATGTACCACGGCCTGGACGCGGTGGGAATCGACCAGCAGGTAACAGCAGACTCACACTGTGGACACACACACACGCAGCACAGCCCCACGCCGTTTTCTGCCACTCACCCGGTGCAGAGCCGCCCCCACGGGCCTGTTCCTCCAACTGCATTGTCCAGCTGCTTCTGGGGAATCCCACACAATCCACACAGAAAAGCTCAGCTGTGTCCAACAGAACCAAAGGAGCATCAGAACCCCCTTCAAAATCAGCATCTCTCCTCAAAACTGAACAGAGAGGGGATGCAGACTTTCAGAGACTGAACTGTAGTGGGCTGCATAAAGTTCTGATTGTAGCTGAAGTTTGAATCATGAATCCAAACTTCAGAGCTTTTCCTTCAGGCTCAGTATTCTGCTCAACTCAAACTTGTGGAAACTGCTGCTGTCATATTTTATTCCTTCTTCCCGTGCAATATTGACCCCACTGCAGAAGAACAAGTTTGAAAATATAATATTCCACCGTCAGTCCGTCAAAACTCACTCAGAGAAGTTCTCTGGGCTCAGGACAGAAACACTGCACCTTGAATACTTGAGTGGAAAACTTGACCAGACTTAGAACCATGTGTGTCAGCCTCAGTCCAAACTGCCTCTGTGTGCTCACCATTAAATGACAGAAACCATCTTCTGAAACATTTATTATCGTGGACTTTGAGTTTTTAACTTTGGTCCATGTCCCGTACACTAACATGGAGGATGCAGGGTTAATGATGGACCACCGTAAGAGCCACTGATTCATTCCCTACATTGTAAAATAAACATTATTCCCAATCTAATCCTAATAGTAGCGCTACAGTACTAGTACTCAATGTACCGTGGTTCAGAGAAGATGAGAATTCCAGTAAACTTTCCCTCACAAAGCACGCACACGTGCACACGTGTGACGTCAAAGTCCAATGACACGATGCAAATGAGTGCACGGAAGCTGCTGCAAAGTGAACAGATTCCCTTTAGGATCGGTTTTATTTGAAAATCTATTAAAGAATCTATTAAGGGGAGGGCATTATTCGGGATGATTCAGTTTCCCCTCCTCGGGGAGAAACCTCGCTGCGGTCCAACGTTGCTCTGAATGACTAATCCAACACGGCGCTTTCAACGCTCCACACGCTTCCAAATTGAAAATCTCACTCTCATCTCCGGTTTTATTGCATCTGAGCTTGATTTTTGTCTGGTAATGACTCCCTCCGATATCTACCCACTCACCCAGTCCTCCCTTTGTCTCGCTCTCCTTCCTGTCCCTCTGTTTCCCTGTCACCCTCAGGGCAGCTCTGGGACATTTGGACTTCATCAGAGGTCGATGTGTAAATTTGTCATGTAGATTATCTTTATTTCAATCCAGAAACTGATTTCCACAAAGCATTATCCAGATTATCCCGATACATTAAAAAAGATCTTGTTCATTTTGTACTTTAACAGTGTATTGTCATAAATCCTCTGTTCTCCATTCTGTTCATTTCCTTCTTCCAGCCGCAGACCAACAACAATCCCTGGATGCTGCTCTACTTCATCTCCTTCCTCCTGATCGTCAGCTTCTTCGTCCTCAACATGTTTGTGGGCGTGGTGGTGGAGAACTTCCACAAGTGTCGGCAGCACCAGGAGGTGGAGGAGGCCAAGCGCCGCGAGGAGAAACGCCAGCGCCGCATGGAGAAAAAGAGGAGGAGTAAGAGAGGGGGTGGGGAAAGTAGAGATTGGAAAAATAGGTAGATGCTCTCAAGCTGATGAAATACAAACAGAAAAGTAGAAGATTAGGAAGAAAGATGGGGGAGTGAGGGGAGAGGAAATGGACAGTTGGGAGCTAAAGAGCAGGTGAGAAGGAGGACAGATGGAAGGAGTGAAGGGACATGAGGATAGATGGAAGAGAGGAGGACAGATGGGACACCTGGACCTCGAGGGACTAGGTGATGAAGGATAGGAGACCTTCTGGAAAAGAGTGGAGGACCAGAGGGAGGTAATGAATCAAGAAAGAAAGTGGAGGAGCGAACAGAAAGTGTGCTGTATAGAAATAATATTAATAAACCTTGAGAAATGAAATCTTCTCTTGTAAATGCTCAGAAAACAGAACAGGAGACTTCTTACTTAATATTTTAAGTTACACATCTTTGACTCTCTCTTCATTCTTTGCTCTGCCCCCTGGTTTTCTCCCCTTTGGGCATAAATACATCAGTAAATAAATCTTCCATCAATTCCTCCTCCCTTCTCCTTGATCCGAATCCCCCACTCAACCTTATTCCCTTCTTCCTTCCTAACTCTCCGCAGAGGCCCAGAAGCTGCCGTACTACGCCTCCTACGGCCGCACCCGCCTGGCGATCCACACTCTGTGCACCAGCCACTACCTGGATCTGGTCATCACCTTCATCATCTGCATCAATGTCATCACCATGTCCCTGGAGCACTACAGCCAGCCGCAGGTGAGCGCCCCTCTTGTCGGAGTTGGAGGCATCGCCGCGGCGTGGGCGTCAGAGTGAGACACAGCAGACTTGTTCAAGGGCTTCTGAGTAGGTGGTTGAGGCACCATCTGGATTTTTTTTTTAAAGTGGGCACCCCCCAGAGGCCGGCTGCCAACCTGCTGCTCTGAATCAGCAGCAAAAACAGCCAACGAGCAAAACACT
Source organism: Verasper variegatus (assembly GCA_026259375.1). Classification (NCBI taxonomy): domain Eukaryota; kingdom Metazoa; phylum Chordata; class Actinopteri; order Pleuronectiformes; family Pleuronectidae; genus Verasper; species Verasper variegatus. Next base: position 2,331,960 of record CM048044.1, on the reverse strand, counting down.
GAGACGAACACGCCGCAGACCAGGGTGTTGGTTATGTAAAATGTTTCTCCAGGCAGAAATAGAATCGCAGTTAAATCTTGACTCTCGTATGATCTCGAGTTCTTTTCACACTTCTCATAGTAACAGTAAACTCTGTATCTGTCGTGTCGTGCGCTGTTTTGCGTGTTTTTACCGTCCTGGGCAGGCAGACGTCCACACAGCGTGTAGTTTTAACTTGAGCTGCATGTGTTCCCACAAAGGGGGCGAGCAGGTAGCGACAGCAGGTATAACAAATATCCTCTGTTTCTTTAACGAATCCAGTTACTTCAGACAAAGGAGTGTTTCTGCTAAATCATTAGTTTCTTCCTGGTAAGACTGGAGATACTTGAGACAGAGGAAATGAACTGTCTGTTAACTGAGTGTCACAGCTGCTGTCTCTGCTTCTCTTTCTTCTATAACCGCTGTCCCTCTTTGACCCTCGTTCCTGCCTCAGTCTCTGGAGACCACGCTGAAGTACTGCAACTACTTCTTCACCTCCACCTTTGTGATCGAGGCCACTCTGAAACTGGTGGCCTTCGGCTTCCGACGCTTCTTCAAGGACAGGTAGGAAGGAGATGCTCCGAGCCGATGTGTTTGAACAAAGAAGCTGCTGCTGCGACAAATCCACCAAACTCTTCATGTTTTCAAAGTTTTCCTGCTGAATATTGGAGATAAACTCTGGTTTTTAGTAGCTTCTGGGTCTTTTTAACTGATCCACAGCTCAGCTTCACTCTTCAACTTGTGACAGTTGAGGCTGTGACTCTCAGAAATAGAAATAACCAGCATTCCTGTGTGTTGGATAAATAAAAGACTCACATCTGAGGATGTGCAGGTAGATTTTAATAACTTCACCTAACAATCCAGGAGGAAGGTCTTCTCTCAGCCTTGTGCTCAGGCCGGGGGAGCAGCTGTGACGGCGCTGGTGAATCTTATTTGAGATTCCTTACTATGTAGATGTTATTATTGCAGCCTGTGATCTATTTTTAAAGAATTGCGGGTCTGCTGGAGGAAACTGCTGTTGGTTATTTTTCCCCCTTCCCAATCTTCCGATGCTATTTTTCAACGTCCTTTGCCTTCCTCCCTGTTTCTGTCTCTCCCTCTTTCTCTTATTCTCTTCATATGAACAGAATAATGAATGGCCACATTATAGCTTCTGTCCTTCATTTTAATTCATGTCTTTATCTCTCCATCCCTTTGTCTTTTCCATCCCTTCCTGCCCTTGTTTGTTTTTGGAAACCCCCGGCTTTGTACGGCGACCTCGTGTTGTGTGCATGTGTGTGTTTGCGCCCTGTCAACTGAGATATTTTCTGGGACGAGATACATTAACTGTGGAGGAACGTACCCTAGGCAGCAATTTTGCAGTAAATTGAGTTTAAAAATGAAAGAAACTTCTCTAGATTGAAAAGAATCGGAGGGAATATGTTTTCAGAGCGGAACACCTGGAAGAGCATGCTCCTGACAGACAAGAACTTCTTGAGCAAAGAAAAGAGAGGGTGCATAATGAAATTCAACAGTTTTGTATACAGAGGCTTGAGTCCTCGAGCAACAACAAATGAAACCCTTCTGACATCACTTTGAGTCGGAGTGCGTGCAGCAGTGATCGTGGAGTGAAAGGCCTCAGAAACATGTGCTCAGTTTTTATATCCTGAAATAAGAGATTAAACCCAAACACTTTAACAAACATCAGTGTGATAAGATTTACCTAAAATGGCAGAATCCATTGTTTAGGAAGATGTATTTCACGTGTGCTTTGACGTTTTAGTTGTCTCATCTGCTAACATGGAGGAAGCAGGCTTTTAACCTATACTGCAGCCAGACGTTAGGGGGCGATAGAGATGATTTGGCTTCACTTTTGTAAAGCTCTCATCTTCCTGAGAAGAAATGTGTCTGTTTCAGTCATGAGACCATCGTCAGTTTTGTACCATTACACTTTGAATTTATTACAAACCGTTTGTTTTTACCATCATATTATTGGAAATATATTTACGTGGATATTTTTGTCTTGACACTTAAATACCAGATAGCATTGGTCTTTAGTTTTTAAATGGCAGATATTTGTAGTGGTGATAAACCGTGTTCTGTATTCGCGGCTGGATCTTGGATCAGATGATGACTTAATTTGTCCTGTCATGCACGTGCAGCCGCCCAGTTTCAAACACAAATAGCAACAGACGAGTGAACAAACAAGAAGTGATGCATCCGGAGCTGCAACATTTGCATAGTATTGAAAATGTTCTAATCGTATTAGCATAAATATTCACGACGGGCCTTCAGGTGGTGTTGGGCTGTGGCGTGTTTCCTGCTGCCAAGTCAGTCGTGGGACAATCAGGCAGATTCTGCATAAAGTTGATGTAGGACATGAATATTAATTTGTAAATTAACATAACACTGACACTGATGTGTGTGGTCATGATGTCCTGAGCCACACACACACACACACACACACACACACACACACACACACTCACCAAGAGAAGACTTCAAACTCATTCTGCTGATTCTGCTGTTTGATGGTTTCACCTGCACCAGATTCTACAGATTAATGTAGATTAAACTCTATGTGTGTGTGTGTGTGTGTGTGTGTGTGTGTGTGTGTGTGTGTGTGTGTGTGTGTGTGTGTGTGTGTGTGTGTGTAGATGGAACCAGTTGGACCTGGCCATTGTGCTGCTCTCAGTGATGGGCATCACGCTGGAGGAGATTGAGATCAATGCCTCCCTCCCAATCAACCCCACCATCATCAGGATCATGAGGGTGCTCAGGATAGCACGAGGTACACACACACACAAACACACACTTTTAACCTCTAACCTCTTTGAATGCTAAGAGAGATATTTCCCATGTATCACTTTAATCAGTTTAACCACTTAACTCAACTTTTTACAATGATTTGACATTGGGCCTTCTCTCACTTCACTTAATTCCAATATGCGTGTGTGTCATTTACCGTCCTATTGTTGTCCAACTCAGCCTGAATGACTGAATCAATCTGATTCCACTTCTATCTTTCCCTCACCTTTTTAATTCACACTCCTGTGTTCTTATTATTCAGAGGAAATTATAAAACTATCCGTCCTCGCTGCACCAGCTCCTCTTAACTTCCCACCGAGGAGGATAAAGACTAATTAGATTAATCTAACTTTATCCTCGCCCTCCTTCCGTCGACCTCTGCCCTCTGTAGTACTCCCCAGGCACTGCTGAGTGGACCCTTGGGTAATATGCCAATTAAACAGCAGCCGCTGGTAAATAACAATCGAGTGGTGGTGACTTTAACTCTTTTCTTTTCTCCCTTTCAGAACATTTTCACCGTTCTCTCCGAATGTTAAGTAACTGGTGTGAGTCTGGGGAAGAATATTAATGTTGAGAATGTTTTAAAATCATCCACCGCTTCCTCGTAGCGGAATTTTAAAACCACTCTGAATAGAAGAAGAGAACCAGCCCCACTGGTCGAGCAGATTTAAGATAATAGGTCTAAGAGCTCCATTTATATTCATCTGGCACTTTTCTGCTGTTTTCCATAAAACTGCAGCACTGACTTCACCACCACCACATCCACACTCTCCACCTCCCAGGAGCTTTTATTATGTGAACGACCGTTTTCGTTCCCCGTCCGACTACAGCCTTGGTTTCTTCTCCCCTCTCTGCTTCCGCCCCCATCGTCAGCCACGCTCGACCAGAAATTGGGCCGGTGGGAATTGCGGAGTGTCTCTAAGGGAGAGTCGAGGAAACCTATTTCCTCTCCCGTCCATTTGTTATCTCTCTCCTCCTCTTTCTCTTTACCTCTTGATTGTCCCTCTCTGTGTGCTTTTGCCCTTTGATTCTCCTTCTCTCACTCTGCAGGTGTTTTTATTTTATTCGTCACGTAAACACACACGTGCAAAGTATCACAGACACAGACACACACTGACTATGATCTCTCTCTCTCGCTCTCTCTCGCTGTCCAGTGTTGAAGTTGTTGAAAATGGCAACAGGGATGAGAGCTCTGCTTGACACAGTGGTCCAGGCTCTTCCTCAGGTATGTGTCACACACACACACACACACACACACACACACACACACACACACACACACACACACACACACACACACACACACACACACACACACACACACACACAGGTATCCTCCCTGTTCTTATCACAAGCACACACAGGACTTAATTAACATTTGTGGAATAATAAACGACCGGCGTGGATAGAAGCTCCCGGAGAATTGTGACATTCAGGAATTCGGGTTATGACTAAAGTTGTTTTGCCCTCGATGTCGCGACTCTTCGTTCGTGGAAAATAAAAACTAAAATGTTTCATTCCCAAAGCTGCTAATGAGACAAGAGGAGCTCGGAAGTTCTGCTCCCTTGATTCAGAAAGAAATTATTTAACCTTTAATCAGCTTCAGATATATATATTTATAATTTGTGTAACTGTGTAATTGTAGGAGCTGCTGTTACACAAAGTTTAAATAACTTTACTCAGTAGATATCAGGGGAATTTGGAAATAAAGTATTTAGTGGGAAAACACCAGTTGTGCACGTTGGTTGTGAATTTCACTCGTGTAAACACCAAATTACTTGCTCTTGATTAAGTTGTTGTAACTTGAAACATCAGGAAACTTGAAACTTTTAAAGGAGACGTATTCTGCTAATATTCATCATTTTAATTTGTGTTGTGACTTGAAAACACTTTTAAAACATCATATATCTCCTTTAAATCTTCATTGAGGACCAGTTCCACTAAAGGTCTCATATCTTTTCGCACTACTGAAGTTTTCTCATTTTAAGTCTTGTCTAACTAAAGCTCGGTCCCAATAAGCAGAGAGGGGGAGGAGTTTAAAAAAGTAAAATGTGCAGAGATGAAGTATTTCACCTTTTCAAAATGAAATTCTAAGTGCACTGAGCCAAAATGTTCCTCTTTCCTCTCAGAGGACTGAGATACAAATGGCTCGTCTTTATTCATCTCATGCATCTTCTCCAGGTGAAACATTTCTTCTGCTGCAGATAGAAAAAATAACCAGGTGAACTTCTGCCTCCTGTTTAACATTATGAACCTCTCAATCTTTTTTTTTTTATGTGTTTTTCTGCGAGCAAACCAGAGAAAAGTGCACTAATGGATGTTCTCTCTTCAGAACAGCTCTTTATTCAAGACATTTGTAATGGAGTGATTCTGTGTGCAGCAGAGTTTTAGTTTTTTACCGAAGCTGTGACTTGGTCCTCTGAGGATGAGGAGGATGAGAGGATTTCTGTCACCCTGATGTACGAGTAGACACAGACACGTTAACACGAATAAACACAGGCTGACACGCTGAGGTTGAATTCCTTTTCTCCACCTGAACCTGTTCTCCGTGCTGTCCCTGCTCTCTGAGACACATTTCAATGGTTTTGATGGGTTTGATTTTTGCGGTAGAAGTAGAACGCGACAAAAACACATAACATGTTAACACAGATACAGGCCATATGTTCTTTCCTTACTCATAGCTTCGCTTTGAGTAGTGACTTCAGGCTCCTTCATGCTGCTTCTACATGTGATAAGAGATGCATCTGGGGACTTATTGGACCAGATTTGCTGCACAACTGCGACAGAAAACTGTAGAAAGGCGATTTTCTTCGTCTAAATACAGAAAATAACACCAGTGCAGGTGTTTTCGCTCTGGAAAGCAAATGTGTAAATATCAAAGTCCTCTCTGACAGTATTCCCCTACAAGCTCCGGGCTCCAGCAAGCTGCTCCTGCTCCACAGCTTTCTTTCAGTCTCCCCTCAAGGGATCGAAGAAACCATCGGCTGGGCTCATGTTACACGATGCAGCCTGCTTCAGGGCAAGTCGCAGCTTATTATATCCACCAGGAAACATCAACGTGCACGACTGGAGAGCGAGGGTCCTCTGGCTCTGCCTCACCTCTCCGAATCATTTCTCTCCTTTCATCGTCGTTCCCTCTCTTTCTCCCCCTCTTCCACCCTCTCCTCCAATAAAAACTTTATGTCTCAGTCCTTCCTAATCCACTCTCTCTCTCTCTCCGTTTATTTGCCTCTCTAATGGAGATTTTACAGTCACGTATTCTAAAGCAGCCCATTGCCTTCCCTGTGAGGTGACGGAGCTGATGGTGTTTAGCTCAGCGCCCTGCTACCGCACCCCAGGGGGTCCTCTACTCATCTGCCTTGCATATCGCTGTCTGCGAACGCTGCGAGCCCCGGCACGGATGGATTCACGGCTGTTATGGAGTCAGCAAGTGAAATGTTCCCCCAAACTGTGTAATAGAGTGATTATCCTTGATTTGAGGCAGGGAGGGTTTTTGTTGTGAGTTATTTTAACCTCCAGTTTTTAGTGTTTCCAATTATTATTCATCTGATAAAACGTTGCAGCATGTTCCTGTTCAGTTTGATAACCTCAAGGCTTTGAATAAAAACATTACAATCTCAAAAGTGCTGGAATATCCGGTGCAAAATCAGCCTAACAGGAGAACGACAAGTGAAATCATCTTGATCTTGACGGAGACGGATGCTCACAGCACAAGTGGCTCTATGACGACCACGTGGTGTGAAGAAGGGTTTTTGTATTGGCATGAATGTTGCGATAATCTTCTAAACTCAACTTTAACAACGAAACAACTACATGAGTAACATGTGTTTGAATGACGGGAATTTCCTTGTGTGGCAGGTGGGGAATCTGGGTCTGCTCTTCATGCTGCTGTTCTTCATCTATGCTGCTCTGGGAGTCGAGCTGTTCGGAGAACTGGGTGAGATCCACTGTCCACTTTTAAATAATTACATTACTTGTATGTGGCTCATTTTCATTTTACCTTTTCAGTTTAATTGGTCAGATAAAGATACGAACGCTCATCAACGACACAATTTGTTTAAATCAAGTTCACTGCAACTGTCTTTATTCTATTTGAGATGGAATGAAAAGTTAATCACAATGAGTTAATCCTTCTCTCTCTGAGTGGACCTGCTATCAGGTAAATAAACCGATGGAGCCTAAAAATAGACTAATCCATTTCTGTTGCTGGGGGGGGTGGAAATGAAGGAAGGTCGAACTCAGGTGACGTGAAATTATAATCAGTCAACCAAAGAATCAGTGTGTAATGAAAATGATAAAAAGTCCATTATTCTTATTCAAGGTTACAGGGACTTAATTTAACTTTGTTTTTGTTTTTTTAATCCAACATTTCTCAGTTTAATAAAAGAGGCTTTTTGACACCGGTGGCACTCGGACACTTTTCCAACTCCTCTTCCTTCCTCTAATAGATTCTGGAATCCTCCAATGACAAATGTGCTCTTGGCTGATTGTTGTTTGTTCAGACGTGAGTTTCAAACTTCTGTGTGTTTGGGTCATTGACGCTCTCCAATCAGCTGCAGACCTTTTGTCCACCGGGTGCTTTGTTCTACCTCAGAAGAAATCAAGGCATTAAAAGCCCTGCAGGATACAGTTGTCGGGTGACGGCAGAATCTTAAATTTTACCAGCAACGTTCACCTCTTTATTTCTTCAGACCAGACGTTTTTCACTTCACTCTGCGTTTCAGCACATTTCTCACACATGCAGCTTCTAACGAGGGCATGTGGAGAGGATAACATCATGAGTGGATAACGAGAGTAATGGAGTAACGGGCGTAATTGTTACTAAACAGAGACATGTACATGTTGCCTTGTACGTTTGGGACCTTTCATGTATCAGCGCCGGCCGGAGACATTACGTTCTTTTGTCGTTTTTACACACATACATGATTTTGATCTCTTGAACATGATATCTGGTTCTGGCTCGAGGGATTTTCTCGGTGGAAATAAGCGTAAACTTGTGATCTACACAGAAGTTTTCACTCTCTGAACCGGTTTCCTCTCCCGTCTCGTCCCCCCCCCCTCAGTGTGTAACGCCGACTACCCCTGCGAGGGAATGAGCCGCCACGCCACCTTTGAAAACTTCGGCATGGCCTTCCTCACTCTCTTCCAAGTTTCCACCGGGGACAACTGGAACGGCATCATGAAGGTACCAGGTTTGATGTATTCACGCCACGCTTCCCTCCTGACATTTTCACATTTTTGTCATCGCGACTGGGCCGTGTAATCGGCTACGCTGATTGGTTGTTGCATCCCTCTCTGCCACCTCATCTCCCGCATGTTGAGACGGCACAAATTGTCTTACACGAGGGGTCAAGCAGAACGGGGCAGACTAAAAGCAGCTCCAGACATATTTACAATTATCTCCTTCTTTTTTATATTTCCTGAGCCGCCCAATTATATTTTACAGCGATCTCCTGACAGACAGACGCCGGGACGTGATAGTAATTGAAGGTCCTCGGTTCACATCCCATCACCAGGCGGTGTTTAGACGAGCTGCGCGAGCGTGTCCTTCAGCGAGGGAAAGTGTCGGAAAACGTTAATGTGCACTCGACAGGAACCTTTCAAGGGTGATTGAGGATTAACTTTTCTTTCCCAAAATATGTTTATAGTCGATCCTCATATTCGCTCTCGTCCATCACCTCAATCAACTCAATCCCACCCGAGTTACTGAGCTCTTAAACTTTTATCACCGCTCGTATGTGACGTGCGAGATCGAGAGTCTGGGGATGAGAAGAGCGACAGGGTGCAGCTTTCAGGACGACCGCAGAAAACTATAATTTAACATTTATTCAAAAGTAATACCAAATATCTCAGTTTCTTAAATGTGAGGATTTTCTTGTTTTGTTAGTTTGAATTCGATCATTTAAACAAGAGGAGATCGTGATGCTCTTTGTATATTATTTTATAATTATCTTTGCCTCTCGTCCACCTTTTCATTCTATTTCCTCTTCCCCTCCATCTCCCCAATGCTCACTACTCTTCCACGTTGTCCACCCACTCTCCCTCTGCTTTTGTCTTCCTGTCTGACCCTGTCTTCCTTCTTCTCGTCTTCTCTCCACCACCCACCAGGACACGCTGAGGGAATGCCCACCGGGCCGTCCGGGCAGCGACTACGGCTGCCACGCCGGACTGCAGTTCATCTCTCCCATGTATTTCGTGTCCTTCGTGCTCACGGCTCAGTTCGTCCTGATAAACGTGGTGGTGGCCGTGCTCATGAAGCACCTGGACGACTCCAACAAGGAGGCGCAGGAGGACGCCGAGATGGACGCCGAGATCGAGCTGGAGCTGGCTCAGGGAGGCCTCTGCTGCATGGGAGGCATCGGAGCCATCGCCGGGGCCACGGGTGGCGCCGCCAGTGGGGCGAGTGGCGGCGGAGGGGTGTCTGGTGCAATCACGGCGGTTACGGTTGCGGGGCCGAGCGGTGTAGTGATGGCACCGCTGCGAGATGGAGGAGGAGGAGGAGGAGGAGGAGGAGGCTGTGCAGCTCACGAGGGACACACACACCATCGATGTCGGCTCTACTCTCCGGCTCAGGTGAGAGGACTTTTACGTTTCTCAAGAGAATCATTTCTCCTGATACAGCCACACTTTTACTTATGCAGATGAGAGCTGAGAATATTGTGCTCTTGGGTTTATTTCTATTTCCTACAAGTGACTCCCTGCTTTTCCTGCACATTTGCTCATAAACCTCTCAAACCCAGATCGATATTTAATGTTGCCGTGACTCAGGGTCTGTAACAAAACCCAACAGCTTATCAAATTCTGAGTTACAATTCGAAGAAATTCCATTAAAAGCTGATTTAGGTTGAGTTTTAATCTGTGTTCATGCCAGAGGCATCGTGATCTTGGTTCTGTCCGTCTATCCCATTCTTATGAACACGACATCAGGGGAATTTCAAACATTCAATTGGACAATTGGAAGTATGACCTGAGTAGAATTTGGAGGTCAAAGATCAAGATCCCAGTGACCCCACCAACCCCTTTTTTACCTCATGAACAAGTTTTAATTTTAGATTCTAGATTGGAAGGAGACACGTCTATGCCAAGTTACATCATGTCCTGTTTTCATCAGAGAGATGGACGCTCTATTCAGACCAGAGAGTCAGAACTGAAACCTTCAATAACTTGAATGAGTTTGTTTTGTTCAGCTGTGCACTGTTTCATTGTGTGTGTGTGTGTGTGTGTGTGTCTTGAGACTTGGCTCAATAATCAACCCCCTCACCTTCCAGAGCACCACAGAGGGGATGTAATTCGGGGGGGGAAACACTGCCATGAGTGTTGGCTCTGGTTCTTGAGCTCCCTGATTGCTGTGCCTCAAACAGCGAGTCAGTGCAGCCGCCTCTGTAATCACACTCACATAAAATTATAGTACCTGCAGATGAGAGCCGGTATTTTTAGACGGGCGCTGGCTGTGGCAGAAAGAAAATGAAACCAGGTGAATAAACAAAGATGGAAACAGAGGAGAGGTGGGAGAAACACATGGTAAATGCTCTGTTTTCATATATATGTGTGTGTAGTTTTTATTCATATAGTGGTTTTCTAGTCTTGTTGACCACTCAAAGCACTTTACACTCTACTCACTGCATCTCTGGGCAGCACATTTTGTCTGAGGGGTTCAGTATCTTGCCCAAGGACACTTCAGCACGCAGATGGGGAAGACTGGCATCGAACCGCCGACTTTCTGGTTAGAGATACAGAGAAAACAGGAAATGGAAATTGGGAGCAACATAAGGACGAGAGAGGTGTCAAGGTGTCAGATTGGAAACGGATCATGTGACTAAGTGACGGCTGCAGCAGGAGGACGAACGAGAGGCTGAATAATTGAGCGACTAACTGTGTTTGACTGTTTGATTGAGTCGCCTCCGACAGAAGGACGTGAAGGTGTGTTGGCACCTCGGTGAGTCGACTCGCTGTGTAACGTCAGCTTGTTTTTGGGCGAGTGGCAGCGGAGTCATGTGACCTGCGGTGAGGCTCATTAGACGTGACCCAGCAAACACAAACATCGATGAAGAGGAGCTGAGGCAGATGAATGTTAGCGTCTGAGTGGCAGCTGTGCTTTAAACAAAGAACCTGTCAGGACTGCGGATCTGATTATTTATTCACTGAGTTTGAAATCAAAACAATAAAGCCCCATTATTCAGAAAGATGCTTCCTGCAGCTGCGAGAATCTGGAGAACAATTGAGTTTGTAACGATAAGTTAAACCCGTCATTTTGTCGACTGTCAATATGAAAATATTGATTAAAGCAGATTTAAGCTAAGTTGTTGAGGGTTTTGCACTGAGTCCTTGCTTTTATGGAAACTTGCTCCACTGCCTGTCAGGGGCCAAAGAGGTTAATTGTTCTGATTTAAAATACCACTTACTGGTCCAGACTAAAATCAGCCCAACAATCTTGAGCCGTGTGTGACGTCTGGGATCCTTCCAGCAACAGAACCCAGTTTATTTGAGACTGTTCCACGTGAAAGCTAATGAACCTAAGTCATCTTTTGTACTTTGGCTCATAGCGGAGGAAATTAACTCTGTCATCCATCAGAGAGTGACACTGAATCAATGGGTGAGAGAAGAGGGAGGAGGGAACAGAGGGACGGGCTGGGAAACCCAGTGAGATTGTGAGTGGGTGGAGGAGTCTGTCACTGTCTCATTGTCCTCGGAGCTTATTGTCTCTCAGATATTTTTAACCACCAGTAAAGCACAGATCACGTTTTTGTCTCTGTATCCACTTTACTTTGAATCTCTGCTCCGATTAGCCAGCGAGGGACTTCGTCCGTCAGGATTTGATCCACAGTCGGACTCAGATGCTCAGATTACGCAAAAAAGAGAAGCTTTACGAACAAAACGAGAATGTGCTTTATAAAATCGTGTGAGTCAGGGAAGCCAATGAAGGAGAATGTCCCTCCGCAGAGCAAAGGCCCAACAGTCGGCGCACATTCAATCAAGCTGCACCACATTTCACACACTCACCGATATCAGTCCCCTAAATATCCACAAATCATTATTCCACAACCTCTCGCAATGTTAAAGACTGGTTAGTCAGTTTGGTCGGCCAGCTTTTCTATGTGTGCATTCAAACTGAGATTAAGTGTTTTTTTTGTCCCCAAAACCAGAATCACAATCAGTACAAGCAATAACAAAATTTAACTTTATGTAAAAGTAGACGTATGAAATCAAGTGGAGAACCCTTAAGAATCTTTTTTACCAACCGAGAGCAAATCAGCAGCGAACAGACTCGTATTTTCCCTCACGACAAAAAAGTGAGAGCGAACAAACCAAGAGAAAAGACACAATGCTCATTAGAACAACTTATTTCAGTCTTATTACCGAACAGTCACCGAATCCTCTGCAGAAAACTCATTAGAGCTGCAGAGATCATCCAGACTCCCTGTGAAGAAAAGCTGGGATATATATATATATTTTTTTAATGAATGAACAGATAATGTGAGGAAGTTCACAGTTCACATAAGAACCTATATACTTATTGTCAAAATGAGAATTTCCTCCGGTTTATTAGCTCCGACAAGAACCCAGGGTCCGATTGTGTGGTGGTTGGTTGGTTTGTTTCTGAGAAAAATTACACATGAATAACAGAACAGGGAATAATTCATGGATCTTCATGATAAAAATCAGGCAGACTTCAGAAAAATTATATTAATGAGTTTGTGAAATTCTGTCTAGCTTTATTGAATATACATGTGGGCCTTTGCAGAGATCTCCTCTAATTCAGGGACTTATATATGTGTGTGTGTATGTGAGTCTGATGGAAATGTGGGTTTGTAAGATGACTGTTGGGTGAAGGTTTGCACTTTGCAGGTTAGTCCACGATCTTGAGCATTAAATTCTCTAAACATCACATTATTTGTTGAATCTTAACTTATTTATCATTATATACAAAGACACATGCATCAAACTGTCTTTTTCAATCGTCATATGATGAACTAGAAGGAAAACTAAAAGTGTAATTCGGTGTCGGTGCCCGATATCTGCTGTGTCAGGTTCAGAGTGGATGGAAGCTTTGCTGGGTTGAGAGAAACCAGAAGCCAGTGCAGTGAATCAAACAGGGTCATGGGCGTCATTTACCACAACCAAGGCCCCCGAGCTTAGCCAATCAATCAGGCTGTCTTACCCCTCACTGTGTGTGTGTGTGTGTGTGTGTGTGTGTGTGTGTGTGTGTGTGTGCGTGTGTGTGTGTGTGTGTGTGTGTGTGTGCGCGTGTGCGTGTGTGCGTGTGTGTGTGTGTGTGTGTGCAAGCTCCTAGTGCATTATGGGTGCCAAGGACCGGCTATCGACTGGTTCTTCACCTGGCAGTAACTCTCATGTGGAGAGAGGGAGGAGCAGAGGAGCTGAGCTGATGTGGAGAAATTCAACTTGGAGTTAAAAAAAACTCTGATGGCTCAGGAACGAATAAAAAAACTGAAAACTAAATTAATAAAATAAAGAGCTGCAGAGGCTAAAATAAACTACACCTAGAAGTATAGAAGAGGTTAGAAAGTAAGAGATCTGTTGTTTGTGGTTTAAAAGTGTTTATTAACATTAAATAAGCCAATTATCGGTTATCACTGTTTATGGGAACCCGTCCACTGGTGGTCGTGTGGTAGTTTGTGTTTGTGAATAATCTTGTTATCGATATAAAGGTGAATGTTTCAGTTTCTGGGTCAGAGGAAATGAAGATGAAACACAAAATAAATGAAAGGTTTTTATTTACGCCTCACAAAATCGTACAGGGAATATTTCCTTTGAAATAATACAGCTGGAGCCTGAAATATAGAAAAATCACATCTGATATCTAATAAACATACACGCTACAGAGTGAATGCAAGTTTTCCTTCAAATAGAATCATCTGAATTCATTGATATTTGCCTTGTTGTCCACAGACGATCACGAGGCCAGAGTTGAAGCGTGTGAAGTCGTTTAGAACACAGCACAGACACAATCGGTCAATCCGAGGTTGAGTGAGCCTCATTTTCTTAACTCTTGTCTTTTAGGGGACAATCTGAGCACCTCAACTTAAAATGCTGACCTTTAAAACTTCCCCGTGACTTTGTGAAATAAAATAAAATACATAATTTGCAGAGCGCTGACATTCTTCAGTCCCTCTGGCTCGACTTGAAGCCGCTGCCAGCAGAGGCTGAAAATAACACCGGCTCCAACAGCCGGCCGTTAATTAAACATCGTGGTCAGTAGAAGTTTGACAAAATACAGCGAGAGGAAAGAAAAGGGTGACGAGAGAGAGAAGAGGAGAGTCTCTGATATTTGAGGAACAGACAGTGAGTCAGTGTTTTCTGTCAAATCTCCACAGTGGCAGAGAAATGAGTGAGTGGGGAAACATGATTCTGCAGAAAGACGTGGGACAAGTTGACAAAGTGAGAAAAAGTCTGTGTCTGGAGAAATGATGAGAACCTGACGAAGGAGCATTTAAAAGAAATAAGGATTATAACCTTGGATTACACTTTATATCTAGTTTGTTTCGGGTTATGTGCTGGATTCTTATTGGACCAGGATGACCAGGGGTTAGTCCCCTCCCACCACTTCCCCTTATCGAACTCAGGAGACCGAGCAATTTAAACCTTCTCAAATGCAATTAATACAACTATTACTTGTGCTGCTCATTGTGGGAACTGTTGTGTTTCTTTATGATGACCGAGGTCTTGACCTTCTATGTGAAGAGCCTTGAGATAATGTGTATTGTGATTTGGCTCCGTACAAATAGAGCTGCCCTGAACTGAATGTGTGTTGCAGGAGAGCCAGTGGCTGGACAGTGTGTCTCTGCTGATTAAGGACTCACTGGAAGGAGACATGATTGACAACCTCTCCGGTTCAGTTTTCCACCACTACTGCTCCGCCCCCGTCTGCAAGGACTGCAAGAGTCACCCGCAAGAGGTGAGAGGGGGGGCACACACACACACACACAGTCTTTCACCTTCTTTATTTACCAGTGATCACTGGGCTTTAATTTTCCCTTTCTCCAATATTCACTCCTGAATCTGGAGCAGCAGCTTGTTGCTCCTGTCGTCTTCCCTCCTTTCATCTCCATGTTTGATTCCCCCTGCAGCTCGAGGTGTTCAAATAGCAGCGGTGAGATAAAACCTGAGGCAGCACAAGCTCATCAATCGCACACAACAAAATCTGCATCATTCCTGCTCCTGCTAATACACTCAGACGAAGGCAGCGGCCTGTTTAATCCCCAAACTGACAATAAAATCATGTAGCCACACTCAGAAGGTGAATGTTCTTCCGATTGCAGTGACAAACCTCGGCAACTCTTTAAATGTTACAACCAAAAGTCCGATTGGGTATTAATATTAAAGTATTTAAAAGCACAGACGCACAAACGTCACTGTGAGTGAAATTGATTTATTTTTGCCTGGCAAAGAAATAATGACGACAAAACCTGTGGTTGTATCATTTGTGTAGTATTTAGCGTCTATGTCGTTTTTTTATTATCTTAAAGGATTTGAGAACAACACCTTAGCAATCCTTTCTAAACTATAATATATAGCGACCAATATTATTGATTCTATGATGGTATTTGCATCATTACAAGACAGAGATATTGTAAATACGTTCAATACACACATACACAGGAATATGCAACATATGCAGTATCAAACAAACCACTGTATTACCACAGGTGCATGTTCTGAAAAGCACTTTCTTCCCCAGTCGTATTATAAAAGGAACATCCACAATAAAAGGTACAACTAAATATTTAATGGCTGGAGTTACAGTGGTAGACCAATAACCGTGTGTGTCTGTGTGTGTGTCTGTGTGTGTGTCTGTGCGTGTCCACCACCTCCAGTACATCTTGAATGCTCGGCTGCAGTGTTGTTGCTCGGCTGGACGCTCCATCGAGCACATCGAGTGTCCGGTCGCACGAAAGCCTGTCGGGAGTGGTGAGCCGGTGAGGGATCGCACACTTGCTGCAGCGTGAGGGACTGATCTGTCAGCTCTGGCTCCTTTAGGCGACAACTTCCTCAGCGTCGCAGTGGAAGTTAGCAGCAGTGAGAGCTGTAGTGTGGAGGAAGCTGTCCATCACACCCTGGGAGTCAAAGTGGTAGTTGGGTAGTTTTTAATAGTGCCAATATTTAATTATACTGAAATAAGACCAATTAGCTGAGTTGGGGACGATATTTGTATTATGTACTTGAGCCATTTTTAAACATGAACTGTAAATGTCTGAAACAATTTCCTCAGTTTGTTTTTCACTTATAAAG